>ML685783.1:1209190-1244534 GCA_007922175.1 Pelusios castaneus
GAGGCCGTGGATTAGCCCGGCCCCGGCCCCGGGCCAGGAAGTTGAGGCGGTCGGTGGGTGGGAGCCCGGGAGCCCGCCGCGGCCGCAGCCACCCCGCTGCCCCGGCCGCGTGGGGCAGGCAGGCAGGCCCGCGCTCCTGCCCCTAGCCTGAGCCTGCCTGTCCCACCCTGGGGGCGGGGAGGGCCAGCCCAGAGGCCGGGCGCAGGCCGGGTGTGCCGTGGCAGAGCCGCTGCCCCGGGGGTTGGAGGGAGCAGCGGGGGCTGCCGGGCTGCGCGGGGGTCCCTCACTGCTGCGTGGGGGGTGCGATGGCCGCTGCGCGGCCGCGCACCCGTGCAGCTTAGAGGGAACACTGGTCGCAACACACCTGACGGATGATGTTCCCCTGAGTGACACACTACAATCCGCCACCGGCGGCGCTCAGGCGGGGAGTGCTCTAGACATTGCAGCTGGCCAGTCTCTGGAGCACCACAGCCCACAGAGTGCTCCCAGCTCGAGCACTGCCAGATCGCTTGCCCTGCTCCAGAGACCAGCCAGCTCAGGAGCAGGGTGAGGCCAGCTGGGAGTGCTCTGGAGGCTGCAGTGCTCCGGAGACTGGTCAGCCTGGGAGCAGGGTGAGGTGAGCGGGTGGTGGCAGCAGCACTTGGGCTGGGAGCGCTCTAGAGGCTGTGGCGCTGGGGGACCAGGGTGGGGACAGAGTCCAGTGAATCCCAGTGTTATGGCTCAGCAGGGCTGTTTTGGGTTTTTTGTGGGGCAGACAGGTGGGCAGTATCTCCTCTCCCCCTTAGCGCAGGGCTATGGGCTGCAGCCCCTATGCCCCTTCACTCATCTGGCCCTGGCTGCTGCCTGTGTTGTGTGGCAGGAGCAGACCGCTGAGGGCAGCAGAAGGTAGCAGTCGGCAGGAGCCCCAAACTGGCTCCAAACCAAGCTGCCAATTTTCTGTAACACACCTTCTGGCTCTTCATGACACACATTTGTGTCCTGACAGTGGTTGAGAACTACTGGTCTAGAGGACTGAATCCCCCGCTTCTGTAATCAGTAGGCCACTCTTCTGTCTTGATTGACTTGATTGCCATTCAGTCTTGGTTTAGAGAGTTTAAACGACAGAGAATCTACTAGATCCCAGTTACATTGTTCCAACGGCTAATTACCAATGCTTTTTTGTGACAGTCGGCAGGGGTATAGAGTACTGGCTCCTTTTTTGCTGCCCCCACTGCCCAGATGGGGGGTCGGGGTCAGCAGGGAAAAGGAGCAGGGGGCTCCTGTCCCTTGCTGGCCTCGCTGTCCAGCTGGGGGGGCAGGGCGGGAGGGTCAGCAGGGGAAAGGAGCAAGCCACTACCCTGCCTCCGTCCGACCCCGCTGCCCAGCTGGGGGGCAGGGTCAGCAGGGGAAAGGAGCACGCAACTGGAAGAGGGTGGTGCAGGAAGAGGGGTGGGAGTGGCATTTTTCAAATTTACTATCAAGATATGAGTTCTGTCACTTTTTTTTTTAAACAAAAAAAAGCACTGCTAATTACGTCCACTGTTTAAACAACTGCACTTTATTTCTTGCCTGAATTTGTGTAGTTTCAGCTTCTAGTTATTGGATTTAAGTATGCCTTTCTGTTTGTAGAGTACAGAGCCCACTACTATTAGAAATCTTCCCATTGGGTGGTTTATAGATTATGATCTAGTCACCTCTGAAACTTCTTTTGCATAAGATAAATGGTAGAGCTGGCTGGAAAATGGGAACATAATTCACCAAAGTGCCCCCTTTTTCTTAATTGAAAAATTTTAAACTGAAAATGTTTGACCAACCCAACTAAATAGATCAGTGGTTCCCAACCTTTTTGGCTTGAGGGACACAAATATGATTTTTACAACCCTGAAGAGCCACCAGTCTAATTAATTAAAATGTAATTAATTAAATTCAAATTAAGTTTTTATTATAATTAATTACTTAAATGTAAATTAATTTATTTATTAAATAGACTTGTGGCCCTTCAGGTTTGTAAAAAATTATGGTTTTGGTCCTTGAGCCAAAAAGACTTTTTAAAATGTCAAAAAGTGTTTTTTAAAGCATTGGTTTTTTTAAAGGGCTGGATGCCCATAAACACCCGGAACCTCCCGGCCCTGGGTGGATGTGATCTCCTCTGCTCCGCACCTCCGGGTGTGTGGGGGAAGCGCTGGGCCCCGCTCAGCCCGAGCTGGCCCCAGCGCAGCACTTCCCACGGGCTGGCTCTGGGCCGGGTCCCTCCCCCCGAGGTGTCCTGCCCTGTTTGGGGACGGGGACAGGGTGCCCCCACCGGCTCTATCCTGGGCAGCGCCTACTCAGCCAAGGCCCTGGCCCAGTCAGCTATGCTCCTGGCTCCTCCTGGCTGACCGGCACCTCTGTCCCTCCCTCCTCGCTAGGGGCCCCTGCCTCTGCTGACCGTCCGGGGGAGGGAGGCGGGCGGCCGCAGACCGGCTCCAAGCCAGGAGCAGGTGGCTGCGGCCCGGCTCCTAACCAGCGGGGCGCTGGCCACTTCAAAAAGCTCTGTGGGCCACTTTTGGCCTGCGGGCCAGGGTTTGAGAACCCCTGAAATAGATCATGTTTGTTAAGTCTCTCATAAGGCATGTTTTTCAGACCTCAGTTCATTCTTGTAGCTCTTTTCTGAGTTGTTTCCAATTTTCCAGGATCCTTTATTGTGGACACTGGAACTGGGTATTTTGTTCCAGCAGTCTTCCCACTAACGCTGTATATAGCAGCAATACCACAGCCCTGCTCCTACTTGAGGTTCTGCTTATACATCCGATTAGGCCTCTTACTTCTGGCATCTCTCTGGGATCTCATGTTCAGCTGATTATCTATCATGGCCCCAGAATCTTTTTCTGAGTCACTGCTCTCCAGGATACAGTCCTCTATCTTGTAAGTGAGACATACCGGTATATTGTTTCTGGGTGTATGAACTTGCATTTGTCTGCATTAAAACATGTTATTTAAATAAGCCCAGTTTACCAAGAGCTCTAGACCTCTCTGGAGAACTGACCTGCTCCTTATCATTACACCAAATTTTGTGTCGTATATAAGCTTTACCAATGATTTCATATTTTATTCCAGAACATTGATGTAGATACCAAAAAGCATTGGGCTGAGAACAGATCCTGCAGAACTCCATGAGAAACACCCACATTGGATAATGATTCTCATTTACAACTACGTTTTTAAAATCAGATTTAGTCCACGTAATCTGTGCTGCATTTATTTGTGTAGTGCTAATTTTGTCAAATGCTTTACAGAAGTATTAGTTTGCATCAACACAGTTAGCTTAAACAAATCTTGTAAGAGCATCAACATGTGATGTAGAGTTTGTTTGACAAGCCCTACTTTTGATAAAAACCATGTTGATTGGCATGACTGATGTTCCCACACTGTAACTCTTTACCAGTTGCATCCCCCACCAGCTTTTTCACAATTTTGCCTGGGATCATTGTCAGGCCAACTGGCCCATATTTACTCAGGTCATGCTGTTTACCCTTTTTAAATCTTGGCCCACCACAGGCTTTTTGCCTGTCTTCTAAAACTTCTGAGTGTTCCAATATGTGTTTAAAAGAAACACCAGTGATTCAGAAAACTCCTTGGCCGATTCTTTTAAAACTCTTGGTTGCGAGTTATCTGGTCCTGCACATTTTAAAAGGTTTAACTTTATTAATTCCTGTTTAACATCATCCTTAGTTAATGTTGGAATTAAAAGTATTTAATCAACACTGTAAAAAAATAAGTCTCTTCCAAAATATAGAACAGAAATATTTATTGAACCCTTCTGCCTTTCCTGAAATAGGAGGACTTGATCTGTAATTTATCATTCTTCTGCCATGGTCTAAGTCAGGGGTAGGCAACCCCCGGCACGTGTGACAACAGTGGCACACGAGCCCATTTGGAGCGGCACTCGGCATCCTCTGTGGTGCCACAGAAATTGCCACTCCTGCCACCAAAAGACACTCCAAGTGGCTTCTTTCAGGAGCAGCTGCAGTGCGGAGGTCCCTGCCATGTCCATACCCCAGGCATACCATATATAGAAGCCGCACAGAGTGGCTCCTTTCTGTGGTGTGCCGCTGCCGAAAGGAGTCGCTCCAGGCAACTTCTTTCCATGGTGTGCATGGGAATGGGGTCCCCAGGCACGCTGCCGAGAGGAGCCACTCCAGGTGGCTTCTTTCCATGAGTGGGCCATCAGCACCAGCTGAGGGTTGAGGAGGAGGGGCCGGCACAGGGGTCAGCAAAGGATGCTGACCCCTGGTCTAAGTCATTACCACAGCATAGAAATCACATTATGTGAGGCACTAGTCTCTTCCAAGTCTCTCTGCATTTCTAAGAAGGTAGAGTTATTCTAGCAAAATATACAGGAAGGAGTTTCATACCTCAGTTGTGATCTCGTATGCTATCTGAAGATTGCATTCACAGTGAAGAAAGGTTATGTCTAGTGGATAATAGTTCTGGTCCTGAATTGTTTAACAGGGAACCTTTAGGCCTGAGATGAGATACCATGGGAGCACACAGCCATTTTGCTGAGTCGGCTACCTACCTACCACCTTCTTTCTGAACGGAGAATTCTTGAACAAGGTTTTTACTGGTCATCTTAGCCACAGCCATTTTTTATGGGCAGGTTTGACCTAGCATAGCTTGTTTTATCTCGTCGTTTAGACCCACCTTCAGCCAAAAGCCTCCTCACCAGCTCAGTCACATCAACCATTTTCAGATACATGATCTAAAATACTTTGTGGTACTTGCAAAGCAGGGAGATGGCTATGGCATGTAGTAGCCAAGTAATATCTGTCACAGCTGCATCACCTGAACACGTTTCACAGATATGGAAAGTTGTGTGAGCCTGGAAAGCTTCTCTGCTTTTTTGGCTCTTGTACAGATTCTAAGAAACTTCCTCATAAGCCAGTGGTTTGTAGCCTGTGGATTTACAGTTCCTGGACAGTATTTTTCAGCGTTACTATCATCTTTTCTAATCAAATGACCTTTCACAATCACAGTCTTTGTCTAGAGGCACAAGTGAGGACGTAAGTTGCCCAGCGTCACTCAGTTAGGCAACAGTCATGTTGAACACACATCTTTTGAGTTCCAGTTCTGTGACCTCTCCATTAGGCCACAAGAGGAGCTAAAAACAATGCCTCTCTCATTCAAACTATTAATTGCTTCTTTGCTTAGCCACTTTCCCAGCCTCTAGTGCAGTGGTTTTCAAACTTTGGGTCGGGACCCAGTACTAGGTCGCAGACCCTCAGGCACTGGGTTGCGAGATCTCCTGCTGCTGCCGCCAAAAGACTGGAACTCATTGCTCAAAGATGGAACTGTTGGGTTGTGGGCATAAATGATTGTTTCAACTGGGTCCTGAGGAAAAAAAGTTTGAAAACCCTAGAGTCTGCCCTAGTGTCCTTCGGGAGAGTTGATCTGGAAACGGGGTCAATTCTGTGTTGTGTTCCACTTCCATATGCTGCTCAGAAGGTGTTGGGTGGGGCAGCTCCCAGGAAGATCCCTGGCCTAAGGGATTTTGGCAGATGGCATGGAGCAGCCCCACTGTCAACCTGAGCTCTGCACTCTAGCTTTTCAGGGCTGGCTGATGAACCGTAGGAGACTGTTGCACACACAGCCTAAGTTAGAGCAGCCCAAAGCTATCTTAGAGAAGATAACTGCAACTTCATTTAAGAATTTTTTGGGACACATATAAGTCACTTGATATAGAAAGGAATGAACAATGATACAGATGAGTTCTTATTTAGAAAACATCATAAGATATCACACTGATTGACGTGCCTGTTAGTGAGTGTCATGGACAGGAATCAGTCGTCTGTTCCTGGTGGCAAAAGAGAACATGAAATAGAAGTGAGAGGAAAAAATAGAAAGGGAAAAGTGCTGGCTAAGAAGTGAAATGTGGGCAAAGGAAGGATTGCGGAGAACTCAATAGAAAGGCAGGTGTCCACATTCCTCCAGACAGTTTGGCTGTCTTTTGTTAGATGAGATTATTCCTAAATATAGCCTTAAGATTTAATTCCCTGGGTTTCAGAATTATTTTTTTTAATAAACTATGATGCAGTATTTTTTTCCAAGTGAAGGAAACTTCCCTCCTTCTTTATAAATGCTTGAAAAGATCTGTTTAAATTACAATTGTGCTTGGATTTTCCAGTAGAGATCCAGGTGTATTTTGCCTTGAAAGAGCCTAGAGAGGACTAGAATATGATCAGAATTATGACGTACATTATACCATGACCTTACTGTTTCACTATTCCTGATCAGTTAAGAGAGGAAGTAACTTTCATTGACTGTTTAAAACTCTGGGTTTTTGTTAAAAGCTATTTAATTATTTAACTTTTTTCATGCATCTGATGAAGTGGGCTTCTGCCCATGAAAGCTTATGCAATAAATACATTTGTTGCTCTTTTAAAAGTGCCACAGGAGTCCTTTTTTTGATTTGCTGAACTAAACTAACATGGCTATCACGCTGAAACTTGGGCAAAGGATTCCCTTTGCTAAGGATTCAGCAGCAGCCTTCATCCCTATGATCAAGGTCTCAGAGAGGTCTTAATCCATCTCTCTGCCATGTAGTTCTTCAGTAAAACATAGGACAACAGAACTTGATAGTCCTAAATAAAAATAATTGGGGAGGAAAAAAGTTAAAGGGGGTGGGGGTGTTGATGGGATGAACAAAACCCTTTTAAGCTTTTTTTATGAATCTCAGGACAGCAGAGGCATGATCCCATTTCCTTTGTCTTTAGCAGGTCACCTTTATGGGCTCTTTTAACTTTGGATTTTCTGCTTTTCAGACATTTGTGTTCTAAGATCACTTCATCCCATGATTTTTTTTCTTGTCAAGTTATAAAATAATATTCATAACCTCAGGTGCATTTTTTAATTATTGGAGCAAGACTTCATTGTGTTAGGCATGGTACAAACACAGAGCAAAAAGTTGGTCCCTGCCCCAAAGAGCTTACAACTTAAATTGGCCAAGAATACAGGACATGAATAAAATGGATTAGAACGGCCCTACTTGGTTAGAACACTGTTCCATCTAGCCCAGTATACTCTCTTCTGACAGTGGCCAATGCCAGGTGCGTCAGTGGGAATGAATAGAACAGGACATCATCAAGTGATCCATCCTGATGGCCATACCCATCCACCAGCAAACAGCAATCCCTGCCTATCCCGGGTAATAGCCTTTGATGGATTTATGTTCCATGAACTTATCTAGTTCTTTTTTGAATCCCATTATGGTCTTGGCCTTCACAACATCCTCTGGCAAGGAGTTCCACAGGTTGGCTGTGTGTTGTGTGAAAAAATACTTCCTTTTGGTCCTTTTAAACAACATAGACCTGATTACTGTGGCATTTTACTAGTTGCCTCCCTGCATGGAGAAGCATTTGTGTTCCCAGCAGTCTTTGATATCCTCAACTGATATTTGATCTTTTTATCCACTGAAGAAACTCTCCCTCCCTTATCATGTTTATTGACCTTGTAAAGTAGGCTTTCATGTGTAATTGTTTCAAAAGTTCTTCTAAAGTCTATGATGAATTATGGGCTACTTCCTTCTCCTACTTCCTCTGTTCAACATTTTGTTGGTGTTGCTTTTTTCCTCAGTAGATTCTGTCATATGCATCAGGCATTGTCTTCCTTTCGTAAACCAGTTTCACTTTCATTGGCTAAATTGGTTTCCAAACATTCCCATAATTCCACTGTAAACTGTGTCAATGTGTGATCTGTGCCACATAGTAACCTGGTCTCCTGTGGGTTGTAATATTTTGCTCTAATTTTAGTTGTTAAGGATGACGTACGGGTACTGGTTGGTATTGGCAGCCTGTGACCTACTTGAGATCAGACTAATAGGCCTATCTGGGCTTAAACTCTATAACCATAAATATCTATACTAATTGCATATTTCACTCTGTATTCAACAGGAGACTTACCTGTTTCCTTTTTATGGTTAGAGGTTCCGGGCCCCAAGAGACTGAGAAAGTTTCAACAACCTCAGAGAAGAGATAGTTGTCAGGACAGACAGGGCCGTCCCTGGGGGCGGAGCAAATGGGGCAATCGCCCCGGGCCCCGCAGTTATGTGGGCCCCGCACTGTCCCGCTTCCAGCAGGGCAGTGCAGGGCCCCCATGGCCACACCCTTCCCTGCTCCCCGTTAGCTTCGGCAGGGAGCCGAAGGCAGCAGGGCGGGCCGGGAGCACTAAGCCCGGCCTCTGGGCTAGCCCTCCCTGCCCCCAGGGCGGAGCAGGCAGACCCAGGAGCGGGGCAGGTGGACAGGGCCCGTCTCTGGGCCAGCCTGCTGCGGCCTGCCCCATGCGGCCAGGGCCAGCCCTCGCCGGCAGGGTGCCCTCGGCTGGAACCAGCTCCCAGCGTCGGCCTCGGGTCCCTCAGTTGGCCCTGGGCCCCGCTCCCCCCACGGGACCGCCCTGAGGCCAGAGGCTGCAATCCATTGAGACCAAATTAGTCCAACCACCCAGCAATGGAGAAGTCACCAAGGGGTGAGGTATCCTCTTTGATAGGCCTCACTCCATGCTTCTTACCACCAGGAAAATCCAGCCTGAGTTACTGGTGTGTCTACACTGGCAACTTAGGTCGATTTAAGGATGCTTAAGTTGACCTACATAAAGCCACGCCCACACTGGTCTTTTATTAAGTCAACTTAAGCGCTTCCTTAGGTTGACTTAATAACACCACCTCTGAAGGTCATCTTAAGCATTAAGTTGACCGTATTAAGTCGACTTAAAGCCAGTGTGGACGGCTACGTCTACTGTTAAGTCGACTTAACAAGGTCAACTTAAGTCGACTTAAAGTGTAGCCACTCTGTTAAGTCGACTTAACTTTACAAGTGTAGACATAGCCTGGGAGCCTTCACACCTGGGTCCTGAAATAGGAAATGATTGCACATTGTGATAAAAGGGTGCTTCTGTGGAGTAGCTGGGCCTCTTACCTACTTAACCCAGACTTTCACAGACAAAGGAGGTGGGGACTGGAAGAGACACAGCAGGGCATGCTGTCAAAGGGAACCACAATGGGTCACAGGAGCATCTTGGCTTTCTAAGGGATTGCACTGCAGCCAAAGAGGAAAGTCTCTCTAACTTAGCTTGTAGGGAAGTGTAAAATTAGATGAGATTAAACATGTGCGTGGGCTACCTGTTGTTTTAAAATCCTTACGAAAACAGTGTGGATTTATGCTAATTTACAGTCACTGAGGACCTGGCCTGTATAGGAATCACCCAGCTCTCCAATAAGATGCAGCTATCTCTGGGTGATGTGTCTAACAGCCCAGAGAAACATGGCAAAACACTTGGGAAGGGAAGAGGGTTCTAGTCAAATTAAGCTGTAGTGACAAAGTAGGCATAGAAAATGGAGTGGCCTGGACACCATTCTCTTGAAAAGTGGCAAGGATTCATTACTACCAAATACCATCCCTAGTATTCTATGATTCTATGATCTGGCCCTTTAGTTTGACACCAGGAACAGTGCAGCTCTGTGCCATGTAACACCACATTAGGGTATTACTTCAGTACTGACAGAGAGAAGAGCACCGCCTAGTGAATTCCACCATGTGCTTCCTTGTAAACCTATTGTTAAAAATTAAAAGTTGGGAAAAAATAAAGCAACTGCATGGACTGATGCTGGGGTGGGAGTGTGCTACTGCATCCAAGTGACTAATAGTGCCGCATAAAATGTATAGCATTTGCATCGTTACATTTTTTCCTTTGCGATCATCAATACATTTCTGTGGCATTCAGAGAACAGTAAGGGACCTGCCTACAGCTAATTAAACATTTAAAATGATTTGGGGGGGCAGGGATGATAACGAAAGACTTCTTTGGCTTGTCAGATACGGTAGATGTATTTTATTGCAAAAGGAGCGAATCCAGATCCAGAAGCACGGGGCTATGTTTTTGAGACCATCTTTGTCATTTTCCTTCTCTTACTATCAGAGGAATCACTCCATTTTTGATATGTAATTATCTTTATCAACCAACGCTGCTCTTCATTTTAATGAACATATTTAAATAATTCATTTTGTTTCAGAAGCAGAAGCTAGCATGCTGTATTTGGACTAATTTCCATGAAATCTTTTATACATATGCAACAGACCATGACATGAACAAATGAAATCAGCTTTGTTTGGAAACTGTAGCCCTCAGATGCAATTAATAATGTCTGAAATCTGTTATCATGTGATGTGTGGGAGGGTCTAGTCCAAGCTCTGCTACAAACCTCCTGTGGGCCCACAGGCATTTTACTTTGCTTCTCTGTGGATCCCTTTTTTTCTCCTGAACTTTACTGTGTCTTAGCTAATTAGATTGTGAGTTCTCTGCAACAGAGACTGAGATTCCAGTACTATGCTGTATAGCTAACAGCACTGAGTTGCTGCTTGAAATTAAATAGCTCTTGTGAAGCAACTGCTGTCAGACATGGTCAGAGATAGGATACTGGACTACATGGACCACTGATTAGATCCAGTGGTAGATCCTTGTTCTTACAGTATATTTAGACCTAATAGCTATTGTTTTTTGTACTGAGCACTAGTAGTAATAATAAATCTTATACAATGCTTTACACTTTAAAGGCAAACTGACCATTAACTAATTAACTAACGTCCAAAGAAAAGTGCAGAGCCCCATGCCCGTCTTGTGCCCGGCTCCTTTGCTGTTCAGTGACATTATACAACACAGCCAGAGGAGAGCTCATCTACTTTCTCCCATCCGACTAATGTGGTGATTTGGGGGAGGCTTGACAGCAATCTACCAGCACAGTTGGACTGAGATTACACTCATTCGCTCGACCTCATCACCATAATAAAAAGGAGTTATGTTTATCAACTCATCAGTCGTGCCCATTTAGAAGATTACCATGTTTCCAATCCCATTTCTAGTAAAAGAGGATTGCTGACCATTTTTTCCCCTCTGCGGCTTGTTTATGTGCTCAGGGTACTTATGAAGCCACCAAGAGGAAAGCTGTGTTTACCATCTGCATTATCAAGAGCTGACAAACCCAAGTGGGAGAATTATTCCCCTGGGAACATGTGCACAACAGAGTAGAGGCAAGTCAGTGGCCGGGGCATCTTGCTGGTGTCAATAATATTTGTTTGCCTTATGGAAAGATTTAACCTTTATTTCCCTCCATTTGATATATTCTGTGTTTTATGGCTCTGATCCAGCAAAGCACTTAAGTGTGTGCCTAGTTCTAAGCACAAGTGGTCCCCCTGAGTTCAGGTTAGGCTTAAGGCCCTCAGACTTTTGTGAAAAATGTGTTCCACATAAAATGAACCTGGTGATTTTTGTGACTCCATTTTAATGCCTGCGTGACTTGGAACATAAAGGACCCAATTTCCCAGGACATATTCATCTGCCATTGTGAACTCAACGGCAGCAGTGTTAGACTTCTAAAACGTGATTGGCTTCCATTTCGGTGTCAGTAGTTTCAGACCCAAAGAGAAATGACCCCTTTGATATCCCTGTTACATAGTATTCTGTAAATGCATGATACAGATAAAGAGGTTGTGTGCAGCTATAGCTATTTAATATGCAGATATAAACATAAAATTGAGATGAATCACTTTGTAATGAATCATTTGACAATTTCATTCCTTTTCCCCCTTTATAAATTGTCCATGAACATGTCATGATTGTCTCCAATTTATTCATTATTCAGTATGACTAGCTGAATAATCTTGGCAAATAATTCTTAGTCTGTGGTAAATTCTCAAGTAGTTCATTCAAAATATTCTGTACGTGCAATTCAGAACTTGGGGTGTGCTGGTTAGTTTTGACTGGACATATAGAGTACACTGAACCTGGGCTCTGACTCAGGTATGGCTGTGAGCACAAATTCATCTTCCATGTACACACCTGTCTCTGACTTGGGTCAGCAAGCACTCAGGTGTAGAAGGTGGATTTAGGAATGGGATTTTATATTATTGAGTTTATGTAGTTATAGAAATAGAAGTTTGTTAGGGTAGGCCCAAGCCTGAACCAGTTTTCAAAGGCCTTAGCATACAACTCACATGAACCAATGCCAGAACTCAGACGCCATATAGTCTGCCTCAGCAACCTTGGAAACTTACAATGTTACAAGGAATACCCTGCACATAGCGTGTGAGAACTGAGGGCTATGTTGCAAAGCCTTGTAATGGCTATGTTGCAAAGATTTGGCCCCGCTTAGAGCGTATGGGAACTGATAGCTATGTTGCAGATGTGTAAAAGCGTATGGGAGCCAAGGGGCATTGTTGCAGATGTGTAAAAGCGTATGGGAGCCAAGGGGCATTGTTGCAAAGAGTGTAAAAACGTATGGGAACCAAGGGGCCACGTTGCAAAGACGTGGGACCCTCTGAGAAAGCAGGAAGGAAATGGGAGGCACAAAACTCTATAAATATTAGTCCCAAAGATGGGGAGGGAGACAGTAGGCTGGATATGACTCAAGATGCCCCGTGGCTCTGGCCACGATAGCAAGTGGGGTCTGTCCATAGCCAAAAACAGAGAAAGGTCAGGTCCTGGTCTTGAAGCTGACTAGGCTGGCATGTAGGCCCGAGCTCATCAAAGAAAGGTCAGCACCTGATCCCCGATGGTGGCGAGACTGACACGTTGGTAAGGAGTTCGGTGAGTATCAAGTAATCACCAATAGGCCTCGGTGAACACTGGTTTGATAGTAGCTATAGGTATATAAAATATTAGTAACAGTAAAGGTAACAGGAGTATTTAGCACCCCAGGTCCTGGTGTTAGGACTAAAGTAGGTTAGCATCCCCACCCCTGAGAGTTTGGGGAGGTAGGTATAAGGTTAGGGAACAAGCAGTTTAGCACCCCAGCCTGGGAGTACAGGTAGATAGCCTGCCATCCCCTTTGAAGCTAGGGGCAAGTGCAGAGTAATAAGAATAGTTTTAGTAATTAAATAGTTAATAATGCACATTTACTTTGATTTGTAAGGCCTGCTGCAGCACAATAATATTATTAGCATAACAGTAAAGTTTTTAATCTTGCAAGCTAAAAAGAGTGTACACTTACAACAAGAAAAAGTGCATAAGTGTTGTTGTACTCATAATGATCTGCAATAAACATTTTATGCTTATAACGCTCCTGATTCCATTCCTATTTTCCCTGATGTTGTTAATCCCCAGTGCCCCTTTACCCCCCTTATTTTTCCCCTTATGGGAACAGTCCTATACTAATCATGTGGGTTATCGGCTGGCTCGGTTTAACCCTTTATAATCTGGTTCCCTTGACTACTGATGTACCTGTCAATGCCTCCTCTCCATCAGATCAAGGCCGGGCTATTATCCCGGTGGAAAAAGAACCTGTTGTCCAAGCGCACCCCTCGATGAATACCACCCCGAGGGTAGACAGTGCTTTGCATCAGGATCCAAGTCTTAGGACATGGTGTGCGTCTGTGGCAGAAACCAAGTCCAGCTGGGACTTGGGTCCAAGTCCTCTCATTTTGCACTGTGGATGCAGGCCAAGCTCCAAACCTGAATCAGAAGCTCTGCTGAGTGCAGTATGGATGTTTGGGAGACCCAGATCCAGCAACAGTAAACCCAGGTTTACAATGCATTTTGAGTGCTCCAATACGGACTTGGGAACTCTCAATCCACAAGCCCTTGTCCCACAGGCCTGGACTTGGTGTGCAGTGTAGACATTCCATAGATCATCCCATTGTGCTTGGTGTTGTACAAACAGAGAACAAAAAGCTTAAAATCTAAGACAAGAGAACTCAGGTGGATACAGATAGATGGGAGCACAGGGAGACAATGATACTGTATTGGTCAGGATGATAAGTAGTGGTCTCAAAGCAACGTAGAGTTAAATATACATCTGTTCTCTAACTGGATGAGCCTAACTGTTAGCATCAGGTTTTTGTTACTCATGATTGTGAATTCAGATGTGCTTTCTGTAAATAATCTCTAATATTTGCTTACTTTGCTGGTTCTGAATTGTACATTCTTTTGCTAGAGTAGCTGAAGAAAGTGAATACAAAGGCTGTGTGTCAAAGCAAATTAATTCATGGCTAAAAAAACCAAACACCTGCCAAATTTGTGTGTGTGTGTTGCCATATTCACTCAGCTCAAAGACACATTTGGTAAAAAGGGAGCAGTTTCTAATTCCATATAAAACTTTTATTTCCCTTTGGCAGGGAGTACTGTTGAGTGATGGAAGCTGTTCTTAGCTCTCTGTGCCACGCATTGTAAATGTGTCCATCCACATTGCACTCTTGGAAATGAAGTCATTTGCACTGCATAGCAATTTGCAGGAGATAAATATAAAGTTCTGGGCTTGTGGGGACAAGGACACTGCACCCTCACTGAGCATGATTAAACCAGGAAGAAAGGACATCAGTAAAATAACATTAAAGGTTTGATTTTTCAAAAGGTTATGTGCCCAGAATTGCATTTTTTTTAAAAAAAGGTGCAAATACTCAGGCAGCTTACACATAGAATACTTGCTCCCCAGTTCAGGAAGGCAAACATTTTGCTTAACATATACATTTAGCTAGTTCTATTCAGGTCAATGGTACTAATTATGTACTTAAAGATAAAAATGTATTTACGTGCTTTGAGGCTCGGGGCCTAAAAGGCTACTTGTGTGGCTCAGTGGTGATTTGTTATGTAGTTGCTTGCACGTGTTTGCATGTGGACCTGAGCTTTTTACCCATTTTGAAAATCAGGCCAGAAGCTCTCATAGATTCCTGTGGGTAGCATGAAAAAAGTACACTGCTTGTAGACATTGAAAATCCAGATTCAAATAATTATTAAGATGATAGTTATTAATTAATCTTCCCTCTGTTTGTGCTAGGCACCACCCAAAATAGGTAAAAGATATGATGCCTGCCCTCAACAGCTCACATATTGATAGTAGACATGGTGTTAATGAACTGCTCGTAATACGGTATGTATTGTCTATGAAAAATTTCAGAAGAAATGCACTTTCCCCAAAAATAAATTCTTTGCAGAAATTTTACATTTTTTCAACAGAAAACCAAAAATAATAATTTTTTCCACCTCAGGGGGTAGAGGGCAAGAAAGAAAGAAAATGTATCTGTTTGAGAGTTTTGTTTTTTCTTTCATGAAATGGAAAATTTTGAAGGAAACAAAAATTTGCCATAATTTTTTTTTGTCTTTTTCGGTGGAGAGAAAGGGAAAGGCTCATTTTTGGTTGGGAAAAAATGTTTTCTAAACCTTTTATGCAGTTCTATTCATGATGGGGTAACAGGACAGAAAAGCTGGGGAGTGATGAAGGGGTGACTGTAGTGACATGACCTGATTACACACTGGGGACAAGTGCACAGAAGAATGGCTATAAGGTTTATTGTATAATTCAGTTCATGTTGGCATCATGGTGGAAAGGGTCATGCGGGAGGGGCTTTGTGCATTGGCTCTGGAGGGGCATTTCAGGCTCAGGTCAGCATGGCAGAGCACCTGAATAAGGTTGTAGGAGACGCAGATGAACAGGGCTGTGAGCCTGGCTTTATTGGTAAAGCACAGGAGTAGGCGGAAGAAGATAGAGCCAAGGTACCAATTTGCAACCAAATAGCCATGAGGGCTAAAATGTGCAAAATGTCTAGGCTCTGTGAACATTGCACAATTACCCCAGGGTTAGGAAGAGGAGGACTCCTCCACATGGCAACAGAGCAAAGTTCAGTCTCTTCATTCCTGACTATAGGTGAGTCTGATAGTGTCATGGTGTAAGCCAGTTCTGTTTGGCCCCGAGGCAAGAAAGCATCCCAGAGGCTGGTGCTAAAGTTCCCTTACTGTGCATACTGTAAATGAAGCCCATACTTAGCTGCTTACCCAAATTGGTTCCTGTGATAGACAGCAGTACTTCAGTCTTTATAACCTTCCAACCCACTCCTCCACATATGCACACCTCCACTTCCCTCCATTAAATTGACCCAGGATTAAATTATTTACTGGCTTATTCTGCTACAGCCCCATTAAACTGAACTCAGAAAGTGCACACAACACAGGGAGTTCACAAAACACTGCCCTCCCGGTCAGCCACCTGAGGCCCTTATTCCTCTGAGACCCAGAACACACTGGCTGTGACACTGAGAAAGAATCAGCATGCCATGAGTAGGGATGTTGAACACAGATACACGTTATTTTATGTAACTTATATATCTCCATTCGACTGCCACCAAAAAGGGCAGGCAGTGCAGACCTGCCCGGAGTGGACTTTTCCAGGGAATGGAGTCCTTTAACTGATGGCTACACTCACAGATCCAGTTTCTGATCTCTCTTCGTCTGCTCTAAATCCACAGTCTTTATCCTGTAGGGAGCTCCATGCTGGTGGACCCTTACACATGTGCAGCACTGCACTGACTTTTAAGGGAAATATTTACATGCCTGGGGTAACTTGCTTCTAGCCCATGATCCTGTGTACACGCACTCCCATGTGGAATGGCTACATAATGTATTACTGTCCTTCACTGAAAGAAGAGAGGGCAATCTAGTAATGCCTGAATGACAGGCTTTGGGACATTCTAGTTTTGCAAACACAGACATACACGAGAAAACATCAAGATGGAGACTGTCTCCAGCCCCGTCTCTCCAACTAAGAAAAACTCTAATCCAAATAGACAAAATGCTACCATCTATTACTGAGGGACATTTTAATACCATGGAAATAAAAATATTATTCTTTCTGAGCCCAATTAAAATTGCATTATTTATATTTAAGACAAAAATCCGCAAGCATATCATGTTACTTGACGTTGCCACTGATCATCTTCTCTCTCTGATGTTTAGTGGTTTGAGTTTCTTTTTTTTAATTTGTTTGTTTTTTCCTTGGTTTTCATATTAAGGTTTATTGTATTTGTTATACTTAAAGATCTTGGGAGGAAAAATCCTCAGATCCTCATCTATTGAGTATAGTGACTGCCCTATGGATTTGTAGCTTGGTCTTAAAATCCTTACATAGTTTAATCAAACCAATGAACAAATTTGCAAAGCATAACTACATGCCCTTTGAAGTCATACCTTGAAAATTAAATTCTTTGATGTGCTACAATGTTTGCAAATGTTATACCTTTTTCTGGGGGCTATTTTGTTCTGCAGAAGTTTCAGTGGTTGCTAAACTGGATGCATTTTGAACTGTGCGCTGATCATTCCCCCACTTGTCATAAGAAAGGCCATATTAGGTCAGACCACTGCTTTTTTAAAAAAAAAAATGGTGCTGGTACTCAGCCTGATCCAGTCCTGACACCGGCCCTGGCTGGGATCCCAGGGCCACTAGATCTGGCCCTGGTCAGGGACCTGTAGCCACCGGTGGCAGGAGCCGGATCCAGCCTCAGTCCCCATCCAGGAAACCGGGACTGGATCGGCTCCAGAGGCTGGGGTCGGGGCTGGCACTGCAGGGGGCATGTGTGATGCAAGGGAGGTGGTCGTTGGGCCCGGGCCCCGAGAGTTTTTTGGGGGTTTTTTTGGTCTTCTTACCTTTTTTAAAAAATGATTATTCTACATAGATATAATTGGAGCTTCCATTAGGGTGGTTTTAAAAAGTTTCCATGCAGTTTGCAGGCTTTTCATTCCTGTGACTGTTCCTCTCGTTTCCATTTAATTAGCCGCCTCATTTTTGTGCAGCTCCCCTTTTTGAAGTTAAATGCTACTTTGGTGGGTTGCTTTGGCATTTTCTCTCTTTCAATGATGTTAAATTTAATTACATCACAGTTGCTGTTATTGAGTGGTTCAGCTATATTTACCTCATGGACCAGATCCTCATGCACCACTTAGGACTAAATCAAGAATTACTTCTCCCCTTGTGGTTCCAGGGCTTACCACTCCAAGAAACAGTCATTAATGGTAGCTAGATATTTTAACCCTCCTCAATATTGGAAAAATTGAAATCCTCCATTATCACTGAGTTTTCTATTTGTATAGCCCCTCCAGTCTCCCTGAGCATTTCACAGTCACCATCATCATCCTGGTCAGGTGGTCAGCAATATATTCCTAATGCTGTATTCTTAATATTCAAGCATGGAATTTCTATCCATAGAGATTCTGTGTTAGTTTGATTCATGTAAGATATTTACTATATTTGACTCTACACTTTCCTTTACGTATAGCGTCAGCCTCCCAGAAACGTGACCTGATCTATCATTCCTGTATATTTTGCAGCATGGTATTATTATGTCCAACTGATTGTCATCATTCCACCAAGTTTCTGTGAAGACTATTATATCAGTAGCCTCATTTAATGCCAGGCACTCAAGTTCACCACTATTATTATTTAGACTTTCTACATTTTTATACAAGTACTTTAGAAAATGTGCCAATATTTAGTTGTCTGCCTTCATGTATTTAGTTCTCTGCCTTGATGAAATTGAAAGAAGGTATTTTTTATTTGAGTGTTTCTCTTCAGTTCCTACCTGTACTTTATCAGTTTCTATCCTCGTCTTTTTACTAGGATATAGACTATCCTCTTTAATAAATCCTCCCCAAAAGGATGTGTCTATCTGAACTGTGTGCTTCTGTGCACCTCTCATCTTTCCCCCAGCCAATAGTTTAAACACCCCTCCTCTTTGTAATTTTACATGCCAGCAATCTGGTTCTGTTTTGGTTTAGGTGGAGCCCAGCCTTCTTGTATTGGCTCCTCCTCTCCTAAAAGGTTCCCCAGTTCCTAACCAATCAAACTCATTCTCTGTACACCATTGTGTCATCCATGCATTGGGCTTGTCTAGACTGATGGTGGCAAATCCGCTGCCATCAGATCGAACTTCCCAGTTTGATTGAAGGGTCTGTGAAGTCCCGCTCAATCGATCAGGGCATTGATCCATTAACTCCAGCCCCTCAACTGGAGTAGCATGAGTTGAATGGAGGACATTTCCCTTCAACTCAGTGCAGTAGACCTGGGTGTTAGGAAATCAAGGGGAGATACGCAAGTTATTTTAAGTAACTTGCATATCTTCCTTTGACTGCTGCCAAAAATGGCTGGAAGTGTAGACTAGGGCATTGAGATCCTGCAGTTCTGCCTAACTGGCCCTGTGCGTGGAACTGGAAGCATTTCAAAGAAAACTACCATGGAACTCTGGGACTTTAATCTCTTACCTAGGAGCCTAAAATTTGCCTCCAGAGCCTCTTCCTAACTTTTCTTATGTCATTGATATCTACTTGTACCACAGCCACTGTCATGTCTTGAGATTAAATAATGATCAATAGACATAGCAGGCTTCAGAGTTCCCTTATTGAGCTTTATTCAGCATGTCTGGCAAGGACTGCCAGCAGACACAGAGGTTTACCTGAGCACTTAACAACCCTCCCATTTATCACTATGGCAACCCCCAATGGCCCTAGTAACCTGAGATACCACAGCCACTGGCTTCTCCCCAGCACTGCACATAAGTTTGTCTAGATGTCTTGAGAGATCTGCAGCCTTTGCACTTTGCAGGCAATTCACCATGTGTTTTTCCTGGTCATCACAAACCCAGCTCTCTATATGTCTAGTAATCGAATGCCCCGTAACTATTACCCATCTCCATTTCCTCCATCACTTTTACTGATGTTAATGTACTCTCTCCAAAGCCCCCTGAAATCTTTTCATTGACTTTGATGGTCTTTGAGAACAGGTCTTTTGTCAGTATGACAAACCCTGTGTTCAAATCCTGGTTGTGGTTTATTTCTTAATGTTGGCTGTTAGCAGGGGCTTGAATAGGATGAAATTGCTACATATGAGCTTACCAGGGGAGCAACAATTTCCAGCTCCCTCTGAATACTGGTATTTATGGCATGCCAGAGCTTATGGCCGATAAATCACTTTAAGCTTGCGACTGAGATTTAGGCTTTTACTCCCAAAATAAATAAATAAATAAAATCACAATTGAAATCTGCAAGCCACATGAACCCAGACTCCTTTGTTATAAAACAGCAAGAGCTAAACAATAAAGATAGCTCTTTGGCAAGTTTGGCCAAAATTTTGTTTGAAAAAATCTTTATATTTCAACCTCTGAAATCAAAGAGCTTTTTGAAGCAGGCAGCTACTCTGAAAAATGTCTGTGAAAAAATGGCCCCTTTTTACTCAATAGACATACTTACTGTGTGCAACTGAGTCACATTTACTCCCTAAAATAAGTTTATACCCCTCTTTTTTTTCCTGTTAACTCTGCAAAGACATCACAGCTGTGGGAGTGTGAGCTGGATTCTGTTCTTGCTTGGGCGTTATGAACAGAATTCTTAACTAAGTTCTCATTTCAGAAGCTTTCCTATATGTGAGCCAGACAGAACCCAGTCTTCAGAGGCTATGCTTAGTTTTCAGTGCCTGCAGTTAGGAAAAGAATAAAAAGCCTTGAAACTGAGCAAATGGTTAGACAAAACCCTGGCTGGGATGATTTAGTGGGAGTGGTCCTGCTTTTACCAGGGGGTTGGACTAGATGACCTCATGAGGTCCCTTCCAGCCCTATGATTCTATGAAATACAGTCTGGATGGTGTTGTGACCTAATAAACATGGAACATGTCCAGCGCTGTTTTTCAGAGCCGTATGTGGCTGTCTTTATTAGAGAGGGTGCAGAGAAGAGCTGCAAGAATGATCTGAGGGACTGGAAAGCATGCCTTCCAATGAGAGACTTGAGGAGCTCAATCATTTTAGCCTATCAAAGAGTTTACATCTCACTTTGGAGACTAGTATTTCTAATGTGCTTATGCAAGCTTTTAAAGGAGTGCAAGTATTATTATTAAAACATCTCCTTTGCCTCCGCATATAGGGAAGGATTGCACCATGGAGGCTGTGCCTCTTTTATTTCTTGGCAGGAGTGGCTGCCCAAATCAAGTTAAATCATTTCACTGTTGATGAATGGCGAGGAGCAGACACAACAGGCAAGCAATACCCCCTACCTGAACTGCTTGATGTATGGATCTCCTTAACCATGCCAGGAATTACAGGGGAACGTCGGCTGAATAACAGCCATGCATTGTATGCCGTGTTGCTGTAGCCATGTCAGTTCCATGATGTTAGAGAGACAAGCTGAGTGAGATAATATCTTTTATTGGACCAGCTTCTGTTGGGGAGAGAGACAAGCTTTTGAGCCATACAGAGCTTCTCTTCAGGTCTGTGCAAACTCAAAAGCTTGTCTCTCTCACCTACCAAAGTTAGATCAATAGAAGGTATCACCTCTCCCACCTTGTCTCTCCAACAGCCATACAGGTAGATGCAGACTCTGCCCAGCAATGAAGGGGTTATTTACAGAGCGCTCATGAGTTTGTGCACTACCCTTTCTGAGTGCAGTTCAGATGAAAAGCACGATACATGCTGCGGCCTTTAACAACAGGTACACCACAACAGTTTCAAAACATCTGCCACTGAAGCATCAGTCATGCCCCTCATTTCTCTCTAAATATATTTCTGATAGAATTTGTAGATTTGCTGCATCTTTTCACAGAGCTTAGTAGTTGTAAGAGTGCGAGCAGCGATGGAGTTGTCTTTTGCCTGCTAAAGCAGAAAAAAGTCTAACACACTTTATCCTGTTGGGACCCTCACAGAACTGTCTTCCATTCTCTTCTGCCCTTCACCCAGCTGTTGGAGAATCTGATCTAGAGATACAGCAGCAGTGGGGAACTGCATCCAGAAGAAAATAGCTGAGATGAAGGGCAGCCAAGGAAATGTTAGTTTGTCAGATGTCTCTGGATCCTAGCAGAGCCTGTTTTGCCTAGTATAATTACTAAATTGTTAGCTATGGCTCCTACTCAGAGATTCTAACATGTACCCAACAAGATCAGTTAAAAACACTCTAGCTGGCCTGGCATGATTATCAAGGGCCAGTAGTAACACTAGCAAATGTCCAGTATCATTAAAAAAATTTAAATGCTAGTAGGAAAATGACGCTGGAGGGAATATGGCATAGATATTAGCTAGAAAAAATACAGTTCAGAAACCCAGGCAAACATTGTTAGCGCTGACCCTGTGGCTTAGAACCGCTGTGGTTAAAGGGTCAGTGGGTAAAGGATAAGTTTATGGATTTGTTTTGCAAATAATTAAAGTGAAATAAATCGGTTTGAGGAAATGAGATACTTGCTTTTACAACTAGGGCTCTGGAGAAGCACTCCAGTTCTGCAACCAAGTCTCCGTGGGACCTTGGTCGAGTCATGTAAGTGCTATGTGCCTCAGTTTCCCATCTGTAAAATGGAAGTAAAAATCCTTCCTTTCTCCCGGTTCACAGCTATCTCGATAAAGAATTCTTGGAGCAGGGCCTGGCTCTCACTGAGGGTATATCTGGACTTCAAGTGGGAAGTGCAAATTCAAGCTTGAGGCAACATATTAGCATGCTAAAAATGGCGGGGTGCTGCAGTGGTGGGAGGGACTAGTCATCACAAGTACGATCCCTTCTAAGACGCTAGGCACATATTTGGGGCAGCTAGACCCTCCCACCACCACAGCCACAGACCATTTTTGGTGCACTGGCTTGCGCAGAACTAGTGCGTTTATGTCCCCACCAACCAAGCTCAGCTCGACATGTGGAGGTGCCATAACAGTGTGTGGTCAGCTCTCGGTGGAGTGGGACCCTGCTCTTGGGGGTCTCTATGCATGACTGTAATGTAAGTAATACAAACAATAACAATCCCAGAGAATATTACTGTTAGCACCCAGTTTGGGAGCCCATTCTGCTTCTCAGGACTTAAACCTGTAATGGGCAAGCCTCAGGCTGGGTCTACACTAAAGCCCTATGATGGATAGCTATGTCACTCAGGGATGTAAAAACAAGGTGTAGGCCTGCCCACAGTTAACAGATTAGAAATCTGGGTGTTGGTCTAAGATCTTCCTGTATCTCTTGGTTCTGCAAAACTCTGCTGGCAATTTCACAAGTTCAGTATTTCTCAGGGGACCATCCCTACATTCTGCTTCCACCCAAGGAAGACCAGGTCTCAGTCAGAGCCATCGAATTCACATGCACAGAAAAATGGAATATTCTGAGAGAAGAAAACATGAGCTGGGCTTTTCCATGCTTCCTTCATGGTTCCATCTGAGTTTCCAGGGGAAGTCATGCTCAGTTCTTCTTTTACCTGAACGTTTTGAAGTTTGTGTGTCTTATGGCTTGTCTACCCAGGGACAGTCAGGAAAGCTAATCTGAATTAACTATAAAGTCTGAATTAAAAGTTGTTTAGATAAAAGTGGTTTAGTGGCATCAAATCCTTGTGTGGACACTCTCATTCAGAATTAAAATGATTTTAATTTGGTTTAGTTTAAGCTTTAACCTTTAAATTCACACCTTTAGTTAATTTGGATTAATTTTCTGGAGTGTCCTCCTGTAGACAAATCCCTATTAAAATGTATTTTGCAGAGCCCTCTGGGAGTAAATGAAAAGAGCACAAGGCACTCAGTATTTTTTTTCTGCCCATAGTTTGTGATGCTAGAGGGGACTGCACATGCAAATGTTGCTGTGTTGTACAACTATGAAGCTGCCATATACTCCACCTTCAAATGTATGTGATCTTTCTTTGTGTGCCCTAAATCACACATTCATCCTGCAAAGGCAAGTATCTTCTTGCGAGCAACACTGGTTAAGTCCAAGATACAAGTGTCCTGTTCTGAGCTTGCCAAGAGAATTGGCACAGGCTGTGCAGCGTGTGGGCTGAGAGCAGAGAGAAAATAGGAAACCTGCATAGAGGGGTTGCAGCGCTCACATTCTGTAACAGTGCTTGCCACCTCCATAAAAGGCTGCCTTCTGCTGAAGCAGAGTGGTGTCCTCCAGAGATCTGAGTGTAACTCTGTGACCCAGCTACTCCTGGCTCTGGGTTTTAGGGTATCTCAGCACTGCAATCAGGGGAGGGGTGTATTCCTGGCAGGAGTCTAATTGGTCTTGTGTACCCCAAGTTTTGCTTCACTTCAAAAGTACTTGCTTGCAAAATCTGACCTAAAAATACAGCCATGTCACAGCATATTCTTACTGAAAAATAGCTGACTTTCTCCTTTTTAGCCTATAATTATAAAATAAATCGATTGGAATATCAACATTGTACTTACATTTCAGTTTGATACTTGAGCCTGTTTTTCACTTGCCATTCTTGGAGGCAGTGAAATGACAGCAGCCATTAAGTTTTTCTCCACATTGAGTTGATTTCTGCTCTTTGTCTTGATGGCAATCGTAGCAGAAAATGAGACTTCACAAAGACACGGTGAGCCTCTATGGCTGTAGATAGGGACATGGGGCTTTGGGGTTGCCAAGCACCGTGAGCCAAGGATTTCTGCATGACAACTCACAGTGCTGCTGAACAGCCAAAAGGAAGAGACGTTTCAGGTGTCTTCTTTTTATAATGCTACTGGAGATTTGCTGCTTTCAAACCCTGTCAACTCCCATGTACAAAGCTGTGAGGTTAAATGTTGGACACAGTTTGCAATATACTAAAGAAGGATACTCAGTCTTGATTTTGTTTTTTATTTTCCTGATTGCTCCTTTTTACAGAATCATAGGCGATTAGAGTTGGAAAGGACCATCTAGTCCATCCCCTGTTCAAAGCAGGACCAACACCAACTAAATCACCCCAGCCAGGGCTTTTTCAAGCTGGGCCTTAAAAACATCTCAGGACGGAGATTCCACCACCTCCCTAGGTAACCCACTGCAGTGCTTCACCACCCCTCTAGTAAAAAGTTTTCTTAATATCCAACCTAGACTTCCCCAACTGCAACTTGAGACCATTGCTCCTTGCTCTGTCATCTGCCACCACTGAGAACAGCCTAGCTCCAGCCTCCCTGTAACCCCCTTCAGATAGATGAAGGCTGCTATCAAGCCCCCCTTCTCTTCTGCACATTAAACAAGCCCAAATTCTTCAGTCTCTCTTCATAAGTCATGTGCTTCAGCCCCAAATTATTGTTGTTGCCCTCTGCTGAATTCTCTCTATTTTGTGCACATACTTCCTGTAATGGGGGGGAGGGGTCAAAACTGGACCCAATACTCCAAATGTGGCCTAACCAGTGCAGAATGGAGGGGAATAATCAATTCCCTTGATCTGCTGGCAATGCTCCTACTATTTTGAATTCTATTGACTCCTCCTTTGCTATCAGTTTAGCACAGTTGGACTGTTTATTGTTTTTCATTAATATACTTGGAGGTAATTATCTACCATTGATTAATACTGCTGGTTGGGAAAACGTTAGTGGAACCATTTTCCATTGAAATCAAAATACTTTGTGAAAAGTGTCAGTTTCACCAAAATATCATTTTTGGAAGAAAATGGGTAGAAAAAAAGTTCTGACATTTTTCAGAGCCAAATGTTTTGATTTTTTTTTCATTTGGAAATACCCTTTTTAAAATTCAATTCATTTAATATTACGTTTACATATGTAGGTGTGTGTATTATGTATCTGTTGTTCGCTGAAAGATTCCAGGCCCTGCAGGTCTTGGGTGCTGATAATTCAGTCGGTTGCATTCTTACTTCTGAGTCAATGCTAGATAAGCCCCCAGAATGGCTGCTGAGCTGCTAGAAGTGCCATATTTTGCAATAGATGCAGGGCCATCCTTGGGGGGGGGGGAGGAAATGGGATGATCGCCCTGGGCCCCGCAGTAATGTGGGCCCCACGCTGCCCCGGTCCCAGATGGAGGCAGTGCGGGGCCCATGCCACGGCTCCCCCACGGCCGCGCTTTCCCCTGCCGCTGCTGCCTTTGGTGGCGAGCCAAAAGGCAGTGGGGTGAGAGGCTTCGCCCGGCCTCTGGCCCTGGGACGTCCCTCCCCGCCCCCAGGGCGGAGCAGGCAGGCCCAGAGGCGGGGCAGTTCATGGGGCCCAGCCTCTCTGGGCTGGGTCAGCCTCAGCCAGCGGCGTGGCCTCACCCGGGGCCGGCCCCCCACGGTAGCCTCAGGTCCCACTCGCTGGCCGGGGCACTGGTGGCCGCAGCCTGGGGTCCCGGCTGGGGTCCTGCTCCCCCTAGGGACGGCCCTGAATAGATGTAAAGCCAAAGTACTGATCCCACAGAACTTTTTGCAAGAATTGAAGTGCTAGGGAAATTCCAACTCTGGTAATTACATTCTCCCCTCCTTTGGCAGTTGTGGTTGGAGAGGGATTTCTTCTTAACTTCCTGTCCTGAGCTGTTGGACAGTATAACTGTGCACTGTTAAACAGTTTTCTTGCTTTATCCAAGTGGTAGCTGCATATTAATTGTTATTTATTATAATTTTTGTAAGTATGTGCATTGCAGTCATGCTTGTAGATCTAGTCATGGATCAGGACCCACTGTGTTAGCTGGTGTACAAAAATAGACTATAAAGAAGGGTGCTGCCCCAAGGAGTTCAAAACTAAGTATTAGACTTAGATGGATACAATAACTAGATGAAGGGGAATATAAGGAAACAGTGAGCTAATCCTGATTGGTTTGGCCACCCACTGCCTAATCATTGCTGAGTTTTCTTGCAGGCATCCTAGCAAAGGAAAAGTGTCAGGAGGGATTTGAAAGAAGAAAAAGATGTGGCTTTGTGGGTATTTATATGGAGATCCTCCCATCCACAGGGGTGGCATGGGAGAAAGCATGAAGGGGCACGTTTGAAAAGGTACCTAGTGGGTGATAGAGGCTGGCATCACTGATGGAGCAGAGGGGGAACCCGTGTGTGGTTTCTGAGAGGCCCACAAAATGGGCCCATGTAAAGCACACTACAGTGATCCAACAAGGCCCATTTAAGTGTGGTACGGTCCATATCAGGGAGAAATCTTCGCAGGCCCTGTACCGGCCATAGAAGAATTAAAGAACGTTAGGCCACAGACAGAATCGAGGAGCAATCAAGGGTCCACAAGCACCTTATGCTGAAAAACTTTGGGCAAAAGGCACATAAATGCACTTCACAGGGGGGAGTCCACCACCTCAGCACCCATGAGCAGTTCTGTAGCATCAGAGACACCTTGTATGAATAAAGCTTCAGTGAATTCAGCTCCCAAATCCAGCCAGGCAGGGGTGGGCAGTGAGAGCTAGTGCCCCATGTAATGGATGTATTGTGGGGCTGATCTATATTTCCACCCCGGTGATATTTCCTGTATACCAGGGAGGCAGGCAGACTGGGCCCTGTTCCTCCTCTGGTTCAGGTGGGGACTGAAGGGGGCAGGGTGGCCAGGTAGAGTGATGTCATTTCAGACACATGGGGAGGAGAGTGGGCTGTTTCCACACCAGGACAGGAGCCATGGCCAGTTGTGCAAAAATATCAGAAGGGGTGGGGAACAGGGAGCCAGACAAGCAGCTGCTCTTGGCTATGTCTACACTTAATAAAATTAGTTCGAATTAGTTAGTTCGAACTAACTAATTTGAACTAATTTTAGTTAGTTCGAATTAGTGATCTCCATTGATTTCAATGGGCCGGTTAGTTTGAACTAAGAAATTAGTTCGAACCAACATGGCCACATTGGTTAATTTGAACTAACTAGTTCGAATTAACCCTTACTTCTAATACCCTATTCGAAGTTATTAGTTCGAATTAAGGAAGCCCTTAATTCAAACTAATGAAAGTCTAGTGTAGCCATGGCTTTAGTTAGTTCAAATTAAGCTTCCTTAATTTGAACTTACTTGGCAGCGTAGACATAGCCTTTGTGCCCTGGGCAGTGGAGTGGGGACACCATAGCTGACCTGACAATACTGCTTCCTTAGCTGGCTGTGCATTGTCAGGACAAAATAAGGGCCCATCCCACCATCCCCAGCCTTGCCAGAACCCTGGATGCTGTTGGAGCTCTGCACTGTGGGCTCTTGGCACACGTCCCCAGCCCCAAACCTCAGCTGTGCTCCCACTCCCTCCGTCCCACACTGTCTTTTCTCCATGGAAAGGATCCCAAGAGCTCCGTCCTTAGAGTTTCCAATGTAACCCTTTGGGGCCTGTCTCATTGGGAGCCCTCAATTGCAAGGAGACCTAGATCAGCATACAGAGAGTTGGTTGGGATTTTCAAGTGCGTCTGTGTGTGTGTTTGTGAGTCTGTTAAGGTGTGTGGGGGGACCCAGGAGTGCAAATGCACAAGTCCCACACCGAGGAGTACATTGGCAGAATGATGCACAGCTAAAGAGGAACGTGTTCCCCAGTAGTGGCCCCTATTTCTATAGGAGTGCAAAGCATGGTGAATTATTTGATTGACCTGTCTTACATTTCACCTGCCTGCCATTGGCTGTCTAGGAAATCTGCCAGCGTTCTCTGAGTAACTAGCCATGTGTGATACGATTGGTGCACAGGTACTGTTATTTTTAGAAAGTTCCCAGAAAAGCTGCTGTGAATCTTCCCAGCGATGGCGGTGGGCTGCCCTTGCCCCCGCCCCACCTCTCCCTTCAGAGTGAGTAGGCACACAAATGGAGATCCAAAAAATGCAGCGCAGAGATTCCTCCTGATAGGTAGAAAATAATACAGAGTTTAGCTACAACATGTGCACTCTCTGGTTTCCATGGAAACCAAGCAAAGGGAATTCTTAAAAAGGGTAGAGGATAAGCAAGTGCGGACCATGTTATTATTTTTAATAATTTGTTTTGATTGCACATAGGATTGTAGGACACAGCCTCAGCATAACTCAGTCAAGACTGAATATTTCATTTAAAAGAAAACCCTCATTCATTAATCTGTCAAATAATCAGGTGTGCTTTTACTATTTTTTTAATGCTGTTGTTTTTTGTTTGTCGTGCTGTTTCCTTCCTAAGCTTGCATTCCCTTCCACCAAGAGTTTACATAGTCTTCCAGGGGCTTTTGGATTAGACCTAGGTCTGCGTTTTGCTCTTGTGGCAAGGGGTGGTTAAGAGAGGGAAGGAAGCCCAGTGTTTATGTGCAAAGATTCAGTGAGCTTTGGCACCCGCCTGTAGTGCATTTCAGCTCACCTAGCAAAGAGCATGCTTATCAGAGCTCTCTTAGCTCTGAGCACACACAGAGGCTGTTGCCTGGCGGACGCTGCTATGTACAGTGTGCTTAGAGCCAAAAGGATGAGATAAAAGGGGCTGGAATACAGTGAGGCAGATTGATAACATAGTTTGTGGAGCTGGTGACAGGTGCTCGGTGTGAAATGTGAATGTGAACCTCCTCTAGCTGAGACCCTGTTTTGGAAGTGGCTCGCGGTATCTGTCTGTTCATGTCGTCTGCAAAATCCACCTCTCGACTCGCTCTATTTTTAGCCTCGCAAAGCCAAGTGGTGGAGAAGGCATATGAAGGGGTAAGATAGAGTGAAAGCCACCTAGGATTTGAATCAAAACCAAGCCATATGTATCTTGCTTTTCTGCCTGTTGGCTTAAAGAGAGAGAGCGAGAGAGTGGAGATGCTCTAATATTACTTATTAGTTGCCTCGGGGGTGTTAAGCATGTGTGTGTGTGTGTGTGTGTGTCTGTCTCTCCCTCTCTCCCAACCCCCCTTAAGATTTCCGAAAGCGCTGCAATGACTCCATGGAGAAAGATGAATGAAGCCCAGGGATGCTATTCCACTGCGGCTGAGATCAGAGAGCAGGGCTGACCGACTCCAGAGGAGAACTCTAAAATGAATTCCAGAGCCTAGGACAAAGGCAGCTGGTTTTTCCTGGACCACTTCCCCATCCTGATAATAAGAGGCCACTCAGGAGACAGCAGAAGCAACGGCAGATTGGGAAATAGGCCAGAGTGATTTCTCCCATTGTAGCAATCTGCTGTAACCCTTCCTGGGCTGGACTGTAATGAACACCCAAGGCGAAGGTTTGAGTGGTAGATCCAACAATTGTCAGGATAGACAACCTTGGCTGGATATTTGGACATCTGTGGGTAGTTTGTCCCTATGAGTAGTCCTTATACCTGGACTAAATACATTAACATTGATTATGCTGAAGTCCAATCCTGAAAGAGGCTATGCCCCCAAAACACCCAATAAAGTAAAAAGGTGACATATGTGCTCAAAAGGGGCTTGACTGGGCACTGAGGGTACATCCACATTTGAGCTGGGAGGTGCGATTCCTAGCATATGAAAATGCACTCATGCTATCTCTGCTGGAGTTAGACTAAGTGAAGAATACAAGGAGCTTGTGTGTGCCACAGAAAAAACCCAAAGAACGCTACCACACTGGTGCAAGACTCTATATGTTTGCCTTACATAACATACTTTGCCGGAGCAGTATTCCTACAGAACTATCTGGTAAGGGGGAAAACTTGCAGTATTCCTGAAGCACTGGGAAATGCCAGAAGTGTAATGTACCAACATTCCAGCTGTACAATGCAAAAACCTTCAATCCACCATATTCCTGGGGATTTAGGAAAAGCCAGATGTTCAGTGCGCCAAACTGCCAAATGCACAGCATGCAAAATTGACATGCATAGGCCTGATGAAATGTTGATGATCCAAGCAGCTCCCGAATACCTGTTTCCATTTTAGCTGCTGCTTTTTGAGGAACTGAAAATTGCACTGCTAAGGTATTTTTCTCTTCCAAAAGTCAATGCAGTTAGGAACTAAGGAGTTAGCAGAAAGTAAAGATCTTGGAAAATCTGTAAATTTCACATTTCTCCATGGAAAACATTGTTCCCTAATATAAAGTTTTATATGAAATTGTAACTAGATAGTAAGTATCAAAGAAGCATAAAATTGTTACTGAGTCCCATAAATATTAGGAAGTTTGTTTCCTGTGAAAGATGAACTAATCAAACCTTTTGTCCAAAATTCTAATCAAACCTTTTCTGAGGCTTGAAGAGTCCAGTTAACATCTGAACAATGATTTAAGAGGCTGGGTGACTCCGGAGTTAGGAGAACTGAGCCTCTGAGTGTCTTTGAGCGCTTACCTGCCTTATACCTCAGTTCTGCCATCTTTAAAATTGGGGTGATAATACTGAAGCACCTTGATAAAGTGCTTTGAGATCTACTGATGGAAGACAGTAAATAAATTCCTCTCTAAACTTATTGGTTTTTGGCCTGGTCTTTTGAGATGTCAAGCCCATGGGCCCAGTGGTGAGGAGTGTCAAATCCAGGTCCCTATCCAAAGTTTACAGAAATCGATGGAAAGACTCTAACATTGACTTAGAAGGGCTTTGGCTCTGCCCTGAGTCAGGAGGAACTGCTGATGCTCAGTCAGCAGCTCACAGGATCAGGCCTCAGATGTGCTCTTTGCAGTCCTGTTCCTTCTTTATCCCTATGTGCTAACGTTTGAAAGACAGTCACTCCCCTGAAATGACCCTTTCGTTGTCTGTTGTGTAACAAGCTATGGCAGACTTTACTACCACACCAACATATACTGTTATCTGATAATCCAGTTGGCATGTGACAGACGTACAGATTAACACACCAGACATGCATGTGGTCTTGAGTAGTACACTGATCTCCAAGATAATAGATCTACTACTATTCTTGGTTTGGTTCATTTTAATAGGGGTAGGAGGAGACAAATTATCGGAGCCCTTTATCTGGTACTCTGTCTGAACTCCCGTTTCACCTTTTCTCTAAAACCCGATTAGCATGAACAGAGAAATAAAGGGCTGGTACCACAAAGGCACACAGCACCTTTCTTTCTTTGATGAACAAAAAGCTCCATGTTGATACTCTAAACAGGCTATTGGTTGAAATAACAGTAGTTGCCTCAATTGGGGAAGGGGGGAAGGGGATAGTCTGGCCATTTCTACACCCCATGTAATCCAGCAACAAATATTAATTGAAAGCTAACAGAAACTCACCGTCAAAGAGTCTGAAAAGTCCATTTGCTAAATGCGTAAACATCTGGAGCCCAGCTGTTCCAAAGGCATTACAGCAGAAGAGCAAAGCCGCAGCTTACAATATGCACTTGTAACTAGCTTAAAGAGATCAAAGGACAAAAGGCTGCTGAAAGCCTTTTGCAGCACATGTATGCTGGAGAGGAACTTTGCAAGAGGTTGTCTGTTTTTGGGCAATCCAAGAATCTACTGAGAGAGAAAACGTCCATGTAGAGATGCTTTGATGATGAACAACTCTATGTGTGTGTGTGTGTGTGTGTGAGGAGAGAGAGAGAGAGAGCGAGAGAGAGAGAGAGAGAGAGAGATTAATAGTGTGATTAACTTTCAGAAACAACCCAATCTGATTTGAGAAAGCTCCTTGAATTTGCAATTTGTCCCCAATATACTTTCCAGTGAGTTGCATATCATTAGGGTTGATTAGATCAGGTCATGTCCTGTTACATGAATCAGCCTGTGACTTGATCTGACGCAACACAGCAGAGAACAGCACCTCCCTGGATCCGATGAGTCTTCCTGTTTCCCCAGTCCCATGCAATGCAACATATTGGGTGCCAGGCTTTTGGTTTTTTAGATCTTTCATGCCACTTAGAGGAAGGGTCACCTGACTCAACCTTCCTATTGTAGGCATGGTTTGTGATCAATGCCTGTTTCATTGGGTCTCCGTTGATGCAAGGCACACAGTTATTATTGTTTATTTACTGTATTATAGGGACACCCCCTGAAATTGGGGCAACAAGGGACTTGCCAAAGGCTACAGAGTGAATCAGTGACAGAGCATGGATTACAGCCTAGGTATTCTGTGCTTTCAGATCCATGCTCAGCTCATTCCACTAGATCTCATTCTGCATACCTAAACTCCTCTGATATTTTAACTGTGTGTGTATTCTTCCTGTCTTGTTTTAATTGTCGCACAGTGTATTGCAGTGGTTGTCAAACTTAGTGTTGGGACCCAGTACTGGGTCACAGACCTTTAGGCACCAGGTCACAGCACTCACTGCTGCCCCTGCCAAAAGACTGGAACGCATTGCTCAAAGATGTAATTGTTGGGTCGCAGGCATAAATGATTTTTTTGAACTGGGTCCTGAGGAAAAAGTTGGAAAACCACTGGAGCAGTACATGTTCAACCCCAGAGGCGGCTCCATTTCAATGGCGGGAGAAGTATTTATAGACTTACTTAAGTCCTTTGGGTTTCTTGGGGATCTAAAAGAGCTATACTATAGATGCATAAGATACTGTAGTAGTGAAAATACAAATGATGAGTAGAAGACATGAGATGGAAATGAGGGTTGCAGTTAGCCAGGCTCTGAATGCCAACACATTTGAACCATCCTGATTTTCCAGAATTCTTTCCAGTCAACTTTCAAGAGTCCTCCCTTAGCAGATGGATATCAAGTTCTTGAACAGATGGTTGTAACTGATAGCTCATTTTTCCACCCAAGGATGCCTGTACAGCGACCTTCCTCCCCACACATCTTCCCACCTCCATGAGACTTGTTGAATTATCTGAATCCTTTTCTCTCATGCATGCCAAGGTCATCTTCAGTGGCCAATGAGGCCAATGTAGAGAGGCAATTGTGCCACACCCCCTTTTTTATTCTGAAGTACACTTTTCAATGCCTCAGGTGACCTTACTTTCCATTTCATGTAGTAACGTTCCATCATGGACTCTGATGGGTATCGATGAAATAGGTTCCTTGGTTCCTTTCCAGGCTGCTCAATGGGAAGTTATTCTCTGGAGCCCTGTGCTCCCGCCTTGTTAACACAGTGCACAGTTCAGAACCATCCTCTTTATTTATCTTTATCTTCTTCCCCCAGCTATTACCTAAAAGTGCTCCAAGGTGAGAAGAAGGTGGCTCCTGAGCGTTCATCTCTGAAAATCTGGGTGTCAAGCCTGGCTCAGGTCACATGGGAAGAGGAGTTTGTTGGTTTCATTGTTGCTCTTCTCTGTCCACATCTTGAATGCACAGCAGAGCTCAGACTGGCATTAGCAGCAATTGTGAAGAGGGGGCCTGAATTCAGACCATGTTCTCTTGAAGCTTTCCTGGCAGTGTCTCACTGAGAGGCCAAGGAATAACCCGGGCATGTTGGAAGCCAGGAGCCAGGTGAATTGGTAGGGCTGAAATGTTACAGATGCCACTATTCACAAAGAGAAAAGGGGATAGTGTTGAATAACACTTGCACTTCTGTCCGTGCAGCTCTTGCATTTCCCAGCTTCACAAAAAGGAGAGAAAAAACAGTTGGGTGGTTAAGCTTCCTCACTGGGACTAAGGAGATCCGTTTTCTAGCTCCAGCTCTGAATCAGACTGCTTGTGTGTCCCTGTGCAAATCACTTAAACCTCTCTGCCTTAGTTTCTCGTCAGCAAAATGGGGATGATAGTATTTCCTTTCTCCCGGCCTGTCTTTCTCTTGTGCATTTAGGCTCTTAGTCTACTTAGTCCCTGCCCCAAGGATCTGTCTTAGTGTCCTGTGTTTGTAACTGAGGTTCCTAGGCACCAATCCGATACAAATAATCATTATAATAATTAATGAATAACAAACCACACAGTCAAGAGCACACAAGTGCAGATGTCCAGCTGTGCAGGATGGAGCTGGGGACTGTAAGCTGTTCAGGGCAGGAATTATCTCTTACCATTTGATCACAGGGTGAGTAACACAATGGGAATCTGCTCTTGATTGAGGCGTCTAAGTGCTAATGTAATACAAATAACAACTCAAGGATTGCCTGTCACTCTCAGGTATCCAGGCACAGCCAGAATCTTCTCAGTCTGTGTTAGAAACTCAGACTCTTTCCTAACCATGACAAGAAAATCAGTTTGAAGAAGAAGATTCAGGTGCCAGAGTCTTTACAACAACAGGATGCTGCTCTGCGCCAGGAAGCTCCATGTAGAATCTCAGACATGGATCTAGAATTACTGATCATGTGTGTAATATTTTGGTTAGGATTTCCAAAGATGAAGTTGAATTAGACACAACTCTTCTATTAAAGCAATGTGCCTTAATCCCTTATTTTGACACTCAGCCTTTTCTCTCTGTTGAAGCAGGAAGTCATGCATTCTATTCCCTTTGTTGCTATGTGGTTTACCTAACAATTGTAGGTAACATGGTAGTGCTTGCCTTTCTTCTATATAAGGGCTTTTCCGTGGAACAGGTTTTCTGCACCCTAACTGATGTCAGGAAACAAATTAGGATGAAAGCATTCATGGGAAGAGAACTGAGCAGATGTATTGAAATTGCCATGTGAATAAGATAATGACTGGAGGCATGTTATCGGGATGCTTTACCTTGAATGGTCCCTTGAAATATGTGTTAGCTACTTATGCTAAACAATCTGTTCCAACTTGTACTTAGCTGTGACACTGAGTACGTTTCCCCTGAACTGAAGAGGAGCTCTGTGTAACTAGAAAGCTTGTCCCTCTCGCCAACAGAAATTGGTCCAATAAAAAATATCACTTCACCCACCTTGTCTCTAATATCCTGGGACCGACATTGTTATAACACCACCGCATACAGTAAGATAACGTCAATCTATACATGGGCATAAAAGTGCTCTGGTTAAAAGCATGTTCTTGTCAGAGTGCATCCGGTCAGCTGAACTGTGCTGCTGCCTATTTAATCTATATCTATAACCACTCTAAAGGTGATTTTCCAACTTGATAACTCTACTATGCTTAAAAACACATTTGCATGGTTTGCTAAGGTCCAGTTCACTTAATGCCAGTTCTCTCCTTCACTGGCAGTAATTAGACAAATTCCAAAGGGGTAGCCGTGTTAGTCTATTGTAGAAAGA
>ML685783.1:1244934-1283494 GCA_007922175.1 Pelusios castaneus
TCCCACTTCGTCAGACGTCTGACGAAGTGGGATTTTCTCCCACGAAAGCTCATGCGATTAATAAATCTGTTAGTCTTTAAAAGTGCCACAAGACTCTTTAGTAATTAGACAGGGAGGGTTGATGGGAGAGATTGTTTGATTGTGGGAGCGGAATCTTTGAGGTTGCAATTAACATTTTGAGCATTGCAGTAGCTCCTAGAGATTGCAACTCAGATCAATGTATTAGACACTGTACAAAAACAGAATGAAAGAGAGCCGACATTTCAAAGAGCTTACAGTTTACAGAGGTAAGGCAGAGGCACAGAAGCGACTTTGGCAGGTCATGTCATATGAGTGGACCTGGAACACACCGCCTCTCTCTGATACTGTTATTTGTACATTCACACTACTACTGAGTTGCAAGACCTCGAAAGCGATGTGTTGTGATCTGAAGGCGCCTTACCTTCTCATTGTTCCATCCATCTCCACGGGGCTACATTTCATTCTCTCCTCATGTATTCGCTTTGTCTTCCTCAGTCCCCAAAGTTAATCAGAGCATTTTTCTCTGAAAGGAACATTTTTGCTTTCTTTTTCTTTATTGAGACCAGGCCAGCAGATAAGTGCCTGATGAATATGTGACTCTGTATGCTTTCTCAAGGTCATAATAAAGAGCAGATACCTGGTTGATATTAGATTACATGTCATTGCAGAGGCAGCACATTTAGCTTCTGAGGGATGGAAGTGCCTTGTTTTGCATAACAATGATACCCTCTGGACAATTAAAGCGATGTACTGGCTGGCTCCAAAGAGATCCATTAGGCCACTTTGAGACTGTAAATCCAGATCTCTAGGAGGAGGGGGGAAATGCTTGAAGGAAACAATAATGAAGTGATCCCCAGAGATACAGAGGATCTGTCTAGCATCATGGATTCTAAGGGGGATAAGTATCAGGAGAAGCTAAACGGACTTCTACCTATCTACAGCTTCCATTCTCAATTCCCTGAAGAGGAGGGTTGAGCGACCCTTATGGAGATAGAACTCTTGGAACCTTCTCAAGCTACAACATTTTCCCTGTTACTTAACCTCAGAGTGAGTCAACTAGAAAACATGCCTTTTCCTCTTTGTTAGCTAAAGGGAATCTTGTGTTGGGCTTTAGGGATGGAACCCTTTGTACAGCCTGAGCTATGGGTTAGAGATGGAACCTCCACCCTAAAGGTAGGCTGTCCCAAATAGGTTTATGTTCCAGGTGTGGACTCTGTTTATGTTCACATGGAAACTTGGGGTGAAGCAAGGTTGAAGTCACATGTGTGAGTATTCATAGCAGCTGAATTTTTACATTTGCATACATTTGCATTGCATACATTTGTATTTCTGTCAGAAATTTTTCTGTGCTCATCTAACCAGAAATAGATCATGTGACTTGTGTGGCCTATCTCAAGTAAAAAATGGAGCTGAATTCTGACTACTGAGTACAGGAGGACATAATGGGATGACATGAAGAATTCATGATCAACCCAAAGCAGTGAGAAATCAATGAAGAAACAGATACAATGTATAAATTCAAGGAAATCATGACCTTCTTAGGATATCCAGGATGAGGAGATTCAATTCATAGGCTAAATTATTTATTCTGAATCATTTGCTTCCCTTTCAGCCTACAGTTTGCTTTTTCTAACTAAACACAAACTTTATCTTTCATGGAGATATCCAGCAAAAATCTTGTCAAATGCATCAGGAACTAGAATTAAAGTGTTAACTGGAATTATAATTGATTAAGTTTAAACTAAAGTCAGATGTATCTAATGCCAAAGAAATGCTCAAGATTAATCAAAACCACAGTTACAAAACCCCATCTCCAATAGGAAATCACAAGCATTGACAAGCTGAATCACTGTTGCCTTGAGGTGATGCTAGATGTGCTCAGTGATACCTTACGGTTTAAGCATTCATTTTTGATAACCGCATACTTTGTAAAATAGATACACAGGCCACAGCCCCTCTCTGAGGCATCCATTGCAGAAAAGGACGAAATCAGTCAGGAAGGTAATAAGCCTGAGGAGGAAGGATGCGCTTATGGTTAAGGCATGGGACTTAAACTCAGGGATTGTGGGCTGAGTTTCCATCTCTGCCTCACATTTCCTATGTGACCTTGACTAAGTGACTTAACTGATATGTGCCTTGGTTCCTGGTCTGTATAATGGGGCTAATAATACTCCCTTTTGCCTTTCTTATCTACTTAGATTGTAAACTCTTTGGAGAAGTGATTGTCTCTCACTATGTGCCTGCACAGTTCTTAGCACAATGGGACCCTGATAAAGACTGGGGCCTCCAAGACTGCCATAATAACTAATAATAATAGCTTTGTTTGGATGCACCATAAAATCTTCTAAACAAAACACCTTGATACAACAAACTGTTGTTCTTTCAATGGGCTTGTTATTATCTTAAATGTCATCCATCGATTTGAGCTGAGGTGTCCGGTTTTGTAACTTTTCCATTATGAAATCGTCACATGGTCTCTTTAATCCTACCCCATACCATCTCCTCCATCCCACCCTTTCAGCAGCCTTGTGTTGTCTTCCTTCTTGTTAAAGAGGGCTGGAAATCATAGAATCATAGAAGATCAGGGTTGGAAAAAACCTCAGGAGGTCATCTAGTCCAACTCCCTGCTCAAAGCAGGACCAACCCCAACTAAATCATGGCTTTCACTAAAGCCAATCTTGGTCACGTAGTGAGTCTGCTTGGGAGGACTGGTAAAGAGGAGTTTGCTTCCTCATGGGAGATGAATGTGCAGACATTCCTTGATCCCAGTCCTTGTTGGTTTTAGAAGAAAGGCCTTCTACCCAGAAGCCAAACTCAAGCTCCTTGCACATTGCCACCACTTGAAGACCCTAGTCATGTATTACTGTTATCTCTCGCTCGCTCACTCTCTTCTTGCATTTCAGAGTTACCTCTGTTGAATGTAGAAGGCCACATACCGAGTTTTCATGAGCATCACAGCCCTATCGACTTTAGTGGAGTGATGCCAATTTACAATAGCTAAGGATCTGGGCCTCTAATTGCAAATGAAACAACACCAATTTACATGAGTGAAGAGTCCTACCCTCTGCCTCATGTCAGGATGGTGGGAATTAGATCTGAGGTGTGTTTGGAAAAAAATGTATTAGCTCAAGTGGATCAAAGTGGAGAGTCTGGCTCGCCTCACAGTGGCTGGCTAGTTTAACTTCAACAAGGAAAAGTCACCCCAGGCAAAGGTTTGATTTGTGTCCAAGGATGAACTATGAAATAGTCTGTCTACACAGAAAATGCTACAGGTGGCTCACCTGCAAGAGGGCATCAGTGTAGCCACTCACTACAGTGATGGGAAAGGTTCTCCTATCTCTGTGGGCAATCCACCTTGCTAAGAGGCAGTAGCTAGGCAGAGGTAGACCTAGCTCTGTGTACACCAGGAGTTAGGTCAGCTTAGGTACGTCGCATGGGGATGTGGATATTTCACACTTCAGAGCGATGTGGCTGGGTCAATTCAATATAGAACAGCCCTCAGAAACTGGCAGTGAATTGTACGCATTCAGTGTCCTCTTTCAAATAATAAATCAGCCCAAAGCGTAAAGAGATGAGTAATGAAATCAGTCATGGCAGATGCATTTAGTTAAAGCAAGTGTGACTGACATATGCTGTCTAGGATTTGTGATGTTCTTCTTTTTGCATTTTGTCTTTAGAATTAAATCTGAGCTGAAATCATGTGGTTAATTAAATGGAGACTTAATCTCAGAACCTTTCTGAGTTTCTCAGCTAATCCAGGTTCATTCATTGTAATGCCTTTCAGACACAGAGGCAAGGACACTGGCTTTCCTTTCAAAGAAACACTGAGAGAGAAAGAGGACAAACTCGGGGGGGGTGGGGAGGGGAAGAAAGAAAGGCATAACTGACTACTAGGAGTTAAGTAATAGAGAGACTGGCCACCGAGAAAAGACTCCCATTTCATGGCATTTGTCACTATCAATAGCATATTGGGACCTGATCCAATGCACACTGAAGTCATTCCATTGACTTCAGTGGACTCTGGATTAGGTTTTTAGATTAGTGAAAAAGAAAGAACACCTGTAGCCTGCTCTCTCTTTCCTCCAAGTCCATTCTCTGGATACGTGTTCGGGCCAATTAAGAGGGCGGAGCAGCACCTGGGTGCTGTAAAGGATCAGGGTAAGAGCTGGTGCAGTGATTCCCAGTGCGTCAGAGCAAACTTGTTCAGTCAGGAATGGCAGGTGAGACTGGCTAGAGAACAGGAGACTGGAGGAATCCCAGAAGGAAGCAGAAGTTGGTTTCCCAGGAGAAGGCTAACAGCAAGAGGGATGTGGTGGATGGTGTCACCAAGCCAGAGACCCTGGGTCAGAGGGCTGAAGGCAGGAAGAGCAGAAGCAGAGGGAATTGTGTGTTGGCTCTAAGATGGAGAGATGGAGTTAAGGGCTGGAGAAGTCAGAGGAGCTTACCCACTGACACCCGCAGGGCTGGAGAGCTGGGCCCAGGGGAACCGTGAGAGGGCCACAGGGAATAAGGGATGTTCCCAGTAGAGAGGGATTGGGGTCTCCTGCTGAGAAGAGTGGGGTAGCACTCCAGTTGGAAGGGCTGCAGAGGCTGTCCTGATACAAGGACAGGAGAGGCCTTGCACTGGGGAGCCAGGGCAGGGTGAGGGATGCTATGTGTTTTGTGTGCTATTGGGACTCACCTGGGGGAATTCTGGACTATGATGTTGGGAATTGTTTTGTCATAATTTATCCGCACAGACTCTAGTAATAAATGAGTCCTACAAGGGCTGCATTTATGCTGGGGGCAGATGTTTGGACTATTTATGGGGAGTGTGCAGGCATTTCTGCCATGCCATGGCAGGAGGCAGGAGGGTGCTCCAGGCAGGGACTCCCCTGTAACAGGAAACTTTAATGACAGGTGGTTGAAACCTCTGCAGAAAGCCTGGACCTCCACCACCAGACAGACCCCAAGCTCTCTGCTACAACTCTTTCAATACTGCCTAGGACAGCACCTCGCCAGGCACCGCCACTCTGTCCTGCAGCGATGCTAGATCTTTTTTTTTAAGCACTCCTATAGAAGTCCCTGTTTAGCTTGTTAGACATGACAATAGTGCAACCCAGGGTGATATGGCGGCAGGCATGACCTTTATACCTTGCCTCAGTCTCACACAGAAGGGAATTCATCCTTCCCTTTGGGGCATGTAGCTACCACGCTCTGTGAATGCGCCTTCCTAGCCGGTTAACACTTGACCCTTCTCTCCTACAGGCTGATGTCCTACTAATAAACTGGCTGATGGCCATAGAATGGCAGGAACTCCATGGGGCATGGATGCCTTCTGATAATGCTAGTTAGCGACTTGGCTCTCCATGGAAGCAGTGACCTAGAATAACGACTTTCTGCCAACCCCTTGGTGCTATTGCTTCCTATGCAGCGAGTACTGGTGTTAGACTATAGATTTTTAAGTATGGCCTATGATTTTTAAGTATGTTTGTATCACTTAGCTTGCTACAGTGGTAGCAAACCAAAGGATCAAAACCACAAACTGCTTGACAGGCTGAGGCCTTGTACTTTAGCTAAGCAAAGGCAAAAAGCACCAGGGGCAAACACTGGTGGGGATAGAATCTACATTTGTATTGTTTGGTCATCCTGGTACCTACTGCTCTGATAACTTCTGTCTGAGTCCTTGATTGTTTCTGTCTTCCTATAATTACTTGCAATCAGTTAAGGTGGTGGGGAGTGAATGTTTAGAGAATTATGTTACAATATGTTAGGGTTGGTTTAAAATATCATCTTGAAAATAACAAAGAAATGCTTGGTTAAAATATATTATAAAAACTGAGGTAAATCAGGAGGGGGGGGAGAACACCTATGTAGCACCCTTGTGGCCAAGATAGAGTCTGCCTTGCACGCAGGAACACAGCAGGGACAGTCCCTTCCATCCCAGGGGCACCTGTTCCAAACCCCCCGGAGTGATCACACACACACACCCATGCTGGGACAGCACAGTGAATATGGGAATGTGGAAGATTTATTTACAGAGGGATGAAGGAGAAAACATCAGGGGAGATGGGGCAGCAAAACAGGCTAACAACTAGCACAGAGCTCTGCAGGCCGAGAGGCAGCACAGGGCTCTGCAGGCCTAGGGGTGCAGCAGGCAGAAAGGGCAGACAGCGAGTGAACACTGCGTCTGCACCCCGAGTTCAGGAGTCCCAGCACAGTCCCAGTCCGGCACTGAGTCCTGCTTGCTCCTGGTCATCTTCAGCACCAGCAGCTGTCCCCAGCAAACCCACCGGTGCCTCTTCTGCCGCGCTCTGTGACCACAGAGCGACGACCTCCCCACTTAACTAGCTACAGCCTCCCCCTAGTCCCAGGCTAAGTTCCAGGCCCCATACTCACGGCCTCGCAGCTCTGGGCGGCCGTGTCACTGGGTCCACCTCTAGTCTGTCGTCAGGCGATGACTTCTGGGCACGGTGTCCTCTGGCTCCTGTCCTGGGTGTCCCCGGTCAGCCGCTTTGTCCCTCCTCAGCTTTGGGTAGGGCCTCTGCTGCTTCTCTCCTGTCTGGGCCTCTGGCTGCAGCCCTTCTTTCTGGCACTTCAGCCACATCATCTTTGTTACCCCCTCCCCGCAAACAGCACTCTCTCCTTTTAGCGCCACCCCCGTAAGGCAAAGATTTAAAGGGACTGCACTCTACACTTATTAAAGATGGGGTTGGAGAGAGCACTTCCATACAGCCTTGAGCCACCAAAGCACATGGCTGACAGCATATAAATCATATTAATGCTTCAGCAAGACTACTCATGTGCTGAAAGCTGAGCAAACACTTAAGTGCTTTTGTATCAAGTTCAACACAGATTAGAATCCTGGGAGCTAGGGGAATTCAAATTCAAAATCTCCTTAAAGGGGTTGTGATAGAGTTGAGAGACCAACACTAAAGCCGACTCTATACTAAAAAGTTAGGTCAATCCAGCTCCACCACTCAGGGGTATGAAAAATCCAGACCCCTGATTGACATAGGTAGCTAACCTAAGCCCTGTGTACACAGCGCTAGGTCGACAGAAGAATTCTCCAATCGACATAGCTCCTGCCTTATGGGGAGGTTGATAATGTAAACCTCAAGCAGAACCCCTTCCAATTGGCATAGGTAGTATCCACTGAAGCACTACAGCGGCTGTAGAGTTTCATAGAATCACAGAATCTTAGAATAATAGGGATGGAAGGGATCTCACAAGATCATCTAGTCCAACCCCCTGCTAAAAAGCAGGACCACTCCCACTAAATCACTAAGCCAAGGTTTTGTCTAACCGGGCCTTAAAAATCTCCAAAGATGGAGATTCTACCACCTCCGTAGGTAGCCCATTCCAATGCTTCACCACCCTCCTAGTGAGAAAGTTTTCCCTAATATTCAACCTTGACCTCTCCAGCTGTAATTTGAAACCATTACTCCTTGTTCTGTTCTCTGTTACCATCAAGAACAGCCTAACTCCTTCCTCTTTGGAGCACCCCTTCAAGTAGTTGAAGGTTGCTATCAAATCTCCCCTCAGTCTTCTCTTTTGTAGACTACATAAGCCTAGTTCCTTCAGTCTCTCCTCATAAGTCATGTGCCCCAGCCCCCTAATCATTCTTGTTGCCCTCCGCTGGACTCTTTCTAATTTGTCCACATCCTTTCTGTAGTGGGGAGCCCAAAACTGGACACAATATTCCAGATGCGGCCTGACCAGTGTCGAATAGAGGGGAATTATCACATCCCTCGATCTGCTGGCAATACTCCTACTGATGCAGCCTAATACGCCATTGGCCTTTTTGGCAACAAGGGCACACTGTTGACTCATATTCATCTTTCAGATATGCCACTGTAGCGTTTCAAGTGTGGATGAGCCCTGAGGCTAACAAAGTGATGGAGTAGCCCTGGGACAAGAAGGTCCACCTCACAGCAGCTTAAGGTTCTACAACAAATGGAGGACCTGCTTAAAGGCACTAAGGCACGGGGAGAATGAAGGAGAGGCTGCCTGCAGGATGGAAGCCAGTTCATAGCTCCTGGGACAGAAGGATCCACAGGGTCAGCGTCTGCAGACTGGGTAAGACTTGGCAGGAAGGGCAGATGCCTGACAATTTTTCTCTCTTTTTCCTGACAAGGGGAAATAACTGGACACTGAGAAGAGTGCTAGGAATCCCATCTGACTGTGAATTGTTGAAATTTTTTGAGCAACCCTTCACAGGGAGGGAAGCAGCGTGCCATGACCAGGCCTCAACCTCAACAGAGACTAGGGAAGGTAGGAAGTGCACTGGGGAGGCTAATCGGGGTCCTCTGCAAAAAGGGTGAGAGGCCCCAGTGGAGACGGAGTGCTAGTGTCCCCTGTGTCTGATCAGAACACTGAGGGATGATGGTCTGACAGTCCCTTCCCAATATCTGGTCCGGTGTACCATGTGACCCCCTTGTCTCCACTCCCGAACCCTGACTTACCCTGCTATGCCAGGTGACCACTTATTCCTGAGTAAGTTCACACTAGCCTCCTGCATATAATCAGTCCCAGGCAGTGGATGTGTACCACTGGCAACTCAAGGGACGGTCTCCAAGTGAGCACCTCCAGCCCCCAGATACTACATTTGGAACTTCCAACCTACAGGGATTGGTACCCTTCCTCAATCACCATAGACTCATAGACCCTTGTCCGTCCATTTGGCATTGAAATGGATATGGCTAGCCTCCCTGATTCACACCCTCTAAAATCCACACTGCTTTAAATAAAACAAATACTAGTTTATTGATTAGAATATGATTTTAAGTGAGTATATCGCAGATCAATGCACTATCATTTAATAAAGGAGTCAGGCATTACCACAAATAAATAAAAGGTATAAAATGCATGCTAATCTGCTAACACTATTCCAAGATTACTCTTCAGTGTCTTCTCATTCTTACCCAGAAGGCTGGCTGTTGGTGGTGTTCAGCTGGCCTAGGCCCTCTTGGCTATGTGAATAGGCCCTGTCTCTTGGAGCTGCTCACAAGATGGTCTTTCTCTGGCAAAAGCCAAAAGCTTCTCTATTCAAAGTGTCTGTATTTGTTTTCCAATCCCCCTTGATCCCTTCCTCTCTGTGCTGCTGTGTGATTTCCTTTCTTCTGTTTGAGTCAGGGAGTTCAATTTGCGTTGTCTTTCTCATGTACCTCTCCAGCCTCTGTGCTGAGATAGCCCTTCTGGTCTGAACCAAGTAACATGCTTTACATCTGTGCACGTACATGATGCTGCAGGAAACATGATACTGTAACAATAAGACAGAGCATTCAAAAGGGAACCTTACATGGCATAATTGGCCTCAAACCATACAATTCCATAGCAAAAGTGAACAGAAAAGTTACATAAATCATAGCCTAGGGGTGCATGGATGTGCATCCCATGACAGATGGACTGTAACTCTGCTACCAGGCCCTCAGATTGCCTGCCAATGCCGCCCGAGGACTTTGAGGACTGATTTCCAACCCGGTAGGCCAGCCAGCCTCCATGTCATGCCCACTATAGTGAGTCTATGATTAAAATATAACCATAACTGACCTCTCCTAAACTCTGACTCTGCTTGCCTTTAGACTCCATCCCTCATTTCCTTTTGGAATAAAATACACTATTATTTCCAGCTCAGGCCTCTTCCTCTGTCTTGATTCACTCATGGTAACAACAAGAGGAAGCAGGTGACTGCAGGCTGAGCCACCTTGGAGTGGCTGCTGCATAGGGGATTGCATAGCGATGAATACATGGCCTCACCCTCTCCCGTCCCTTTGTTCACCACTCTGATTTCTGGATCTGATTCCTCCTCCACCAAATTACTCTTCCTCTTTTGAACATTCGGCATGTTTCTTGCACTTCTCATTTGTTATTGATGGTGTTTGTTGTATATCTCACTTACATTTGTCACTAGTAGAGCTAGTTGAGGAAAATGAAGGGAAATTCATCCCACCCTCCCTATTCTCCAAAAAAAAAATCTTACTTTTTTCCAAAAAAAAATTTAAATTTGCAATGTTGCAGTGAAAAACAAAATCAACCAATTCTACTCACTAAAGTAGATTTTTTCTTGTTCATGTTATTACTCATCAGTTTTGCAGCCACAGATTTACAGCAGACAATCCTCACCACCCGGCGCCATCTGTAATGTAACTCTGTGGTGTTGAAGGAATAGTGGCACAAGGTTTTATGGAGCATTGAGCATCCTGTGTGGCCAATAGGGAACTCTACATCTTCTCACACTGATGACCTTCTTCAAAACCTGTCCCAAACTTGGGCTTCATCTAATACCCATTAAAGTCAATGAGAACTACCAATGACCTCACTGGGCCATTATGTAGTGGAGTTGGTTCTATCCCAACATCACCCACGCACACACAAACCTGGTTTGTGAGCTGCAGTTGTTTTTCCCTCAGTCGTGCGCTGTTTGCTGCACCTGGCATAAGACTTTATATGTGTATTATGTTCTAGTAGCTCGTTGAAAAATAGGCCAAAAAAAAAATAAAAAAATCAAAGGGTGCCATCACCACAGATGTAAAGCATATAATTTCCATTTAATATTTATGAGTGCATTTGAATTCCTTGTCACAAAAGAGATCTGTTGCATCACTGTAGAAAACAATCAATCTATTTGCAGAAGTAATTAGCAAATCTTAGGCTGGTCTTCCTCCTGCATATGAGTGAGTGGCTAAGTGTCTGAAAGAGGAGTTGGTCTTATCAACAGCCTTCAGGCATGCTCTTGTTAACTAAGAATATAAGACAAGGTGAACGCAAATCAAAATGTTAGTGATGCAGTAGAATACTGCAGATGTTCTTCACCCTGTGGGTGCATGTTTACCTGTAGGTCTCAGGCTGGACTTTCTGTGACATCTACAGAACTGTGACCCATGATCTGCCTTGAGTTCTGGCACCGGAGGTCAGCTTGTGACAAGTCCAGCCCACATTCGAATGTGTTGTTTGCTAAATGACTTGTGCATGGATCACTGCTAGAGAGAGTTTATTGGAAGTTGTGCATACACCCTACTGGGAGAAGTTTGACAGGAGAGCACAGCAGAATTCTCGATCACTTTGTCCTTGTCTAGCATTGGCATTCGTGTGTGGATTGCCCAAAGCTTTGGTGAAGCTTTGAAACAGATTAGCTCTATGGTCATCAGGGCCATCCCGTGGGGGGAGCAGGGCCCAGGGCCAAGTGGCCAAAGTGGGGTCCCCGCTCCCCATGCTGGAGGGGAACGTGATGGGCTGACCGGCCCACTCTGCCCCCAGGGAGCCGGCTCCAGAGGCCAAGGGGGCCTGTTGGAGGGGAAGGGGCGGGGGAAGCCGGCTCCAGCTCTGCTCCTGGGAGGCCGCCTGCCAGAGGGATGGAAGGAGAGAGCTGGAGCCGGCTCCGGTCCCGGCCCGGGAGGGAGCCGGCGGCCCCGGCCCCAGGCTGGGAGGTCGAGGCCACCTGCTGGGGGGAGCTGGCAGTGTGGGGCAGGCCGGCCCAGAGGCCAGGCCCCATATGCTCGGCCCCTGGGCCTGCCTGGTCTGCCCTCGGGGTGGGGAGGGCTGGCCAAGGGGCCGGGCATAGCCCTCCCGGCCGTGGGAGGAGGGGCTGCGGCACATGCAGGCCCTGCACTGCGCCGCTGGAGGCGGGACAGCGCGGGGCCCACGTAACCGCGGGGCCCGGGGCAATCGCCCCTTTTGCCCCCCCCAGGGACGGCCCTGATGGTCATGACTAACCACACTTCTTCTTGGAAAAAACCAGTACTTTTCTCTCAGCCCTTCCCCTCAGATATGGCATTGCTATGGGCTGTACCTGTGTCAATAGGAAGAATGAACACTGGATGACCATGTGCATAGGTAGGGCCCTACCAAATTCAGTCATGGAGGAGGTCACATGGCTGTTGTGTGTGTCAGGGGCGGAGAGGGAGGTCATGGGATTGGCACACTTACTTCTGTGCTGCTGCTGCTGGCGGAGGTATGCCTTCAGAGCTGGGCAGCTGTTGGCTGAGCACCAAGCTCTGAAACCAGTGCCCCTGCAGCCAGCAGCACAGCAGCTAGTGTCTCAGGGCATGAGGGTTGTTACCAGACATTTGGTTTTCCCACCAGTCTCTCAGCATGGGTAAGGGGCTGACAGCTGGGGCTGCAGTCTCCCCACCTGGGGTGAGGGCTGATGGTAACCTTCGCTTCTGTGCTGCCTTCAGACTTGGGCTCCCAGCCAGCAGCCGCAGAGCTTCCTGCAGCTAGGGGAGGTTCCCAGAGATGGGTCTGATCCTACTTTGGGTATGGTCCCTGCAGGGGAAGAAGAAATCCTGTCCTGCCTCACCCTGGGCCAGGACTAACAGCGGAGCCCAGTACCCCCAGCCCTGCTCCTCCCCTACAATAGCCAGATATCACGGCTGAGATCAGCTTTTACAGTCTGTAACATGTTTTTCATGGCCATGAATCTGGCAAGGCCCTATGCATGAGGAATACTTCCTGTGACATGATGAATGAGTGAGCATATACTGTAGCATGATATGCAGATACTCAGGCCTGGTCTATACTTACGGGGAATTTTGGCGGCAGTCAACAGGAGTTAAACAAGCTACATAAAGTTGCTTGCACAACTTACATCAATTTCCTAAATCCTCTTCTGTGCAGTGTCTCCAATATGCTGCACCGACAAGAAAGACATATCCATCAATGCAGCACTGCACTCTTTTTGGAGGTGGTTTTATTGAATTCACTTCCAGATTGATAGAGCAGATCTTCACTTCTGCCCCTGTGATCCAAATAAATCAATCCGACGATGGCAAATTTGCCACTGTCAGTGAAGACATACCCTCAGTGATGCTAGGATGTGCCTGGGATAATGGGAAGCACATTCCATGGAATGAGCCAGGAATGTGCAGCAGAGATCACCCCATTAATTACCGGCTCATACAGGCTTTCCTTGCTGTTTGCTGCACAAACACTTTGGGAATTGTTTGAGCTTGTTTCCATTGCAATCAGTGGCAAAATTCCCAATTCACTTTAATGGGCCCAGGAGGATAGAGCTTGTTGCCCTCACATTATCAGTATGTTTTACCTTTCATCCAAGGAAAAAACAGGGAATTTTTCTCCTCTGTTTAATTTTAAAAGCAGGACATATCACTACCGTGGGGTGATCTTTGTTGCATTGCCCATGACAAATATTCCCCTGGCAATCAAATTCCCCTTTTAATATTTCCTATGTTGAAAAGTAAACACAGCTTCCTCTGAATTCCCCTTGGGATAAGTGAGACCAGTGCATGCCAGCCATGCCATCTATGAGTCCTTCCCCAAACCACATGTGAGATTTCAGTTTGTATGAGGAAGGAAGTCCTCTCCCAGCTCTGGAGCCTTTCTCATTTGAACAACAAATAAGCTAAAAAAAACCCAAAACAGACACTCCATCATTATGTTCCACACTGAATTGAATTGTCTAAGACCTATGCCTCTTGACACACTGTACCAGGTCCCAACTGTGGGACAAATATCCAAAATGAAGAGCACAAGGAATGTAGCAGAGACCAGGAAGTTTCCAAACAGTGTGGCACTCACCCCCCAGCTCCCAAAGTATCCTCTATTACCTTGTTTCTTGATCCAGCATTTAATAAGACAGTAACTTGCAACAATTAAAGTGAATTAAAAGGTGATTTGTGTTGGCTGGAGGTACATGTGGGTCCAAATTAAGGAATATCCTTCATAACAAATCTGTACTGCTTGTGAGAAGGCCATTTTCTCTGGTGAGCTACCACCCTGACACCATGCATTCATCTATCATGGAATGGAATGGAATGCAGTGCAAGCTGGGAGCAAGTGGCATGATCTATTATAGGTTGTGTTGGCAGAAAGTATCATTTAATGTAACACAATATACTAATGGAAATAAACACTGTAATGTAAATGAAGGTGGTACATCATTGTAATGCTGCATACAGGCTGTAAAATTTAAACACCGAACTCACTGAGGTCTATATTATGTGACATTTATGGAACAATATTAAAAATATGAGGCAAAATATTTTTTTTAATTTGGCCTGAATTAATACTTTCCAGATCTGCAGCTCTCAGGGTTACACTAGATTGTAGAGTATATGTGTTAAAATTAAAAACACATAGAGCACACAGAGTGTTTTTTTCTCCTCTCTTCTCTTCCACTCCTTTGCCTAGGTATCAGGATATCTGATGCAATTTGCATTAACTAATTTAAAAAAATTCCTCACCCTATCCCACACTGTTGAAACCACAGTGTCCAAGAGAAATTGTGCTTTATGAATCTCTATAACTGAGAGATACTGAGCACTGAAGTCTGCAGGTTATCACGTGGAACTACCCATGTATAATGCCTGTTAGCAGTACTAACTGTGTGGAGTTCAAAAGGAAAATATACTGTCCCATCAGAAATGACCAACCATTCTCAATATGGTGGGCCCAACATGGAATTGTGTGGGTGATCCAACCATCAGAAGTGCGGAGCGGGGGCCTTGATCCAGAAAAGCACATTAGGCCATGTTTAACTTTAAGCATGTGAAAAACCCCATTCATGTCATCTGGGCAGCTTACTCACTTCAGGTGTGCTGACTGATCACAGGCTGCCTTACAGGACATCTTAGTGAGATCAGAATCCGGCTCCTAATTATGTTTAAATATATTTTATACCTATTAATTTCTGCACTGGAAAGAACGAATTTAAAATGTACCACATCTTTATTTCAGATAGTGTTACACCTAAAATTTTAGGGCCAACACGTCAGTTTGCGATCCACCTTGAGTACAGGGCAGTGCAAAGGGAGATTGTGACTCCCTAAGGCTATGTCTACACTGGGGAATTTAGGTCGACTTAAATAAGTCGACTTTAAGTTGACATTATTAAGTTGACTTAGAGAGTCCACACAGGAGTCCTAAGTCAACTTAAAGTGGGTCTTACTAACTTGACTTAGAGAGTCTACACTAGACTCTCTAAGTCAACTAGCCCCGCATGGTGCTGGCTCTCCCCAGGGTAGCAAGCCCCTGAGCAGTCCGGGGGAGAAGGGAGCGTGGAGCTCCCTTCTGCCCCGGACCCCTCGGCTCACTTCTGCTCGGGACTTCTCAGATCCTGGGCAGAAGGGAACGCTTCTAGCCAGGACCGCTCGGGTCCCAGGGAGAACTCTCGCTCCAGCTGCCGGCTGCTGGAGCGTGGGGCTTCCTTCTCCCCGGGACATGCGCTCCAGCTGCCAGCTGCTCGGCAGCTGGACAATGGATCCCGACGAGAAGGAAGCCCCGTGGTCCCTCCTTCTTGCCGGGACCGCTCAGCATGCTTAAATCGACTTAATTTACTAGTGTAGATGCTCCCTAAGTTTGCAACTTCCAAAAATGTATCTCTGCTGCCATGAGGAGGGAGTGAACTGACTGAGTCTGTACCCCATGCAGCATATATTCTCCAGTGCAATGGTGCAGTTCCGGGGTCTGTCGCCTACCTGCAGAGGGTTGTCATGTAATGGCTCTGTGAAGCCTGCGTCCTCTCTTGAATTGCTGCCTTGATCCTCCTTACAGTCCTGCACTGCGTTATTAAACCCTCTTTATAAAATAAATTTTACAGTCACGTCTTGTCAGGGTAGTTCTTAGCTAAGGGTCTGATCCTGCCTGGAGTCAATGGGAGCTTTTCCTGATGGGAGCAAGAAAGGACTCTAGCAGTAAAATTCACCCTATACAGAGGGATGCACAAAATCTATGTCCTTTTAAATCTCCCTTAACTCCTAACATAGAACTGTAAAAGGATTTCAGTGATGTATATGCCTCATGCTAGTCTTCATTAGAAACAATGTAATTAATAAAAAATGAGGATATACTTAGGAATGCTATAGTTAGACAGCTCCTTTCTTCTATTTAGTCAGAAAAATCAGACCTTTTCATTAGCACTACAAGGAAAAGTCTATTCTACATGTTTCATACTGGGAGTAGATAGAATATATTTATGTGGCAAATTTGGAACAATAAAAAGTATCAAAAATTTTCAGCAGAGTCCATATTCAGAACCTACTCAGCCTTTGAGCTGGATTTTAAGTGACCCCATGATTTAGGGTGACATGTAAAACCAGCGGCTTAACCAGCTGTAGTTATTAAGGAAAAATAATATTTTTAGCAAGAAGGAAGGTTGTTAACACATGATGTGACATACTTCCCAGGTTTTGTGTAGGGTTCTTATTTATTAGCTATTAAACATAATGATAACACATAGCCCTTATATCACACTTTTCTTTGGTAGAGCTCACAGTGATTCACAAATTTGAGCAAACAAAAAAGGAGTCCTGTGGCACTTTAAAGACTAACAAATGTATTTATTGCATGAGTTTTCATGGGTAAAATCTCACTTCATCAGACGCATGAAATGAAAACTACAGTATGTAAGGGAATATATATATTCCATTTCATGCATTTGATGAAGTGGGATTTTACTCACAATAGCTCATGCGATACTTTAAAGACTAGCAAATGAATTTGTCACAGGACTCCTTCTTTGTTTTGCTGAACTAGACTAACATGGCTCCCACTCTGAAATTGGGGTGAACATCTTATCTCTGTTTTCACTGAGGTAGATGAAAGTAAACTGGATCAGTCAATAGTGGTGCTGGAGGAGATTTTCAAAAGCTTTTATGGGATTTAGGAGAACAAATCTAAATGAAAGTCAATAAGATCTGTTCTCCTAGAACAGTTTGGTGCTTTTGAAAATCTTCTCCCACTGGAAGTAAATCCTAGGCCAAAACATTAGACACACATATGACACTGAAGAAATAATATGCCTCAAGATAAGTGGAGAGTAGCCGATTTTTTAAAAAGGCTTCAGAGATGATCCTGGCACCTGCAGGCCAATAAATTTACCTTCAGTCCCAGGCAAATAGGTTGAAACCATAGAAAATGACAGAATTTATCAGACACATATTGGTGAGGAAGAGTCAACACAGCTTTCGTAAATTGAAATCCTACCTCATTAGAAATCTATAAATCTCTGTTAGAAGTCTCTGAGCATATCAGCAAGCATGTGGCGAAGGGTGATCCAGTGGGTTTAGTGTACTTGAACTTTCAGAAAGCTTTTGACAAAGTCCATCACTAAAGGCTCTTAAGCAGTCATAGGATAAGAGGAAAGGTCCTCTTATGGATCAGTAACTGGTTAACAAATAATAGGAATAAACGGTCAGTTTTCACAATGGACAGGTAAAGAGTGTAGTCCCCCAAGGATCTGTAATGGATCCAGTGCTGTTCAACATATTCATAAATGATCTGAAAAAGGAGGTGAACAAGGAGGTGGCAAAATTTGCAGATGATACAAAATTACTCAAGATAGATAAATCCAAAGCTGACTGTGAAGAGTTACAAAGGGATCTCACAAACTGTGTGACTGGGCAAGGACATGGCAGATGAAATTCAGTGTTGGTCAATGCAGAATAATGCACATTGGAAAGCATAACCTCCCACTATACATACAGGAGGATGGGGCCTAAATTAGCTGAAAGAGATTTTAAGAAAGAGATTTTAGTGTCATCGTAGACAGGCTCCTGAAAACATCTGCTCACCATGTAGCGGCAATCAAAAAGCTAAGAGAATGTTAGGGACCCTCAGGAGAGGGATAGATATTAAGACAGCAAATACCATCATGCCACTTGGGGTTAAGGATGTTGTTACTGCTGCTGGGTGGTTATGGCTGCTCAGTGCGTCTGGGTTTGGAGCACTAGTGTCATCGGCAGTAACAGACAGTGCAGCTGGCCAATTCAGCTGTCCTCGATAATTGCTTATAGAGACCACAGGCCTGTTCAGTGGAGAAGGTGCTGGGCCAGGTTTATTGCTGATGAAGCGTGGTCTCAACATCGCATAGGAGCTACAAGTACACATAGAATCATGGAAGAGGGGCCACTCCTATGACATCTCCTTTTATGCATTGATACAAATAAGTTACATTTTACACGCCTGATGTCATTAGTTACCAGACCTACACCTTGTAGCTGCTGGTTCAAATAAAATGGCCCTATTCATGCTTCTTATTTGGGCTTGGTGTGTCTCTGTAGCTTCTCTAGGAATGTGTTTATGTGAATGCCCAGAACCACACATCTCTATTTTAGCATTGCTTGCCAGACCTTTGCCAAGTTCATGCACTGAATAGTGAACTTGTAAGCAAGCATCTGCTTCATGACAGGGTCTGGCTTTGCTGACTGTGGTTCAGGCTTCTAGGTCAGGCCCAGCTCTTCAGGATCTGTATCTCTATGACACTACTCTATAAATCCATGGTGCACCCCATCATTTGGGACACTGGAAGTTCCACTGGACAGGACATTAATGAATGTACAGTTGCGACCAGTCATGCCTGGAAAGGAAAGAGACTAGATGACCTTAATAGGTCTTTTTTTTGCTCTAACTTGATGAGTCTATAAATCTGGAGACAGAGATGACTGGCGCATGTTGCACAGCTGAGACGATTTATGGTATGTAGCAGGTTCAGTCTTCAATGTAAGCTTCTGGAATCTTTTCTTAAGCCAATGGGCATCTTTCCATTGACTTCACTGGCTTGAGCTCAATCCCTGCATATGCATGACAGGAAAGACCATCCTTTATGATGACAAAATGACAACCATGTTTGCTACTGAGGAAAATGAAGTCTGCTGCCAGTAAATCATAATTGCAAGTTAAATTCTCCAGAGAAGCTGGCTGCAACAGCAGAAACCATCCATCTTAGAATCTTGGACAACTCACGCATATCATCAGTCACAGACAGAGCAGCTTCTGGAGCGTATGTATTTGGTTGGAAAGCATGGGAAGGGTTGTTTCGGGAAACAAGAAAAAAATTGGGGTTATCTATGATTTTTAGTACTGTGGTTTGGGAAGCTGGCAATGGGACCCGCCACACAGACCGGGCAGCTGTTAAACAAGGAAAAGCAATGTTAAATAAAACAGTGGAAAATAGCAGGAAAACTCGGCTTTCAGTAAAAACTCCCAGCAATGGAAGAAGGCTCTAATTTAACTCAAAAAACATGCCCCAAAGAAGGATTGGCATTGTAGCCACACTGTTCCTCACACTCACTTTTCACCCATTTCTTGCATGTATGTCCATAAACACTAGCCTAGGTTTCAGGACATCTTGAGTCTATTCCTGGTTCTGCTGGGTAATCTCAGACAAGTCATGTCAGGCCCTGTGCCTCAGCTTTCCCATCTGCAAAATGGGGATAAGGATACTTTCCTTCGTTGTAAAGTCCTTTGAAATCTACTGAAGGAAAATGCTATTATTTTTCCACTGTAAAGCACGCATCAGTGGGAGTTTCTTATATCCTTCAATGAGAGAATCAGCTTCACAACCAAACTGCAATAGTTTATCTTCATAAGAGACCATTGAGCCAATCATGTAGGTATCCTGATACCTCAGGGGCTTGTGAGGGACATCAGAGCACTTTTGCTGCCTTCATTAACATCAAAACAAAATAAGGAGCTATTGGCTAGCAGCCAGGTTTACGCCTGCTTACCTATATTCATGTTTCAGAAGTTTGTTTTCTGATGTCCTTACCTTTCTCCGTTTCTCCTGTCCCTATCAAAATATGCATACACACAGAGCAACATTTTTACTAATTTTGCTTGTACACCAGGAAACATCAGATATCCTCCATTCAAACCCACGGACTACAACTGGGATGATAGGTGCCAAGCCCCTCTGGCAAACAACCTTTTGTTCTCTCAAGTTGGACACCAAAAATTAGTGGGCACACTTTGGAAAATATGAGCCAGAACAGATACTGAGTATCGGGACCGGAAGGAGAAATTACAGCCCTAAAACGTCTTTCATTCCAGTCTGGACAGCTCCCCATTCCACACAGGTGGAGACAACTGATTTCTCCCTGGTACAGTGGCTTCATTTCCACTTTTATTTGGTTTTTTTCCCTATATATTTTTTTAAATTTGATATCTTGTGAATGGTGAAAGGTGCCCATGTGAGAGTCCTGGAAACTGAAATCCTCCTCTGCTTATCCGCAGAGGAATCATGGCCTAGAAAAATAAACACTTCCTCCTCACCATCACTCTGCCAATTCACTTCACCCCTGAACCCACAGGGACCTCTTTACAGGAGTGAGAATAGAGGTAATTTGCAGCCTTTGACATTGGTGTAGTGACTGTTAGTCAGGCTGCCAGAGTGTGTGAAGTGAAGTTGTTTTGTGAGGGATTTCTCTCCAGTAATAGTATGGACTACCAAACAGTCACTAGATGATAATGACTTTCAGTCCCTAATAAATATGGACTGGATATGGACCGGTGACCCTAACGTTTCCTGTGAGTCATTCAACCCCATCATTTATACTTTTGGCTGTGTTTTGTGCCTTTAAAAGAAGGGTTAATTAGGGCTATGTTTTTAGATATATCCCATTGAACCCAGAGTGGGACCATAATCTGCATCCACTCCAGCTTATTCTTTGCTTTAGAGAGACATGGTGGGTGAAGCAATATCTTTTACTGGCCCCTTTTCTGTTGGTGAGAGAGACAAACTTTCAAATACAGAGCTCTTAACTGAAAAACTTGTCTCTCTCAACAGAAGTTGGTCCAGTTAAAGATATTACCACACCCTTGTCTCTCTAATGTTCTGGGACTGACATGGCTACAGCAACACAGCATACAGTACATTATTTGTTTTGTCATTCTTCTCTTTGGAACCCTAACTGCTCAGCACGTTTAAATATCCAGTGAATAAAGGTATAATAAGGAGCAGTTATTGACCTTCCTATTGATCTAATATGAAGCATTTTCATGAATCATGCTCCATAAAAATCAAGGATCTGCTTAGTCTTAATAAGACTTACATTTCCAATGCATTGTTAACCATTCCCTTAAGCAGTAGATCAATTTTTTTTTTAATTTGAGATAATGGGCCAAATTCATCTTGGGAGTATGTCCATTGTAGTCACCAGAGTTACCTTAGGATTGTATAATAAAATAATAATAATAATGATAATTAATTAATAAGTTAGTTAGTTAGTTAGTAATATATTTATTCCTGATGTACCGGAAATCTTAAACATTGTCCAATGAATTATTTTAATTTATTCTGTTCGTTTCTATAAGCATTTGGTTTGCGGTACTATTTTAAAATAATAGTCAGGGACCCAGACCAGCTTTGCCAAAAGACAACAATATGGGCAGTGATCAAAAAATTCCAAAAGGAAGAGGTATTGATAAAAAGAAGGAAAACATGTTCAGAGAAGAACTGGGATGAACAGAAGATCTATGATGGAGCACTAAGCTCTTGGAGGCACCCTGGTGGATGTATTTAAATTGAGGTGGGCATAGAAGAATACCCAACTTTAGTCTTCTTCCAGTGGAACATTGAGACAGAAGAAAGGACAATCCATCTGTTTTCTAAGGATGAAGATTCCACTACCTCCCTGGGTAACCCATTAGAGTGTTTCACCACCCTCCTAGTGACAAAGTTTTCCTAATATCTAACCGACACCTTTCCCATTGCAAATTGAGACCATCATTAGTTCTGTCATCTGCCACCACTGAGAACAGCCTACCTCCATCCTCCCTGAAGCTCCCTTTAAGGTAGTTGAAGGCTGCTCTCAAATCCCACCTCATTCTTCTCTTCTGTAAACTAAATAAGCTCAGTTCCCTCAGCCTCCCCTCATAAATCACATGTTCCAGCCCCCTAATCATTTTCACTGCCTTCCGCTGGACTGTCTCCAATTTGTCCACATCCTTCCTGTGGTGGGAAGCCCAAAACTGGACACAATACTTCAAATGTGGCCTCACCGGTGCTGAATACAGGGAATTAATAATTTCCTTCATTATTTCCTCGGAGGGAAATAGATGTGTAAAAAACTAATCAAGTACTTAGGGCTGGGAGTTTAAGGAAGTCAGTGGTCCAGCTCCTATGTGGGCATGATTCTCTTTTCACAGCAGCGCAGATCAGAGTCTGAAGTCCATGGAGTTACACCAGTGCTGATGCAGGCTCTGTATTTATTTGAGAGAGGTTTAAGAAAACAAAACACTTTGTATTTCTAAGAAGCCCATTGATGATCACAGCTGGAAGAACTGCATGCAGGTAATGTTCTCTGCCCCATTCATGCTGTGTGTTTATATTTGGTATTCCATTCCTCTTGCGGGGCAGGTATGATTTTATGGCTGTAAGGCAGAGCCAAAGTCAGCCACCTCCGCTATTGACTCCATTGCCATTGACATCACTAAGGTTGGAGATGGCATGAGTCAGGGCAGAATTTGACATCCTTTATGCCATGGGGATGTACAGGCATTCAGGGGTTGATTTACTATTATGTTATGAATGCTTAGAGCTGTTCAGATGGCATAAAGGGGTGTAATCTGGCCAAAAATATCCAGCAGAGAATTGCCCTGTCAGATGGGAACTCACTGCTGGCCTAACAGCTCTATAGTTGCACCCTGTCCCTGTGTACTCCACTATGGCCATATGTAGAGGAAGGGGAAAGTCATGCTAAGGCACGACAGAGTGTAACTCCATTACACGCATCCTGCACTGACAGGGATCCATAAAGGCTCTGTTCTGGTGATGCAATTTAGAGCAGCCCAGCAGCTGCTCTAAAACATGTTAGGATTGAGACTAGGCTGCCTGATGCTCCTGCCCTCCTGTTCTGTACTGAGTAGACACCACTCCTCAGTTTTAAAGTGCTTGGTCCAGATCCTCAAAGGTACCTCAGCACCTAATCCAAGGATCTACGCCCTTGCGGTCGCATTAACAAAAGTTATTCCTGATGAAAGCTACAGGGATTATCATGAAAATTGTCCAAACAAAAGGAGGAAGTCGGGGTGGAAAATAACACTCTTCCTCAGAATCCTAGCATCAAACAACACATGGCTATGATGGTTTAGTGCAGGTGCAGGAGAATCTAGTGGGACAATAAGCACATCCCATCGAGGAGATCACTTTAATTTGTTGTCTCCATTTGAAGCTGAATAAAGCTCAGATTCCTCCAGAAAAGCTTTTAGAAAACTAGTATAAAGCTGGAACAGTGCAGGGCCTGATGTTTACTGTATATCAAATAGCATGTCGAATAGAAGTCATTAGCTTGAACCAAGGGTCTTTTAAATGCCTGAGCTGATGATGTTCCTCCAACTGTATCCAAGTGCCAGGGCTTGATGTAGCGTCCCTGCCCCCTCTCTCCACCTACACCAATGAATTATGTACAGCTGCTCCTTCCAGACAACTCGTATCTCCATGATGGTGGATATATCAACACTTATCACAGTGATTCACTTCTTTGTAATGCAATTAGAAGTAACAAAAGCATCTGCAATTATACAGGCTAGGGAAAAAAAATCCCAAGGGCTATCAATCCTGCTCTAAGAGAATAAGCTGGGGGTTTGCTGAGAGTCAGAAAAGACATTGCTGCCCACTCTTCTTCCTTTAGCATTTGCAACAAGTTATGTGTAATATGTCATTGGGAGGAGAAATAGACCATGGCAGATAAGAGGGAAACTAGAAGGGTTACAAGGAATTTGAAGAGCAAATTGCCAAGAAGATGAAAACAAATAACAGGACATTCTGAATGTGTATGAGAAGCAGAAAGGTTTGTAAGAGAACTGGTAGATCCTTTGGATCCCTAGCATGGGTAAAGAGAGCAATTGATGTGGTCAAGAACAGGGCAGAGAAGTTAATGATTTATTTGCATCAGTTTTCTCATCCTAATAGACTACCCCACACATCTGAACACTCTTTTAGCAGCAGTAACATCACTTGGGGCACAGCCTGTTAGGATGAGAGATGAAAAGTCAATTTCTTAGTGGAAGGGGACACGTCCTCACTCTACACTGGTGTGGGAAGAAGCTAATTAAGTATGGTAGCAGCTCCAAAGATTTATAAATGAACCAGGTGAAATGGTAACATGATCAGTGAGAGCTGATGATCCTTGTCTGTTCATTGGCCAGCAGATTGGCTGAGTCACATTAAAAGGAAGGTACCTGTATGTAAGAATCAACTCTGAAGCCAAGAGGAAGTAGGAATTTGCAGGTTAGGTAGTAGTTTAGGAGACAAACATCTTGGCTATGTGTTTGGTTATCCCGGTGTACTAATAGCAAGGATGGATAGGGCTGGCCAAGCCTAGCAGAACAAAGTGATCAGAACTTGTATGAGGAATTTCTCTTTTGTTTGCTTTCAGTGGTGTTGTAAGGGATTTTCAAAGCCAATAAGCTGATGTTGACTTGTACCACCTGAAAACACTTGTCTCTATCTCTTATTCTTTTGTCACTTGCGTACCATGAGGACAGCAATGGTCTTCCCTTCCTCCAGCCCTCCTTAACAGATAAAGTCCTATTGCCTTTCTAATGTACATCAAATTAAATGATGAGTGTTCTGCTTATAAAAATCTAAGGCATTATTTCTTTTTGTTAGTTTTTATTTATGGAGCAGCCTAGGTGTGCTTAGATAAGGCTCTGTCCTAGGGAGATTACAATAAGTCAGACAAACAGCAGGGAGAAATGACAAGTGACCCCAGAACAAGGTGAAGCTGCTTTTATTAATCACACTCTTCAAAAGAGCTCCACTGAAAGAGGTTTCTTTTTCTTTTTTTGGTATTAAATGGTGCTTTCAAACCAACAGATTCCACCCTCCCCCTTCCCAAAGTTTGAAAAACATAGTTAGAATATATTTAAAACCCCCCACAGATGAGAAATGAGGGAAGAGATGAAAATGTACAAGCAAAGTACAAAGTGTTTAGTATGCATCTGTGATCATTTATTATGCAGCCTCTGGAACCGGTAGAGCTCCTGTGAGACCTACAGATGCTCAAGACCTCTGGTACTCCCGCTACCTATTGTTTACACGGGGGTAGATATTGATTATATAATAATTGTCTACAGTTCATGTAAGACTGCTAGACCAGTCCTTCAGCTTATTCAATCATTTCTGTGTTCAGTCTACATCCCCTTTCTTTTGTGTGTGGGTGACTTTAGACTGCAGTCCCTTGAGGGGAGGAATTGTCTCATTCCTGTGCCTGTACAGTGCCCCATTCAATGGAGCTCTGATACTGCATGGGGCCTTTAGGTTGGCGGCATCATATGAATACCTCGTAATCATGAATAACTAATGAAATCAGCATGAGGACCATCCATCTGTTTCCACTAGGGAGTCATGCTTTCTCACCTCATAGAAACTTATGCATTGCAATGTGGTGCCTATTCCCTTCCTGATGTCACAACTCAAATTCCAGCCCCTCTATCCAGTATGCCAGCTCTGCGTACGAGAGGGTAAATGATATATGCAGTCATCCTGCTGGATGTCAGCATTAACATTTGAAAAGTCGTGCCATTCTAGAGGGAGTAAAGGCTACAGACACTTTCCTCCTGGGACAGCTTGGGCTCTGAAATCTGAAAGCAGCCTCCAAGCACATACGCGCACATGGAGAGAGTGTGTTGAGCTGCCTTTCAAACTAGATCATCAGAAAGCAGTGCAGCTTCTTGAATAATTCAATGCCCTAAAAATATTTCTGCCTGTGTGCTGCAGGGTTAACAGCACACAGATTGAACATCAGTCACCATGAAAAGACACTTTTCAGTTCATGAGGTGTGAATCAAAGGTGTAAATGAAGAAGCCAGCCATACGTTTTCACACAAGCAATCATAACATCACAAAGATCTAGTTCTTTCACTTAATTTCTGTTTTTTTCTTCTTACTCATTTTGCCTCCTCATGACTTTTAAGTGGCTTTATATTTCTCTCCATGCCTCTGTTGTCTGGCTGGCAGTGGCATCTTGTCATTTTACTTAAGAAATAAACATAACCAGCATACATTATAGCTAAGCTAGCAGGTGGGCACTTTTATGTGTCTCCTTATTTATAGCTGTTGAATCCATGTCTTTTGGGTATGTTTGATAAGCAGGTGCAGTCAGTGACAGATTTCTCTAGCTGGTGGCATCCAGGAGCTTTCTTTCCAGGTACTGTAAACGGCCTTGGTCACTGTAATATGTGAGCACCTCACCATCACAACTCAATTTTAACCTCACAACATCCTTATGAGGGGGGAGTTGCTGCTACCTCCATTTTCCCACTGAAGAGCTGAGACACAGGATAGATTTACTGACTTGCTTAAGTAGATGGCTGACTCAGGAGCTGAACTCAGCACTTCTGAGCCCCATCTATTACCCTACCCACCCTCCAGCCCCTGCTGAATGATACCCTGAGGTTTTTACATAGGTGACAGCCTTGTTGGGACCCCCAGAGGAGCAGCGAGTGCATTGCTTCCAGCGCTTGTTGTGACGGAGCCATGAGTACTAGGCGGGTGGGGCTGGCAACACGCCCAGCGGCCCCATCGCTCCTCCAGCGAGTCACGGACACCCAAGCCTAATGTCTGCTGGGGAGACCAGGTTGTTATCTTTACCTGCTCCTACTCAGATGCCTCTGGGATTTGAAATCCTCCCTGGGCCATCTAACTTCATCCCAGCAGTGCCACGGAGGACAAAGACTTGCCAGTGGTATTTAATGAGTGTTTTCAGTCATAAAATGCATGCACACGCAGATGTTCAGGCAGTGTGATAGCTCTGTGTCAAGCAGCAGGCTCAGTAACCTCCCTCCTGCACAAAAACCTCCCGTCCCCATAGACCAGCACCTCAGGCCAAGGCCTGGACATGCAGATAGGCCTCATGGCACGCACCAGCAGTCAACGCATTTTGTTCAGCCAGCTGAGAGGAGGGAAAGATCCACAGTTCACAGACTTTAAGGCCTGAAGGGACCATCAGGCCATCTCCTCCATATCACAGGCCATCAACTCCACCCAGCTTCTGCATGCTAAAGCCAACAACTGAAATTGGCCCAAAGTATTACAGTCCACAAGAAACAAGACTATTGTATGCCACAGGCAGAGATTAGGAGGGAGCGAAGTGCACCAGTTCCCAGCAGTGCAGTGGCAGGGACCTGATTCAATGAGATAATCCTGGCAAGTAATCTACACACCATGATGCAAAGAAGGGCAATCCCCTCCCCCACAAATTCACTGCCAATCTGATCTGGGGAAAATTCCTTCTAGACCAGGGGTCTCAAACATGTTGCATGTGGCCTGTGGAGTTACTTTCTGCAGCCCACAACATCTGGAATTTGTAAAATTATAATTTATAATGTAAAAATTTAAGTGTGTTTATTTGCTTACTCTTTGTCTTTCTGATGAGACCACCACCTTGACTTTTAATAGCATACTATATTATATTACTCTTCAAATATTTTTCATTTTTTACTATACTTTTTCATATGCAAAAGTTTCAGTGATGCAGCTCTCAGGCCAATATCCTAGTCCTCATGTGGCCCTTGTGGTGATTTGAGTTTGAGATCCCTGTTCCAGACCCACGTAGTTGGACGCACAATGGAATGATCTCACTTAGCTTGTTCCACTATTGCCAACTGATAGCCTTCAAGAATAATAAGGTTGGCTTAAAAATCATGAGATTTTTTAAAAATAAAACATTTTAACTTCTTTCCGTTTGCCTTCTGGTTTCTCAGCCTTGAGGATGCACATGATTTGTGTCTTTTCTGCTTTTCTCTATAGTCTTGAGGGTCAAAATCTTGCTTTTTCCTCTTGATTGCAGCAGAAGGGGCTTAATGAAAAACACCAGAAAGTGTGAGGCTCAAATGATAGGCACTGGCTATACAAATATTCTGCCTCCAGTTCCGCACACAAGGTCTGATGCTTATTAGATGGAGGACTGCAAATGTTAGTCACCTTTTGAATTCAGAAAGTGGTTGATCTCCATGTGTCAGATCTCACAAGTAGGACTATGCCGGATTAGTACTTGATAGGAGACCTTTTGGGGAAGGCCAGGTGCTGTAGAAAGTGTTGAATCAGAATGTGATATTTTCCCCTTTAAGTGTGTCCTTACCTAGTGCACTATGCTATCTGTCAATGTACTTTAGGAGGTGGCATGGTCTGAATGAGGCCTAATTATGGTCCTGATCACTTCAGATGATTAAAGTTTGTCCAGCATTGTTTTATAAGAACAGAAGTGATAGCTAGAGCCAATGTCTTGGCCAGTTTCCAACTTGAATAATTACATTCTGAAAATTCCTCTGTGGTTTCAGTTGGATATTGTATCCTGGGATCACTTCCTAGTCTAAATTGTTTTGTGTCGGTGATGTGGGCTTTTAAAACAGATGAGACAGTCTGTAAGACAGTGCCTAGATATCGTATGTCCTGATTATTTAGTCCTGTCCTAGATAAAATCTTCAGTGCCCAGGAGTGTGCTGTCACTTTATTACATGGCAACCTGCCTCCTGCAGGGCCAGATTAAAGCAGGGGCTTTAGGGGCTGCAGCCCCAGGCTAAAGGGGGGCCCTGCCGCCCTACAACAATCCAGCCCTGGCCTGAGCATTGCTGTGCCAACTGCATCCGGTCAGGCCCCCTGAGCCAGTCTTCTCTGACAGGACCCCAGGGGCCCTGATACAGTGGCCCGATGGCTCTCTGAGTCCTGGCCTGCCTCTACCACTGGCCCACCTCTCCCGATTCCCCACCCCACGTCCCAAACCTGTTGGGGCAGACCAGCAGTCTGGAGGTGGGGCCAGAGTGCTGCAGTCATAGCCTCTTGCTAAAGCAGGCTGTGCCCCAACACTGCGGCCACCCCACACCTGCAGTTGGTCCACAGTGCTTCTGTTCCCCATGCTGGCTGGACCCCAATGCCAGCCACTGACCTGTCCCATGTGGCTGGTGGGTCTGCTGGGCAGCTCCAGGGCCAGCATGCCCAAGCGCCACCACACTCCACCCCCAGGCTGGCAACTGCCACAGTGGGAGGACCTGGGGGGGCCACAAGAATGGACAGCCTGGAGCCCTTGGGGGCCTTAATCCAGCCCTGGCCTTCTGTGGAGTTTAAAGGTTTTGTTGTTGCTCGAGTAGCCAGTTCTCATTTTACCTGAGACATGTGGCTAGTCTTCTGGGTCAGGTTACATCCAATCAGCCTTGGCTGGACCAATCAGAGATTTAGATAATCGCATCATACTCTGACCATGAGGTCATATTACATTCATCAGGAATATTTGTCTACGCAAACTAAAAGATACAACGAGTGCTTCTTTCCATGTGCATACATGTTTATTTATTTATTTTGGACGGTGCTTGTAATCCAAATTCTTCAGCATCACTCAACTGACATCTCAGTGACCAGCTGTCTGGCCAACAGAGGAAGGCAGGATCCAGTGGAAATTGTAATGGAGATGACAAGGTCTTGGGCATGGAGATGAGAGAGAGAGAGAAATTAGGCAAGAGAGCTGCAGAGATAGAGCAGTGAGGAAGAAATTGTGGCCAGCTGCCTGCCATTCCTCCAACGTCAAAGGGCAATGTTTGTGCAGAAGCAACCTGGGAGACTCCATTTAAGAAGCCTAGAAGGCAGAGATGTTATGTAGCCAGTGGAGGCATAAATACGGCCCAGCCTGATCTGACGATCTGAAGGCGTTATTGTGATTATTATTTGTATTACAGCAGTACATAGAGGCTCCATCTGAGATCAGGGCCTCTTTGCACTATACAAACAGTGGTGTACATACACGTGAGAGAAACACAGCCCCAAATAGTTTACACCCTAAATAGACAAAAGGTGGAAGAAAAGAAGTGCAAAAAGGATGTGCAGAAAAAACAGCAAATATGGAAGGCGCCCAGCGTGGCTTAGCAGGGAACTCTGCGGGGAGCTGAAACATAAAAGGGAAACTTACAAGAAGTAGAAGCTTGGACAGATGACTAGGGAGGCATATAAAGATACTGCTTGGGCCTGCAGTGATAAAATCAGAAAGGCCAAAGGACAATTGGAGTTGCAGCTAGCAAGGGATGTGAAGGATAACAGAAAGGGGTTCTATAAATATGTCAGTAACAAGAAGAGGATCAGGGATGGTGTAGGTCCCTTACTGAATGGGGCAGGTATTCTCGTGATGGATGATGCGGAAAAGGCTGAAGTACTCAATGCTTTTTTTACCTCAATCTTCACAGGCAGGGTCAGTTGCCAGGCTACTACAATGGGTAACACAGAATAGAGAGAAGGAGAGTGGTCCTCGGTGATGGAAGGTCAGGTTAGGGACTACTTAGAGAAGTTGGATATGCACAAGTCTATGGGGCCGGATGAACTGCATCCGAGGGTGCTGAGGGAGTTGGCTGATGTGATTGCAGAGCCGCTGGCCATTATCTTTGAAAACTCATGGCGAATGAAGGAGGTCCCAGATGATTGGAAAAAGGCAAATATAGTACCTATCTTCAAGAAGGGGAAAAAGGAGAATCCAGGGAACTACAGACCAATCAGCCTCACCTCAATCCCTGGCAAAATCATGGAGCAGGTCCTCAAAGAATCCATTCTGAAACACTTGGAAGAAAATAGAGTGATCAGGAACAGTCAGCATGGATTCACCAAGGGCAAATCATGCCTGACCTGATTGCTTTCTATGATGAGATGACTGGATTTGTGGATGCGGGAATAGCCATTGACATGATATACCTTGACTTTAGCAAAGCTTTTGATAGTTTCCCACAGAATTCTTCTCAGTAAGCTATGGACATATGGGTTGGAGGAATGGACCATAAGGTGGATAGAAAACTGGCTAGATCATCGGGCTCAGTGGGTAGGAATCAATGGCTCAATGTCTAGTTGGCAACCAGTAACGAGTGGAGTGCCTCAGGTCGGTCCTGGGGCTGGTTCTTTTCAACATCTTCATTAATGAGCTGGATGATGGGATAGATTGCACGCTTAGTACATTTGTGGATGACACCAAGCTGGGGGGAATGGTAGACATGCTGGAGGGCAGGGACAGGATGCAGGGAGACCTAGACAAATGGGAACATTGGGCCAAAAGAAATCTCATGAGGTTCAACAAGGAGAAGTGCAAAGTCCTGCACTAAGGACACAAAAATCCCATGTACTGCTACAGGCTGGGGACCAATCAGCTAAGTAGCAGCACTGTGGAAAAGGACCTGGGGGTTATGGTGGATGGGAAGCTGGATATGAGTCAACAGTGTGCCCTTGTTGCCAAAAAGGCCAATGGCTTATTGGGCTGCATCAGTAGGAGTGTTGCCAGCAGATCGAGGGATGTGATTATTCCCCTCTATTTGGCACTGGTGAGGCCACAGTGTCCAGTTTTGGGCTCCTCACTACAGAAAGGATGTGGACAAATTAGAAAGAGTCCAGCGGAGGGCAACGAAAATGATTAGGGGGCTGGGGCACATGACTTATGAGGAGAGACTGAAGGAACTAGGCTTATTTAGTCTGCGGAAGAGAAGACTGAGGGGGGATTTGATAGCAACCTTTAACTACTTGAAGGGGTGCTCCAAAAAGGAGGGAGCTAGGCTGTTCTCAGTAGTAACAGAGGACAGAGCAAGGAGCAATGGTTTCAAGTTGCAGCTGGGGAGGTCAAGGTTGGATATTAGGAAAAACTTTCTCACTAGGAGGGTGGTGAAGCACTGGAATGGGTTACCTAGGGAGGTGGTGGAATCTTCGTCTTTGGAAGCGTTTAAGGCCCAGTTAAACAAAACCCTGGCTGGGATGATTTAGTGGGAATGGTCCTGCTTTTAGCGGGGGGTTGGACTAGATGACCTCATGAGGTCCCTTCCAACCCTATGATTCTAAGTATTAACTATTATCCTCATTTTCCAGCCAGGACTCAGTAGCCCAGAGAGATGAAGTGACTTGTCCAACGTCATCCAAGATATGGTGGAGTTAGGAATTCAACAGGCCTAGGTCTGAACCACAACACCTTCTTTTCCCAAGGGCTTAGCTCAGTGGTTCCCAACCTGTTGCCCCAGGGCCAGAAGTGGTCCGCAGGGTCTTTCAAAGTGGCTTCTGGCTCCTTTCCTGCTTACTGCAGAAGGGAGCTGCTGTCTAAGGACTAAGTCTTCGTTGGTAATGCTGTGTATGTGTACTAGGATGGGACAGTTTGTTCTTCTCCAGTTCGACATGGCTCACAGACAACAGTTCAAGCTTGGTTTTGTGAGTCAGCAAAGCAGGTGTGACTCAGAGAACAAACAGGGTTACACTGCCAAAGCCGTATGTAGAGATTTAACGGTGTAGCTTCCTGTAAATTCCATGGGAGGCATCTAGCTAAGATGCCATGTTACATATTGCACATGTACTCCATAGATTTTGGAGGACTGCATAAGGTACTAGCTGAGCAAAATGATTTCTCCCATAGACACACTTAAAATTGGCCAAATAATACAGAAAATATATGAATGCAGTACATGTATCCAAACTATGAAGGATTGGTATGGCACCTTGATACAGCATGGCTGATAATTCATCTTGGATATTCTTTGGGCCTCAGAGAGACAACTTTCATTTGCACCAAGAGCTTGGTAAGCAGGTGGATTTGGTGAAGTCAGGAGGCTGCATGGGTAAAATTTGGCCCAATGTTATAGGAAATTGCTGTTTGGTACTATTACATATAGCCTTAGAAGTTCTTTTTACTGGGTGTATGGATTGTTGAGATATTATAAATAATTGTAATGCAGGTCTTTCTAAGCTGTTGCACATCACCAGTAAAATTGAGTTCATTGCCTGAGTCCCTCTGAACAAAATAACTTTTCCATTACAGAGAGACCCACAGAGACATAAACATTACAAAAATCTCTCCAAGACAAAAAGCAGAGGCTTTGAAGAACAATTAAGTGACTTGCTGTTGGGAGGAAGTTTGGTCTCACACAGATGTCCACACTCTTCTTCATAAAACAGTCCTCATCTTAGAGGAAGGACTACCTCATAGAACACCCCCCTCCAATTTTCAGTCACATGGTCAACCCGTCCTCCAGTACCAAACTTTCATTCGTAACTACTACAATTGGCCACATGAAAATTAATATTCAGAAAGTACTTAGTATATTTCTGCTTTTTTAAATGCAATTGCATAGCTGAAAACAAAAAAGGAAAGGCATCAGCATATTAACAGCCAGCTGTCTACAGATTACCAGCAAGTGCTCTGTAAATAGGCAGTGGCACAAGGGCGCTACTTAGGAATCTGTTATATAGTGGTTAAAACAGAGTCTGTAAATCAGGACTGCTGGATTCTGTTCCCAGCATCACAGTTTGGCAAGTATTTAACTGACCCTCAGTTTACACATCTGTATTCCTGTGCATTCTATTTGCTGAATTCCTTCACTCACCTTAGCCATTAAATTCCTCTTCTTATCTTTGAAATTACCAGAAAGAAATTATATGTTGAATGGTAGAAGTGTTCTTTCCTTATCATGACTCTTCCTCTAAAATTAAATAATCTTTGCACTCATGGATTCCTCTTACCACCTGCTTTCCCCTTTTTCCCTGACCTCCACTAAACCCTGTCCACCTGATATAGCTACAATTTTACCTATGGTCTCCTTCATTAACCTGCCTCCCTCTCTCCCCCACCCAAACCCCAGAAAATTCAGCTCTGTCTGTTCTCCTTTCTTCATGTAGTCAATACACTAGGTGTGCTTACTAATGTAATACTGTTGAAGTCTAAACAGATCAAATATGTTGAGCTGTAGTCTCTAAACAGCTATTAGCATTAAAAATATTTGAATAAATAGCTGCTTTTCCAGCTACTGAACTGTGTTGAACATTACCCAGTAACAAATATTAACTTTTCCAGTCACTGAGCAACGCTAAGCAATCAATATATTTTAAAACAAAATTTCATTTCAAGAAACTGGCTGGGGAACTTTGTGATCTAATTCCTTCTAATGCACAGTGAAGACTTTTATCCTTTTGATGCAGTGAGGGATGGAGAAATATGTAATTCCTGTTAACAGAAAAAAGAATTAAGGGCATGTGATTTCTCATGTATTGATAGACTACACCAATCAGTGGCAAAGGTTATTGACTTCCTAGACCTGCCCTGATACGGGTCAATTTTGTGTAGAAGTTCATTAATAGTTTATTTAGCATGCAGAGATTTTGCTGACTGCTCCACTATGAAAGGCATGGCTAAGTAGCTAGTATTTGGGTCTGTTGTATTTGAATTGATCCAGTAGCCGGAAGCTGAAGCTAGACAAATTCAGACTGGAAAAGTGGTACATATTTTAAATAGTGAGTGTAGTTAACCATTGAAACAACATACTAAGAGATGATATGGAATTTCCCTGCCTTGGCATCCCTTAATCAGGACCAGATATCTTTCTAGAAGATATGATCTAGCTCAAGAAATTACAAGTTGGATGCAAGAATAATGCAGTGAAATTTAATGGTCTGTATTATGTGGGAGGAAGGGTTAGAAGAGCATAGTAGTCCCTTCTGACCTTGAAATCTAAAAAGCCTTCCCAACTCTTAGGAAGGATGACCATGGAGTCATCTCCAGTTCCTCTCTCCCCTTGTCTTCTTACTTCCACACCCTTGATAAATTCAGTCATGTCTTCCTCTAAAATATCTTAAAGCCCATCGCTGTGCTAAAACACTACTCCATGTTGCATCATTATCCATGATTCCAACATCCTCCATTTTCTCTGGATTCCCAGGATCTCATCTCTCCCCCCTGCTGGTCCATGCAATATGCTGTGGTTACATTCATCCTCCTCTCCTGCTGCTCTGATCAATTATCTCCCCCCTCACCCACAAGTGCCGCACTCTTCTGCTTTTTCACATCACAGTCTAGCTCCCCTTAATGGTCTGCATATTACAAACTTAGAAAGATACACCTGCTGTTTTGACTCATCTGGTGAAAGCACTGATAGAGGTGAGTAGAAAAGCAAAGTATAAAAGAGCCCCAGCTCAATGTCCCACATCTCCATCTCCCAGAAGCCTATGCTCCATTCTGATCCATATGTCACAGGCTTAGACTAATGCAGGTATCCATAAACTAAATGGATGTTTGGTATTGACGTGTTGATGCCCATTGGACAACTGCAGGATCAATGCAAGCTGCCACAAAATCAATGTAACGAGGCAATTAGTTTTAAGAAATGTAAGCCCAGCACATAGCAAATGCCAGCGCTTGCTTTCTTTCTGAGTGCAATCTTTAACAAAGGATGGTGGTTGCACATAGATATGGAAATCTCAGTAGACTCCTGGGAGCAGGTACATGACGACATTGCAGACATGAGGGACTGATTGTTGGCTGATAGAAACTGGAGAAGCAACACTAAAATCAACAGGGCTGTGCCAGAATACAGCAGCTGAGAATCTGATTCCATGTGCCAAATGCAGAGTGCTGCAAGTCTTTATCAAAAAGCTTCACACAGAGAGGATGCACTAAGCTCAAACATAACCTGTCTTCCATGCCGGTTCTGCTGCCATGAGATACACACATTCAAACATTCGCTGAGTAGCCATGTTTTACTTTCAATATATTGCAGTAAGAAAACAATGCTAAATTGCCTTTTCCTATGTGGAGTATGACCCAAGGATGTGAGTTGATCCTTGGCATCATGGACCATTGAGCTGTACTTCAGTCCCAGGTAACCTGTTTGAAATGAGAGTTAAAAATAGAGCTAAACAGTGCCTAGAATGATGAACCCCATGTCTGAGGTTAAAGTATTGTAATTTATGTTTAGAGTTCATAAAAAAATGTTCCACTGATATTCAGTGGAGTTTTAAGTAAAGTTGTTTCAATCATGTTTGGGACCTTTTTTTTTCTCTTTTCATGAACATTCCTGAGAGTGAGGCTATGTCTATATTGCAGACTCCACAGCTATCGATGCAGCAGGATTGATTGAGCTGGTCATGTAGTCCAGCTCAATTGATCCCAGATGGCCTCTCTGGTCAATGCCAATAATTCTTCCACTCCCTCAAAAGGAGTACGGCTCCGCTGATGGGAGGGCAGCACCATGAAGACATCATGGTACATAAACCTAAGTATATTGACGAGAGTATAGACCAGGTCAGATATTTAGAAGCCTGAATGTTCATGGAAAGCAACATTAAAATTTGCCTTCCAGTAAGATATGCAACAGAACAAAGAATTATAATAGTTATTCTCAGTTACTTTCCTTCAGGCCGGGAACAAAAACAATATCAAGGGATTTCTGAGACCAGTCACAATTAAACAATTCTTCCTGAATTTAATAATTAGTATAGAAACCCATAGTGGAAATAAAGTTTACAAAAAAAATCCATCAAATGTATTTGGATAATAAATACATTTGAAAAAAATAAAATCTGTTTGCTGACAATGCAAGAAGAGAAAAGCCAGTGGATTTTTTAAAATGAATTGCTTATTATAAATTATTTGCTCATCTTGAATTACTTTGCTTTGGTTGAAATATCTCTGTGAACTCAGGATTACCTTAGCTATTTTAGAGGCAGCTGGTACTAAAATGTTTGTTGTGTCAACGTCTGAATCTAGGGCTATGTCTACACTAGCAATTTAGGTCGACTTAAGAATGCTTAAGTCGACCTAAATTACTCCATGTCCACACCGGGCTTTCATTAAGTCGACTTAAGGGCGTCCTTAAGTCAACTTAATAACTACCTCCTGTTAGGTCAACTTAAGGTCTAAGTTGACCTTATTAAGTCGACCTGACATCGGTGTGGATGCCCTAAATTGACTTAATTACTTACATTGACCTAGGGCTGGGGAAAGGGAGCCATGGCTTGGGGACAGAGTGATGTCGGCTGTCTTCACCGGCACTCCATGGACAGGGGATCCCCAAAGGTTCCCCTGTCTGCGGAGTGCCATCGGCTGTCTTCGCTGGTGCTCCATGGACAGGGGATCTCCGGAGGTTCCCCTGTCCATGGAGTGCCGGCGGTTGTCTTCACTGGGACCCGCACGGGTCCTGGCAAGAAGGGAGCCCCTCTGTCTTCTCTCCAGGACCTGTGCGGGTCCCGGCGAGAAAGGAGCCGCAGGTCCCTTCTCAGCAGGGACCACGGCTCCCTTCTCAGTGGGGAGCCAAGGCCCTGTCTACACTTGAAAAGTTAAGCCGACTTAACGGTGTAGACATAGCCTAGAAGATCCAGACAGTTACATAAAATAAAAGCTAACATTTTGAAACTAAAAGACTGATGGCATTAAATAAAAATGTTGATATTCTATCACTGAGGGAAAGACTGTCATCAGTTTGGAATTTCCCCTTTTGAAATAGGAAGAATAATATATTATTTTTAAAATTGAAAAGTCTGTGGAAAATAGAAGACATTTAGCACTTTCAGAAAACTTATCTGGAATCACATTTCTGGGCTTGGTGACAAATGGAAAACTGGCTGAATCAATCTAATTGCATTTATATAATTCTCTCTGTAAGATGCCTCTTACCATTGTATCCAAGCCCTGACTTGTTTCAGCAATCCAGCCATTGATAATGCTTCAAAAAAGATGCACCAGTATATAACATGCAGGTGCATATTTTCCAATGCCCTGCCCTCTAAGGTCTCAATCCGCAGCCAGTTTTGCATATGCATAAGTGATTGCAAGATTGAGGCTCTATTGAAGGGTCTTGGTCTTGCCCTGTTAGCCTAAAGATCACTAACCTGCCATAATGCACAATGTGTTGTGATAAAATCTGCTGAATTTTGAGCAAAAGGCTCTCTAGCCTAACTATCCCCAGATGGGAAGAAATATGTTGCCCATTTCAATGCATCCCACCAGCTTGCTAAATAAAAGCAATGAGAATTTAAGTTCTAACATGGAGTCGCATGTACTGAGCCTTCTTTAGCTGGGTAAGCAAAGAACACAATAGGAAGGAAATGGAAAATAAATCATTAGTCCACTGAAGTGCACAGCGAGCAAGTCATGGAAAACAAGGTAGCTATTCATATTATTGGGAAGAATAGAATTACATTCTCGATTTTATTTTTGGAAAACACCATAACCATTATTTTAATTATATCCCTAATAGAACATTGAGTGCTGTGTTTATTCACAAAAATCTTGCATACCTTCCATGTGGGAATGGGAACTGGAATATCATGGTGCCTGGGAAATTTTGCAATACCTCTAAAAGAGGCTGGCATATTAAGGTCAGGTTACGTCTGCTGCAGTCACCACCAAATAATCGCTACTGGTCTAATTTTGAAAAATAATGGATGCAGTCAAAATGCAATGGGGAGAAAGCACTGGACTTGATAGCCAATTGGCGTTTTCTCACATGGCAATTCAGTTCCAGTCATGGCTGTAAAGAATAAAAACAGTGCTAGTCTAAGAGTTAAGGGGTGGACGGAATGAAATGGGTTTTCTATTTTCAGATCTGACAAGGGTCTAAGTCAGTGGTTTGGATAACTGGGTAAGACTGCTAATTGTGTCTTCGGCAAAAGTATCAGAGCAAGTAAGTGTAACCCGTTTGCCGAGCCATGACGGCAGCAGCAAAGGACCGGGTTCTGTTTCTAGGGGTTCCCAAATAATGTTACACCAACAATTGGCTCGAGCCCCCACCCAGTCTTCTGGGAAATTACACATCACCCCCTGGGCGCCCTAGAAGGGCAATACTTCCCCACTCGCAAGCACCAGTCTGAGTGTAGCACATAAAAGGTTTAATAAAGACTATATAAAGGCAACATCAAAATGCAGCACTGGTTGGGATACAGTGCAAAGATTCCCACAAAACCCAATAGACAGAACTCATTCCACCAGTAAGGGGAGGAGGGGGAGTCAGCCCTCAGTCCTCCCCTCCAATTGTCCTCTGCCACCTCAAGGTCTGCTCACACCACCCACTGGCCACTCACACCCGCTGTCCGCAGACACTGTCTGGGTCC
>ML685783.1:1283504-1419484 GCA_007922175.1 Pelusios castaneus
AAGCAAGAGAGGCTCTCAGATTCCTAACCTTGCTTACATCCTTACATAAGAAATGGGTAACTAGTCATTCTAAGCCAGTAGCAAGTGTTATATTACCACGACATCTCTGTTACTGAGCCTAATTGCTCAGAGGAAGATCATTGTTATTAATGGTGGTGTCCAGAGCATTTAGTGGGAGTAGAATTGGGAGAGATGGAAGATGATAAATACAATTATAGCTCCTGAACACAAGATGCTCATTGTATTTGTGCTGTCTCTCTCAAAACATTCAGAAAATCACTAATGCAATTCATAAGAAGAAAACAGAGCGCACAGAGTGGGTTTACAAATTGAGAATGTAATAGGTATCTAATCTAGGTATAGGCTGTATATTAGGAAAACTTTTTCACTAGGAGGGTGGTGAAGCACTGGAATAGGTTACCTATGGAGGTGCTGGAATCGCCATCCTTAGAGGTTTTTAAGGTATGGCTTGACAAAGCCCTGGCCGGAATGATTTAATTGGGGTTGGTCCTGTTTTGAGCCAGCATTTGGACTAGATGACCTCCTGAGTTCCCTTCCAACCTTAATAGTCTATGATTCTATCTAATGTATTTTAAATACTTCTGTATTCTCATTGGAACGCCAAGTCCTAATCAATCTAGGTAGTTATGTGGACTTCAATACCATAGAATCTGAGTGGCTCACATTTGTTAGTGGACTTTATCCTCTAATATCCCTGTCAGGTAGGAAAGTGCTATACCCATTTTACAGATGAAGAACTGAGGCAAGTTAGTGACTCACCCAGGTTCACAGAAAAAGTCCATGGCAGTGCCAGGAATCAAACTGAAATCATTAAACAAAACCTCTACAACTGACTATTTTTAAATGCTGACTGAATTTTCAGAAATTCCTTGAACTTCTTCCTACAGGCAGCTTAGCTCTTCAGCTCCCACAGATGTTTTCCCCAGAGTGCAACCGCGAGTGGCCTTTCAATGCAGTAATTCTCCTTTTTAAAGTAATCACACCATCTTGCTCATCTTATGTATTCGTTTAGCTCTATGGGAAGAATGTATCTTTCCAGACAGGAATCAGTGAGAAAAACGTTTCCAAATGTGGCAACTATCACACCGAAGCCTAACAAAGAGTTCACAAATGCCTCTTTTGATAAAAAACAAGAAAATGGGAGGAAGGCGAAACTAGCGCAAGTAAGTTATCCAAAAGAATATGATGTTCTCCACCTGTGGTGACAGGCAGGCCAACAGAACTGTGGAGAGAGAGAGATTTTGAAAGCACTGTATGGAGAATCTCCAAAAACCCCAAATCCCTTATGATAATAGAAATGATCTTGTCAGCCTGTGTAAATCACACATGCTGAGCCTTAATATAACAGAAGAGGTAAAAGAATTGGAACATTTTTAAGTGGGTACAATCTACAGGGAAATGAGAGCATGTCATAGAGCATGTCAGAATGTTTGTGATAGACCCTGCAAAGATAAAGATGTGCAACTTGAACTGAAACCATCTTTCCTTAGTGCCACAAAGACAAGCCTGTTAGGACACATGGCAGCTATAGCAAAGTGCCGAAGCATCCTCTTAAAGTTAAGCATGTGCTTAAGGGCTTTGCTGACTAAGAGTATTTTGCTGATTTGGGGGTCTATAGCGGGTGGAGGATTTACAGTATGGAGGGAGGGAAGATAAATGCAATCTCAATGTCAGTTTTGTTTAAAAAGCCATTTGTGGGATATAATGGTTTGCAACATAAGGAGCTGGATGCGTTCTGGGACTGACTGGAATTAATTCAGCTCAGTAGTAAACAACATTCTGAAAACATTTATATTTTCCCCTTGTGGAAATAAGTTTTAGTGAAATTTTGTCTCTGAGAACCACTCGTCCAACTATGCACAGAAAGAACTACAGGGGTCTGGTCCAAACCGCACAGAAGTCAATCTGAATATTTCCCTTGACTCAAATCGACTTTAAATCAGGTCCCAAGACAAGCATGGGCTAAAAGAAATGATCTGTTTGTATAAACCCTTTTGCTGGGAATGGAGGGTAGAGTACCTTCTGATTCCTAACTTTCTGAATAAGTCTTCTGGATCTCTGATGGTCTACGGTGTGGTCACTGTGTAACACTACACACTTCCGTTTTTTATAAGCCATCAGTGAACAAGTCTTGTTCAGTCATTATAAGATCCCAACTCATTCTTATTTCCCTTGCCTTGAACAAGACTCGGGGAGGAAGCGGGGGGCGGTGGGGAGGTCAAGTTCCAGCTTCCACTGAGGTCTCATTTACTAGAAGATTGTAAACAATATTTCAGTTCTAACCTGGCTCCCATACACTACAGATGCACTTACCACACTGACAGACTACGGTTGGGTATTATGTGTCCTGTCTAGCCTGCTATAGGTAAGAGAGCTAGATTATCATAGAATAGCTCAGCCAGTTCTGTCTGATCTTAATGTAAGAGAATAAACTCAGTCTGTGTGTGTTTATATCTCCGTGTTCTGCGTCCCTGTCTGCTGGTTTCTCTCTGAGTGCAAGTGACTTCCAAGTACCCAAACCTAACAGTTGCAGATTATGCATGAAGGACTTTTTAATGAGTTTCCCCCATCCTAGCAAAAATATTCTTTTGTCAAAGATAAATCCTCCCATTCCAGCCCTAATTATCTGAAATCTACAGCTCCCCTTCTTGGTCTCAGAATTCTGTATATGCTAAATGAGAAGCATTTAAATCGCATTTGAGGTTAACCTGAAAATCCTTTTATTCTCCACTTCAGATGGATGGGGCTTTCCCACATCCCCACCAGAGCTTCAATATCTTCCCTTATTCCTGAGCCCTTGAATCAAAGCTACCATCTTTCCAGCTTAGTAGACCAGACATCAACTAAAATAATTGCTCTTCTGCAACACAAAGCTAACTGACCCTGCCTCCCCTCTCCATCCAAGATATTCCCAACCCCTGCTCAATCCCGGTCCTGGAGTTATTTTCAGAAGGGAATATGTGAGGGTAATGCCTTTGTAACTCTACTGAGAGGAGTGTTATCTTATGTACCTGAAATTAAAGTTCAGATGTTTAAAACTTAATGTGCATAATTGCACGTGTCCAACAAAACAAAGAAAGTCTTTGAATAATTTCAGCACCCACTTGCTGCAACTATGAATATGAATGGCCATATAAAATTGGTTCTCAACCCAGCACAAGCAGCACACATCTATGGCCCATGCAAGCTCCTCTGGGACATACAGGTAGTGTATATATTGTAAGGCTGTGGCCCACATAACACACTGAGATGTGATCCACAATGGCAAATAGGTTGAGAACGACTGGCATATCGATAGTCTATTCAATAGGCCCTTTGCAGGTTCAATATATGTGTGATGGGGTGTGTACCACACCCTGACCCTGAAGTAGTTAACATGGCTCTTGAAGACCTAGCCTCTTCTGCAAGAGAGAGAAAGCCAGGCTGAACTGACAATGACAATGACAGGCTGGTAGGTGATTATAAAGCCAAGAAGTTTGCAGCAGAAAGGAGGGCAGAAAGGGAGGGGGCGGGGAAGAAAAATCTGCAGTCCCTTTGTGGCAGGTAGAAGATGTAGGAAGTAGTCCAGGGATGCAGCAAGCAGTCTGAGGGAGCAGATCTTGGTAGCCAACTACAGGATCCCTGGGCTGATACAGACAGTACTGGGAGGGCCTAGGTTCCTGAGCAGCCACTGAGGAAGGTGGGGTGAAACCCTCTGAGATAAGGGGTGTAAGATCCATGGAGCCCATTGGACTAAAGCTTGTCTGGATTCTGTTACCTCACAAGGGGTGGACCAACGCATGACTTGGCCAGAGTTGCAGGATGAGAGAGCACTGCAAGTGATGGAGTAGCTGTTGGCAGGGGATGCTAGAATGAAAGGCGACTGCTGTGCCATGCCTGTACGTGTGGAGGCAGTCCAGCAGAGAGGGAATCCCATGTTAACTACCAGTCCATACAATTCTAAAAACATGTCCTAAATGTTCACCAAGCTACTGGCCCATTGTAGTGGTGCAGTGGCTCCACTACAGGCCAGCAAAGGGTTAAAAAGGGGCCTGGCTGCAGCAGCCAATGAGGGGCAAGCGGCCAGTATAAAGTAAGGAGCAGCCGGGCAGAGAGTTCAGTCTGCTTGGGGAGTTGGAAGGGAGAAGGTCTCTCTCTGGCTAGCAGGCTGCAGGGCTCAGGATCACAAAGAGCTCATGGTGTGTCCACTGTGAGCTGACCAGTAGCTGAGGATCCTGAACTGGAGGACTGCAGCAGAGGCTGGAGTAGTGGACAGAGGGCAAGGGCCCAGGAGCAGGCAGAGACTTGAGACTGGGAGGGTAAGCCTCTGAGGTGCCAGGAATGGCACAGGCTCGCTGGCCCATAGATTGTTTTAAAATAGTGGGCTGGACCAGAGCGAGCAGGACTAGACCGCAGGGAGGCGCTGAAAGGACTAGGCCTGGCCACTGCTGCAAAGTGGGCTGGAGGGATCTAGTTATACCCTGGAAGTGGTAGAGTCAAGGGTCTCAGCCAGAGGAATCAATGGCTCAATGTCTGGTTGGCAACCGGTAACGAGTGGTGTGCCCCAGGGGTCGGTCCTGGGGCCGGTTCTATTCAACATCTTCATTAATGATCTTGATGGAATAGACTGCGCGCTTAGTAAGTTTGCAGATGACACCAAGTTGGGGGGAATGGTAGATACTCTGGAGGACAGGGACAGGATCCAGAGAGACTTGGACAAACTGGAACACTGGGCCAAAAGAAACCTTATGAGGTTCAACAAAGACAAGTGCAAAGTCCTGCACTTAGGACGGAAAAATCCCATGCACTGCTACAGGCTGGGGACCGATCGGCTAAGTAGCAGTGCTGTAGAAAAGGACCTGGGGGTTATGGTGGACGGGAAGATGAATATGAGCCAACAGTGTGCCCTTGTTGCCAAAAAGGCCAATGGCATATTAGGCTGCATCAGTAGGAGTATTGCCAGCAGATCAAGGGATGTGATAATTCCCCTCTATTTGACACTGGTCAGGCTGCATCTGCAATACTGTGTCCAGTTTTGGGCTCCCCACTACAGAAAGGATGTGGACAAATTAGAAAGAGTCCAGCGGAGGGCAACAAAAATGATTAGGGGGCTGGGGCACATGACTTATGAGGAGAGACTGAAGGAACTAGGCTTATGTAGTCTACAGAAGAGAAGACTGAGGGGAGATTTGATAGCAACCTTCAACTACTTGAAGGGGTGCTCCAAAGAGGAGGGAGCTAGGCTGTTCTTGAGGGTAACAGAGGACAGAACAAGGAGCAATGGTTTCAAATTACAGCTGGGGAGGTGAAGGTTGGATATTGGGAAAAGCTTTCTCACTAGGAGGGTGGTGAAGCATTGGAATGGGCTATCTAGGGAGGTGGTAGAATCTCCATCTTTGGAGATTTTTAAGGCTCGGTTAGACAAAACCCTGGCTGGGGTGATTTAGTGGGAGTGGTCCTGCTTTTTAGCAGGGGGTTGGACTAGATGACCTTGTGAGGTCCCTTCCAACCCTATTATTCTATGATTCTAAGAGGACTTGGGGGCTGAGTCTGGCGTGTGAAGAAGCAGGGCACGGATTACCGGCTGGGTGGCACTTGAGCATAATTTCCCAAGACCAGCACCAGGAGGCACCCTGCTGGTGAGTCACGCGTGCCAGAGACTGCTGCACCCATCATGTGCCCATCAGGCTACTGAGGTGTCAGTGCTGTTCTTTGGTTCCAGCTGGAGGAAAAAGAATAATACTAGTTATGAACTAATCTAGTAGCTCTTGATACACCACTTGAAATTTTTTGATTTTTATGTTCAACTCAACTAGGATAAAGGTTTTAGGCATTCATTCTTGGTTCCCTAGCAACCCTCTTTGTTCTAATTTTTGGGAGTGTTCTTATTCTCTGCTTTTAACCACAGAAATGCATCATCTTTCACAACAAAATACTTATAAACAGCAATCCACTAGACAAGGAATATATTCCTTTGAGCCTAATCAATACAAGCAAAACACATAACATCTCCACTCATCATCAATTATGGTTGAGCTCATTGTTGTATGAGGGATAAAAATTTGTTTGCATGAAGCAACAATTTGATCTGAACCCAAATGTTTTTCTGAGGACTGGAGAGAGGAAAAAAAAAAAAAAATTCAGGCAACTTTTTAAAATGCTTTTGATCTTTCTATCTGTTTACTTATTATAATAATAATAATTAATAATAATAATAATTAATAATAAAAACCTTTTACATTTACACAGCACCTTAAATCTCAAAGGGTGCATCTACACTAGCAAGTTTGGTCAATTTAAGGAGGCTTAGGTTGACCTAAAGAAAGCCACGTCCACACTGGGCTTTTCTTAAGTCAACTTAAGCACTTCCTTAAGGAAAGCTTAAATTGACTTTGTAACACCTCATTTTAGGTTGATTTAAGGCTTAAATCGACTCAAAGCCAGTCTGGATGGGGATTAGTGCCTAAATCGATTTTTAAAGCATTAAGTTGACTTAATAAGGTCGACAAGGCGCTATGTCTACACTAGAAAAGTAAGTCGACTTTAAGGGTGCGTCTATACTTATAAATTGGACTTAAACAGGCTTAAGTCAACTTAATTTAATCCACGTCTACAGGGGGCTTTCCTTAAAATGCTCCTTATAAAACCTCGTTATAATTCAAACTAGTGTCTAAATTGACTTTTTTTAAAGTCGACTTAGCCAGTGTAGATGCCCTAGGTCGACTTAGGGCAGGGGTGACAAGGGAGCACCACATGACTGCCTGGCAGAAGGGAGCCACTGTGGCTCCCTTGTCCTGGGGAGCCCCTGCTCCCTTCTCCCCAGATCCACGGCTTCCCTGTCAGGGGAGCCGTGGTCCTGGGGAAAAGGGCTCTCCAGCCAGGGCTCCAGCGGAAGGGGATCCCTCGCTGGAACCCTGGCTGGAGAGCCCGGGAGGCAGGCGGCTGGTCCCTGCAGAGCCAGCCGCGTGCCAGCTGACTCTGCAGGGACCAAGAAGCCGCTGAAGCTTCTCAATCCCTGCAGAGCCAGCCGCGCGACTTATTAAAGTCGACCTATTTAAGTCGACCTAAATCTCTAAGTGTAGACATAGCCTAAGTCGACTTAACAAAGTCAACTTAACTTTTCTAGTGTAGACATAGCCAAAGAGTTTCACTAGCTGAGAACTTGCTCCTACAGCATTTATTCTAATGAGAGCTGTGGATGCTTCAGAGGCCACAGAATTTCATTGAGTGTTTCCTTCATCTAGGCCAACAATTTCTGATTGAATGGCAGCACATCTTTTCAAAGGCAGTCAGTCTAGATTAAAGAATGCAAGTGATGGAGAATTACCACATGCCATAGTAAGCTGTTCCAGTCTCAATCACCCTCACTATCATAGAATCATAGATTCATAGAACTGGAAGGGACCATGAGAGGTCATCAAGTCCAGGGTCTGCACTCATGGCAGGACCAAGTACCATCTTAAACCATCCCTGACAGGGGTTTGTCTAACCTGTTCTTAAAAATCTCCAATGATGGAAATTCCACAACTTCCCTAGGTAACTTATTTCAGTGGTTAATCACCCTGACAGTTAGGAATTTTTTCCTAATACCCTACCTAAACCTTTCTTGCTGAAATTTAATTCATATGTACTTTAGCTTTGTTGACATCACTTCCACTGTTGGCTCTTCATTGACAGTGCTAGACTGATGATGCAACCTGGTACATTCCAAAAGAAGAATTGCCAAAAAATCAGTACAAAAAAAATCACATGTTCAACCCCTGAAAATCATGACACTGGCTTAATCGCAAGGTTTAAAATAATTTTTTAAAGGGTCTTTTATTTGCTTTCTGGATTTTGGGGTGTGTTTTTTAAGCCTTCAGAATACATTTGCTTCATGCTTTGTTTTTTTCTCTGCAATCGAAAGAGAGAGAAAAATCTTATTTTTTTAAAAAAGCTAAGCTTCTGATGAAATAGCATGAGAGGGTTAGCTGGGATTTTAAGAAAAACAATAAAAATTGCAAGACTTGATAAAACTGCAGCAGTTGGCAATAGTGCAGAGGCAAAAGATGTGCCGTTTGGAGGTATCTGCATGAGCCTCAGGACAGAGCCCTCTTTGGCAGTGATGATTCAGCAGTTTCCACTGGGAGTGATTCCATCCAAAGCAGGAAAAACTAGAGCGGGCTAGGAATTTTCCATCTGAATGATTTTTCCAACAGAAAATAGTTTCTCTGGGAAAATTTGAATTTTGCTGAAAATTTTCCATTTTTCCATTGACTCATTGGATGGAGTTCCTATTCCCGCTCTGGGCGGGGCTCCCTGGGGATCTGTATCTCTAATACTGCAAATCAGATTCCCCTCTGACCAAGATGCATGATGGATCATGGGAATCACATGACTACATCATGGGAGCTGTAGTCTGGCCAAGGAGACTATCCCATAGGGAAGAAGGGGAGTTATGGTTTGGAACCCTGATGCACCCATGAGGCAATGAACCACAATAGGGAAACACAACTTAATATTGCGCTGAGTCAAAATGAAGCAGTTGGATAATTTCAATCAACCAAAATGAAACATTTCAGTTTGTGGGAATATCAAAATGCTTTCACATTTCTGAAAAACACATTTCATATTTCATCCCATGAAAAATTTCAGTATTTCAATTTTATTCCTGGGACAAAAAGAAATGTTGGGAAACCACAATGTCCTGCTGGATGGAAACTTCAAATATTGCTCAGTTCTGCCCCAAATCTCCTTTCTATGTGGAGGCAGATTTAATGGAAAACCCTGGGAGCCCCATCCAGAATATTAGTCACTAGTGTTAGGGTGGGACACTTTAGTGAGAGATAGGACATCATGTCACCTTGCAAACAGGGACTGCAAACAGGGGAGTTTGAGAGGGAAGGAGCAGCCCTGAGAAGGAGGCGAAGGAGATCCCCTTGCTGAAGAAGCAAGGGAGAGAGCGAACCTTGGGGTGAGTGAATTGCTGACTGTGTGTGCTTGTCTTTTTTTCCCCACAGGTGATTTCTGTGAATTGTCAGTTACTGTGTGACTTGGGATTGTGATTGTGTGATTGTCTGGGGCTCGTCATGCTGCTGGGCGGTTTCTCCACCTACATAGCTGATCAGCTTGTGAGCGTTTGCACCTCCGCACGGTGACACTTATGCCAATTTTGCTGCTGGATGAAAATGATCCACTTTGCTGGTGAAGTTAGTACTTCTGGCTTCTTGTTACAGAGGCACTGTGCACCACAGCAGTGTTGGTGGCACAGCTCTGGTGCTGAAGATGTGCTGGGATAGTGCAAATGCTTCCTACGCCGACAAAGGGGTTTTTCCATCAATATGTTGTTGGTCCCAGCCTCCCCCTAATTCTGTTCTGGGGAGTCCATAGGATCTCCTCTTGGGTTTAATGCCCTTTCCCATCATGGTACTAATGCGATTTCCCTGAATGGTAGGTTGTGACCCTCACACTGAGTGTGTACATTATTACTGGCTGTGGATGAGCACATCTGAGTCATGACCGCAGTGTGTTTGGAGATGATAAAGTCTCCTAGACTACCCTGAGTATGTTGGGGAGGTTTCTGAGACTTTATGTACTCGGTTCTCCAGAACTCAGTTCAATTCTGAAATCTTCACTGAGGTTTCTTTGTCAAATCATCAAACTACACTTGAGTTGATCAGGCTCCATGAAGCAGGTGGTCACAAAGGTATACCATACAGCAAACATACATAATTATGAATTAGCTTATATATACTCACATCCTTAATTCTATTATTTAATACCTTGTGGCACACATTTTATGAATGGTCTACTCCATTTTTATAGCCGAGCATGAGCTGCTCATGCCTTGCATTATGTGTCAGGCCATAGCTGCAAGCTATCACACATTCTTTGCTATCCTGTGGCCCCTTTTCTACTAGCTACGTCTCTAACATGCTTAGAAGGCAATTGTAAATTCATGTTTTATTCCATGTTTCATGTCCTTACTTGGACTAGACCTAAATGTAGTTAATTCACCTCTCTGACAGGCAGTAGCCATGCAGACAGAAGAGTTCTTCCATTGACCTAGCCACATCTACTTTGAAGGTTTGGTTGATCTAACTGCACTGAATGGGGCATGACATTTTTCACAGCTCCGAGCAATGTAGCTAGGTTGATCTAAGTTTTAGTTGTCAACCAGTCAGAGAAGTAGTGTCTAGGGGGATACTGAACATGGAGTCAGGAGAGCTCTGGTCTGTTGACGTGTCTACTGCTCTGCTGCATGACCTTGGGCAAGTCTCTCTCTATGCCTCAGTTTCCTGTCCCACTTGTTGTTTATCCTGTCTATTTAGATTACAAGCCCTCTTAGAAGCCCCAACTGAAAGCAGCAGTTCTCAATGCCATCTGACATATAAACAGATACTAGGTGTATCTACACTGCATTGTAAAACCAAGTCTGTGGAACCCATCACTGTGGGCTCAGTATTTCCAAGCCAGTACATGAGTATCCATACTGCATTGTAAGCCTGGGTTTTACAGTTGCTGGATGTGGGTCCTACAGTTTTCAGTTACAGAACAGTTTTCTTAGTTTTGCTTCAAAATGAAATTTCAGCTAAATCAACACAATTTTGTAAAACATTTCAGCCTTGTCAGAACTGCATTCTATAAGATTGGTTATAAATCACTATAGTTCCTGCTCTGTCTCGTCCATCTGGAAGCAATTCCCCTATTCCTGGGCACCATGACAACCAAGATTTCAGCAATTTTCCTATTCCAGATGTCACTGAAGTAACTAAAGCCAATGGGAAATCATTATCTATCTTTCCAAGTCTGAAACACCTAGTTTAAAGCATCTTAGATGCACTGAGGGTGAAATCCCTGTTCTCCAGCAATAAAAGCTCTGATATTTAGACAGTCTCCAAGCTATTATTCAAGCGTAGACAAGACCCTCCCATGAGGAGGGCATTCTCTAACAGGCTACATGAGTCAGGGGCTGACAGAGTGTCACCTTATTTTCCAATGCCAATTATGATTGTGGCCTAGAGTTAATTTAAGCCAAGTCAGTATGCTTCTTAGGTGACCTGCAGAAAGATGAAGGATATACATTAGTCAAATCTTCTTATAACCCAAGAAATCCAAGACAACTAGCTTCTACCCTAAATTTAAAGCAGTGTATTATATGATTTATGACTCAAAGGTAGTGTCTCTTCATATGTGGATAATCTGACTTCCTACAAAATAATCTCCCTGGTTCTACTGTAAACCCTAAAGGAGGTGAAATTAAATTTATTAGATATAGGCCTAATCTACAGCTAAAATTTAGGCTGAACTAGCTATATTGCTCTGAAAGTGAAAAATTCACACTTCTGAGAGCCATAGATAAGTTGACCGATATCCTGGTGTAGACACTGCGATGTCAATAGAAAAGAATCCTTCTGTTGATCTAACTAGCTCCTCCTGAGGGGTGGATTAACTACATTGCTTATTGCATGGCATGAGAAGAGACAAGAATGTTGAAAGATATAAGAACCTAACCTGTGTGTAGTTCTGCAATATCACCAGAATGGGGGTTAGGGGAGAGGAAGGTCCAGTTAAGTCTGGGTAAATACAGAAATACATTCTTGGAAATGAATGAAACATAAAAAGCTGCCAATAAGAAAAGGATCAAAAGAATTTGTTATAACATGGCATCTACAGGATATTGATGGAAACAGCAGAGAAACTGAGAACTGAAATATGATAGCTCATATGGCAAGCATCCAATAGAAATAAGAGGGCTGCCCCCCAGTGAGCCCCAAAATAGAGTAGGTAAACTGAGGTTGTCATGGTGGATCTCAGAGTTACAGGATTAAGATGAAGAGTTTGCTCAATCCACAAAAAGAAGCTGCAAGAGCTGACGAGTGCTACCAGATACATGATCTGCCCTATCGACAGATTCTCCAGCTGGGGAAATCAGGGCAAGGAAATGTGGAGGCTGAGATTCCTTTGCAGAGATTGTATTTCTCTTCGTGTTTGTTCATATCAGTAAGTAACTGAGAGTTGCCTTGTACAGTCTATGCTCTCTCATGAGACTTCATGGTCTCAAACAATAACTTTAAGCGATTGCTTTGGCTGTTTTCAACTAGCCCTTTTTAAACCAGATTCTGGAAACAGCTGGTACCATATATCTAAGAGTGCCTTATGACATACATAACCTCGCTCCTTGGAGTAATCTTAAAATGGGATAAATGTGTTAGAGACACTAAAGAATTGATAACTGATAATTTCAAGGTTTTTAATTATATTTCTTAAGATACAAAGTAGGTAGTTGAGGTAATAACTTTTATTGGACCAATATTATCCCATCTCCCTTGTCTCTCTCATATCCTGGGACCAACATGAATATCAAAACACTATTTAAAACAAACAAACAAAAAAAAAAAACCTTGAGGATTTGAAGTTGCCATGTTGTAATAGTTTAGCCTCAAGGTTGTTTGTCAATTGCTTGCAGGGAAATACACTATATTCAGTGTAACCTAGAACCTCAGATAGCCTAACTTAATCTATTACAACTATTTAATTCATACCTACGTGATTCTTGGTTAATTAATAAACTCGCTGATTGGTTAAGAATAACTAAATGTCCTGATTGGAAAAATACTGAGCCAGGTAAAAATAACTTTGGAAAAAACCTACCATTCCCACTAGAAAAAGTGGTTATCCTAATTCAGTTCCATTCCAGTATTAACTATAACATTTATTAAACTGGCAAATCTAATTTGTTAAACTTCCCCTTTAAAAATCTACTTCGCTCCTCAGCAAACTGAGACAATTGACCCTCCCTTTTCTCCCATTCCTGCTTACTCTGATGGGAAATGGTTCTGTGGGTGTTTTTGATGATCGTCTCTAATAAAAGCAATGCCCCTTCTCTAGAATTCTCTAGAATTCTCCAGCACAAGATTATTTATTACTGCAAATGACAACATGATCTTTTTATCAGCACCTATTGAACTAGACTTATCCTCTGCTTTAAAGGTAACCAGCTGATGTTTTACCTGTCACGAGTACAGAGGACTGTTGCTTATCACAGGTCGATGTGTGTCCTTCACACAAGCCTGTCTTCAGCGTAATTAGTGAATGAGCAAACGTCAGGAGATCCATTTTCAATAAACACCCCAAAGCCTATCCAGACCTCTCCAGGCTGCAAGCAAATCTTATGAGGCATCATGCCTCATTGTAAGCTAGGACAAAGGTTCCCACCATGTTTTTTAGTTCTGCCCTCTTCTCCATGGAAGTCACATGGCAGGGCCACTCCCCAGCACCTGCCCATGATGGGCAGAAAGTGACTCACTGTTGGGAGTAAGTGGCTCATGATTGGGATGGTGGCAGGATCTGGCTGGCTCAATACCTGGAGGAGTGCATGGCAGCATGGGATGGAGTGGATCAGGGACCCTCACCTTTCCTCTGCTCCACCCAGAGCCTCTTGCTCCTGTTAGCTTCAGAGAATTTAAAATACACAAAGCTGAAAGCAGCCAGATGTCCAAGTCAGGGCAGGGCAGCAGCATGAACCACCATGCAGGATGTCTCTGTTCTTTCTGGTTTCTGGGAGGGAGCTGTTGCCAAGGTGGGGCTGAATGGGGCAGGGCTGCAAACCCTCCACCATCACAGGAGGCTTCCTGTGCACTCTCCCTGCTGACTTGCCCTGCCCTGCCCCACACCTCACTTCATGCCTCCCCGATAACATTGTCACACCTCTCTGAGGGGTGCCCCCCACTGTTTGAAAACCAGTGAGCTAGAGAAATAAGAGCTAAAGGTGTGATGCACTGTTGCCATGTGAAATCATTTATGGTGCCCAATGTGAAGGGCGGGTATGGCTCTTTGGGTCTGGTAGCATTTACAGCCACGTGGTGCTGGTGACTCCAGAGAATCAAGGCCTCTTGATTTGTACAGGTCACAAACAGGTCAGTGAGTTGGGAATAGACCCAAAGCCTCCTGGATCCATGACACAGCACCCCACCTGCAGACCAAGCACCTCCCCATGTGAGTCTCTAACAAAATTTTCCTCTTCCTCTTATCCAAGGTACAATATCATGGGCCTAATTCTCATTTACACTAAGGTCTCTCTATGACACTCTGACAGCACAAATTCCTGCTTTAAAACCCTTTACACCACCAGGGTGCTGTAAAGTGGTTTGGTGTAAATGAGAATTGGGCTTCACAAGTCTGAATTTAGCTCTCCAGTTACTGCTCCTGCCTTTCAGAAGCATTTGCATTTTAATTGTCACAGCTCTCTAGATTCCCCAGGGGTCCTAACCATATTGCACAGGAACAGTGCCTGGCATGTATCATCACCCTTCTCCTTTGAAACAATGGCTTAATTTGTTTGAAACTGAGAGCTAAATGACCTCATTGTGCAAAGCACCTTGGAAGTAAATATGAAATGTCAGCACTGACAGGGATTAAATAATCCTTGGTGGGTGATTTTTCCAGCTAGGGGATGAAGTCAAGTCACTGCACAGAATGTCACTTATTTAAAGATCATTTTCTTCTTTTAATCAACAGTTATTAACACATTGATATTTATTCTGACATGTTTCCTAGAACCAAAGCATCCATTCCGAGTATTTAAAAAGTGAAACTTATTCTCAGGTTTGTATAACATTTGTCTCTTCCCCAGGTAAATGTCTTCAGTCCATAAATTAAATTGGCAGTAGATAAAGTCTTGGTAAGTAGTGACAGACAAATCTCAAAAGTTTTGGTGATTCAGACGGACTGGAATCCCAAAGCGTAGAATGATATAAACCTCTTTCTCCTGGAAAATGGACTTGAAAGAGCAAGCCTCCAAGTGAGATTTCTAGTAAACTACCTCAAGAACAGATTTTCTCTTGGTAAAGTCTTTCACAATAGCCAAAATGATGGTTATAGCAACCTCTTCCTCTCTAAACCATCCAGTCTAAACCCCCTATTCCTATAATCAGGGAAAGGAGACCAGCAGAAAACTCCATGAAGTCCACCTAGGACTTTACTAATTTACTCAGAGTATTTCTAGTCATTTCTAGTTTACTAAAGTATTTCTAGTATTTCAGCTATTGCTTTTTTAGTTGACCAGTCTCTCTTCAACCTGAGGGTATAAAGAGAGACTGTGCAGGGGATTAGATTAACATACTTTCATTTACCTGTGAGATGCTCGGACACCATGCTTTTGGGTGCCAATACAAAACTAGATAGATTTCTGCTCTTCCTCCTCTGGCTTATGTGAAAAGATGGAAGCAAAACAGCTAGTTGAGCTGTTAAAAGCTCCAGGGTGCATGACAATTCTTATGTTATGCACATTAGTTCATTCACCTTTAATAATAATTTGCTATAGCAGTATGTATACACAGTCATATGAGTCTGATATTTGATGTGTTTGTGTGTCTACACACACTGCTTATTTTAAAAACTATGAACTACTCTTGATGACCAACATCAGGCATCTATCAGTTGCTGTTGAGTCTTGTTCTACGGATCCCAGTCAGGACTCTGTGACTAAAATGCTAGACATGATGTTTCAGGGAGATTGGGGTCCATAAAAGAACCAAAATGAAGCTTCTAGGGTTGTGCTTGCTGCACTCCTTATCCTATCTAGGAGTTGGTGTTGAGAGAATCCACTCTTCACCCTACTGGAGCAGGTGAAGGAGGACAAAGCGGAGAAAAGAAGGGAAATTCTGGAGGGTCAAGGTTGAAGGAGGTGGCCTGGTATAATGAATAGAGAACAGGAGTGGATGTCTGGAGAACTGGATCTATTCCCGTCTCTCTCGTTGACTTTTTATGTGACCTTGGGCAAGTCATTCAACTTCCAACTGCCTCTGTGTGCCTGCCAACCTTTAACTGTCTTGCCTATTTAGACTGGACAGGGACAGAGATTGTCTCTGTGTGTTTTATGCCCTTACATAGGCTGGGGTCCCGGGTGCTATCAGGAACCAATGCTAAAGAGCAAAACAGATGCTAAGGAAAACAGGCAGCTGGAATGTGAAGGAGGGAAAAGCTGAGTTAATAAATAAATTAATTTAAAAAAAAAGAGAGAGAAAGAAAAACCAAGGCAGATGGAGTAAGACTGTATTTGTGTGTTTGACCACATGTTGAAGATGCAGTCTGTATGCATGTCAGCCCCAGCGTATTAAGAGAGACAAGGACCTGAGGAAGAGCTCTGTGAGGCTTGTAAACTTGTCTCTCTCACCAACATAAATTGGTCCAATAAAAGTGTTAATTCACCCATCTTCTCTCTCAAGAGACATATATATAGCCACCACAGTGCATTCCTTTATTTTTCCATGATCCGTTATGTATGGCTGGAAACACAAGACGAGGACATACTATCAGATCTACTTACAATCTTAGATTTAGATTAGATTAGATTATGGTAGCACCTGGAGTCTTCAAACACAATCATGACCTTATTCTGCTAGGTGCTGTACAAATACATAGTAAGAGACATCATGTCTTTAAAAGTTTGCAATTCCAGGCTCTGATTCTGCAAAGACTTTTATACATGTACTTGTCTGTACATGCTGAGTAGTCCCACTGAATCCCTAATGGCATTTGAGCTAACATCTTTCTTGTGTATTCCTAAAATAAATATTATCTTGGTATCTAAGAGCATTTAACAGTTTGAGAAGGTTCTTTCCTTCCAGACCAGCTCGTAGCACAATGGAAGTGCTAAAAAGCTGCACTGCCTCTGTCCATGTATGCAGAATTCAGTCTAAACTCCAGAAACACATGCTGGAAGATGGTGAACATCTCCTAGGAGGTACTTAACATCTTCATCTTCCATCATGGGCATGAAGATAAGGGGAGAACAGTGGAAGGACTGCTGCCTACCAGTGGCTTCAACTGGAGTCAAAAGTACCCAACACCCATCAGGATGGGGCCCTAAATTTATGATACAGTGTACAGAAGCAATTATGTGAGCAGAGCAGCAGTGTCTGCTTGGCAATTGAGTCTGCTTCCGGCATCTCTCAAATGCTCTTCATCTATTTGCCTAAAAGAATTCAAAATACCCTCTTGACCCTTTTTACCCTTGTGCCATTTCATTGTGTTCTCCCATTCTGTTGTTTTCAATGGCCCAGGAGAACAAAACATATATAAATTGGGGTGACACAAAACCAAAATCCATTCTTTTCTCCTCCTGACCTCCACTATCCTCAAAAAAAGAATTTTCATGTCATATGCATATATAAAAAGTGAAAAACCACTCACTTCTGAAGCAAAGCATTGCTCTGCTTGCAGGTGTGGAATCCACTCATTCTTCCTTGGGCAACAAAATCAATGGATTTGTAGGGAGTGACCTCAAATGCCCTTAATAGTTGAATTCCAAAGGGGTAGCCGTGTTAGTCTATTGTAGAAAGACAACAGAGTCTTGTGGCACTTTTAAAGACTAACAGATTTATTAGTCTTTAAAAGTGCCACAAGAATCTGTTACGAAGTGGGATTTTCTCCCACGAAAGCTCATGCGATTAATAAATCTGTTAGTCTTTAAAAGTGCTACAAGACTCTGTTGTCTTAATAGTTGAGTCACACTTTATATTAAGATTCCATTTATAAATAGCTTATAAAGAGCCAGTAAATTAATAGTTGATCTTTTAATAAATGATTGATTGATTGTTACAGATTGTTCTAGAGAAAAATAAGTTGCTTATATCTAGAGTGGGGAGAAATTTTTTGGCTAAAACTTTTTGCAGCGAAAAATGCAGATTCAGTGACACCTATCTTTTTTTTTTTTTTTTTTTTGGTCAATTCCATGTTGGTTTCATTTGTTTTGGGAGGAAAAAGCGGAAAAATAAAAACATTTAGTTTTGATGTTTTCAAAATGAAGCATCTAGACTGTTTCAAACAAAAAAAAAATCTTTTATTTCAAAATGTTTGTAATTTTATTCCATTTAAAAAAAAATCAAAAACCATATCAAGAGGTAAAACTTGAAACCAAACATTCAATATCAGCTGAAATTATTATTTTTTTTAAATTTAACTTGTCAAAAAAATTGAAACCATTTCCTTTTGGTCAAACCCCAAAAGATTTTTTTAAATTCTGAAATTGCAAATGAACTGAGAAACAAATCCATTATTTTCACAACTGTATCTGTAACAATCTATAACAGTTTGTACTGAAGAACTTAGACCCACTTATATCCTTCAACTGACATATTATCTGAAACCGAGGTTACTTGTGCCTATATTGATAATTTTTAACCTGCTATAAACCATTTGTAAAAGAAATCTTAATACAAAATACTTAGGGTGTTCTTTTCCTGTGTTTTGGCTTAAAATAGATGGACCAGATGAGTTTTGCCATTGCTTTCAGTGACAATCAGGGTGAACCTGTAACTCCTTAAAGGAAAGCATTCTGAACATGATTCTGCCATGCTTTACTCACAGTGAGCAGCATTACTCAAGTGAGTAGACTAATATGAGTTAATCAGTGGGACCATTTGTGTTAGTGTAACTCGGCAGAAGGAAGGTTGGCCGCAGCGTCCATCGCTCTTTAAATGTTGTCTTTACTTACAGGTAGGATGATATAGCATGTATATTCCATAGTAGTTTGTTCTCTTTTTTATTAATAAGACCACCGGAGTGAAAAATGGGGCTTATAAATCTTCTGGTGTTAATGCTCTATGTGAGAAAAATCCTCTGTCTGTGACATGGTCAGTATTTTCATTGGTTTTAATACCTTGTAAAGAGCTATCCTGAATTAAAACAGGGTTATAGATGAGGACTACCACACCTACAAGCTCCAGCTGAAATCATGCCCCGTTCAGCTCTGCACTTGTATATACACACATAGTAAGAAATTAGGTGGGAAAGGGAGTCAAAAAAAGGTATGCAAGATTTAGTGACAAAGCTAAGAATAGCGTTCCCATCACAGCACACTGTCTGCTGGACCACATTGGCTTTCCCTAAGAGGCCAATTTCTTCCAAGATATCTTCTATCAAGACAAGATGCTCTACCATCCTGCTCTCCTTCCCTCCCCCCCCCCCCAATCTAATTGCAGTCCTTTTGTAGTAGGATTTATAGCCTCGGATGTGGAATGTGAAGCCAGACTTGCAGAATTTTGGAGAGACACACGCATTCATTAGTAATTAATTTTAGTTAATAAATAGTTGTATTTATAGTGCGCACTTTGGTTTCCTCCAAAGCATGTCTGGTGGTGTACAACAACGCCAACAACAAAACAATAGCCTGCCGAAAATGCCTGTCTTTTGAGGAAGTATTATTATCCCCAGTTTACAGATGACTAACCAACGTACAGATAGATTAATTGATTCACACAGGAAGCTGGCAGCAGACCAGAGAAGTGAATTTCAGTCCAATGCCTTATTGCAAGAAATTCCTTCCATGGGTTTAGCAGCAGAAATGTTCCCAGATGTTCTAGATTGTTGTCTTTGAATCATTTTAAACAAGAGCCTAGGTAAGCAAACAGTAAGTGAGGTGGTGAAAGACAGCAGAGGTTCGGTTTAAATAACCCAGCTATGTTCTTGAATTCTATTGAGGGCCGTATCCAGTGGTCATGTTATCTGCATAACATGTGGAGGTGTGAAAGAGCAGTGTGTACTGAGTGACTGAGGATGTTTCACCTTGCACTTTCTATTGTATTATATTGCTGCCTTTAAATCCACCCTGTAATAAACACACCTAAGGAGTCTGAAGCAATTTAATGTTGGAGACCAAGAGAAAAAAAAGAAGTTTCCATTTTAAGAGGAAATCCATCATCTGGCTCTTGAGACTCGGAGTGAGGACACTAACAATAGTGGCTATGTAGAACGTAAATAAACTTTCTGCCTATAGAGGTGGTTGTTTATCCAAAGGAGAAGGTTCATGAAGCATGTGGCCTGCTCATTTGTTCCTGAAAATAATCCACATGTTCTTGCATTTCAATTCAACAACTGCTCCGCAATGATGGACTGGCTGAGGGTGAGTGAAATTCCTCTCTAATGGTGGTACCATAGACAGGTAAAAAGTATTACGACTGCTTAGATTTCTTACTGAAATGATAAACAGAGAACTTAGCCAGTAATCCACGTGGAAGGCAAAGCAAAGAAACCCTGAGATAGTCTGAAAAGCGTTGTTTAATTTAATCCTGAAATGTGCTGCATTGTGTTCTGTGCTCTCATTACACTGAAACCATTCATTGGGATTATTATTTGGCTTGCTCTTCCTGATCCTACTGACAAAGGAGAGCTATAATTAGAAAAACTACAGCAGACACCCAAGGGAGCATCTTCAGAGTAGTGCACACCAAGGCCAGAGATGAATGCAGCTAACAAACAGGATTTGCTGGGTCCCATTTCTGGATGCTTTAGGTCAAATTCAGTCTTGATATTTGGGAGGCTAAGTTCTTTATATCATGCCTAGCCAATACAACAGAAAGAGGTGATCTAACAATGATCTTTTGTTTAATTAGATGGCTAGTGGGCCTACAATTGACTCTAAATCCATTGCAGGATCCTCTATTCAGAGGAATTTTTGTGTGGTGTGAAATTACTTTAGCAGCTTCTTTCCCAATGCCCTGTCATGCAAAGGTGGTGGGTATGAGAGAATGGGAAATTGCCAGGGGAAAAGGGATCTGGCCAGGATATCCCTATGTTCTGTTTATGCCCAGCAGCTGGAACAAGCCTTTAGTGCTGTTGGCAGCTGGTTTAAATTAGAGTAGCCCTTGTGCTTTCCCTAGAAATAAAGGGGCAGGGGTCAAAGGGGGAGGAGGGGGCAGTTCAGACTGATTGCACATCTATGGTGTCATTTCTGGAAGCACTGCCATTCGTATGCATCACCAAGAACCTGTTAGTGGAGTGATGGAACCACAAGCTATAGTTACATCAGATTTCCTGTGGAGGCGAGGCAAAATGGAAGGTGGGATTGAAATTCCAGCCTTATTTGCATGGCTTCAGGGTGTTAATTGTCATGAAACATGGTTTAGCTACTGTCCCACTTTTTTCTTGAAAGCTTGCTTCCACTTACAAACCAAAGGGGGGGAAGGACAGTGAGTCTATCTACCACCAATTTCTGCAAAGAGTTCACTGGGGATCTTGATCCACCTTAGTACATTCACACAGCACCACTCAAACCCCTCCCTTCACACCTTTATAACTGTCGACAAAAATGATTGCCCCTTATGAAGGAAAGAACCAAAAATGCATTTCATAGATTCAGGGAGAGAGAGAGGCTGACTCACTGCTCCATCTGGACTGTGAAAGAGAGGAAATATTTTCAAATACATCACGATGATTACACACAAGGCAAGACAAAAAGAAGAACGTTGATCAGCTTAATGCTACAGGTCAAGTTCTGCCCTTCAAGCAGAGTCAGACAGCCACAGCCTAGAAGGTGGGTCTGAGTAGGTAGAGTTAAAGGGCAACTGACAACATTGACTGTAGTACTTTGCTCAGCAAGTAGCTCCACTGAGTTTGAAGAACTGCTTCCAGGGTGAGGTAATAATTATTTCATATTCTAATCTATTGGGATGTAGAGAGTGGCTCTGCTCCCTTAATGTTGGGACCAATTCATTTTCTCTTGGAGACTCCTCAGCACCTTAAAAAGAAACTGTCCCTCTCTTCAGGCCATTGTTATGCAAAGCATTTGCAGAATGAATCCATGCTGGGAGATGCATGAAAAAATGTTGTAAAACTTGTCTGCCGCTTCTGGGCCAAAGTGTGTGCTGCAGGCATGGAGTGTGCAGGAACGTCAATAGATGGTTTTTAAAACCTGACCACCCCCTTGAGATGATAGAGGTTTGACTTAAAATGTAAATTTAGTTGAAATAGTACAATAGTCTCTTTCTCACTGGACTGGAATCTTCTTCATGTCCTCTCCCAGACCTTCCCATATCACTTCCAGTAATTGGCTCAAAGGGCAGTTTTCAGCAAAATGGAGGCCACCATCTGCATTGTTGTCACCATTGCCATCCTCTGTGCTGCTTAAAATCTGGGTGTCAGCCTCCTTCCATATTCTACTCACGCAGATTCGTTCTCTTCTCCATTTCCAAGCCCACCTTGCTCATTTTCTCCATGGCATGAAGGGCCCTTTTTTCTCTTTTGAAAAACCGATGTATGTGGGCTAATCAAAGCTGGAACTATCCACCTTTAACAGATTACTTTTACAGAACAATATTCTGAGAAGCTCTTTCTTCTGAGCGGTGGAGGATTATATAGGGAGTACTGAAAAACAACATAGAGCTAGATTTTCCTTTCCTGCTAGATTTACACTTCAGTGGTGTTCCTCCGATTTATGCTGGGGTGTGTGAGAGAGGAGCACTGGACGAAGAGTGCTGAATAAATCATGAACTTTGTCATGTCACCAGACAGATAAACACAAGGGGCAGACAAAATGGAGAAACCTTTTCTAAACACTCACTTAACCACAAGCTTATCTGACTTTAGGGGGATGACTCCTGTTTTACTCCAGAGTAAATGGGTTCAGAACCAGGCCCTTCAGGTATAGCTTCCTTCTAATCAAAATCAATATGGTTTCTGGGCATTGGCCCTTTTGGAAAACTGGTCATAGGCCAAAAATCAATATCCCTCTCTATACCATGAGGAGGAATGATAGTTACCCTCCTTTGCAAAGCCCTGTGAAATCTACATAACAGCTAATTCGTCATACTATCATTTGTGTGCAAGTTCCCACAAATGCACATGGTTAACTAAAGGCAGAAGTGGCTGTTTGGGCGTGCAGTTTCCGGATTTGTTGTATATGCAACTGCTAAAATTAGGCATGGAATCATGCCTTCAGTCTACAAAAAAAGGCTGTGAAGATGAGTTTTTCCTAATTGTTCCGTTTGCCTTTAAAATTATTTGAAATACGCCACAATGCGAGGTATGTGGTTGTATTAATGAATTGTCCTTTATGGAAAAGTCATGTAGAATTTAACAGAGAATGATGACTTTGCTACAGCTTTTTAAAACTGCACAAGAGAATTTAATACAAAACTTGATCCCTCCTATAAACTTCTTTAAGATTAAAAAAAAAAAAAGAATCCTCGCAGAATCTTTTAACTGCTAAATTATGTACTATTTGAGTAATTGCTAGAGAAACGTATTAAAAACGATTAGACTTTCCAAAAGCAGTACATAAAATAGTTGCATTACTTTGCAGGGGTTATAAATCTTTTCCTTGTGTCACGGTTATAAACCTCTGGTCTGGAACCATTAGATAAAATGTGCATGCACTTCATTGCCTATAGGAATAATCATGCTAAGTTTTTAAAGCATAATGAAACAGACATTTCTCTGTTTGCATGCGCATTTCAATTGCAAAACAAATTCATCATCTCCAAAACCAGTGGAGACTAGCAAATGGTGAAGTAGCTGGATGTCTAAGGAAGATGATCCACATCTTTATTTATTATATTAATATTACTTTATTTGTATGAGATTGGTACCTAGAAACCCAAGCTGAGATCAGGGCACCATTGTACTAGGATCTGTACAAACACAAAATAAAAAACTGCCCCTACCTCAAGAGGTTACCACCTACGTTCACAAAACAGACCGTGATTTACCCAATGTCACAAAGGAGGTCAGTGGATGAGCCAGACAAGAATAGATCTAGACCTCTTGATGCCCATCAAATGCTCTAGACATGACCATACGGCCTCTCAAAGGCTATGTCTACACTGGCAACATAGTTCGAATTAAGGAGGCTTAATTCGAACTAACTAAAGCCATGGCTACACTAGGCCTTAGTTCGAATTAAGGGCTTCCTTAATTCGAACTAAAAAGTTTGTATAGGGTATTCGAACTAAAGGGTTAATTCGAACTAACTAGTTCGAATTAACCAATGTGGCCATCTTAATTCGAACTAATTTCTTAGTTTGAACTAACCGGCCATTGAAATGAATGGGGATCGCTAATTCGAACTAAGCAACTGCTTGCTTAGTTCGAACTATATTCCAGTGTGGCCATGCTAGTTCGAATTAAGCTAATTCGAACTAACTAAAATTAGTTCGAATTAGCTTAATTCGAACTAACTAATTCAAACTAATTTTAATAAGGGTAAACATAGCCAAAGAGGCCTAGAATCTAGTAGTGTTGAAATCAACAGATTTCTGCAGAAATGCAAAGCAGTTCCAAGACAATTTATGTAGCAAAATTCAACACAAATAGTTTTCAAAAGTTGTGTTTTATTCGAAATGTGGGAACTCTGGTTAGAGTTGCATAGATACTATGTAGAACACTGGCTCTGTATAATACCAGAAAGCCAGGTAGCGAGGACCCAGAGGCCAAGTCTACACTGATGGTGGCAAATTTGCCACCGTCAGTTCTAATTCTCTGGTTCAATTGAGCAGTCAGTCATGACCTGCTCAGTCAATCCAAAGTTTGACTCATTAACTCCACCCCTGGAAGAAGAGTAGTGCTGAGTTGAAGGGACGGCATTTCCCTTTGACTCAGAACAGTGGAGCCAGGGAGGTAAGTGGTAATGAGAGAGTTGAAGGGAGATACGCAAGGAATTTTACATAGCTTGTGAATCTCCCTTTGACTGCCGCCGAATTCTGCAATAAGTATAGACCAAGCCAGAGATCATGTCAGGGCAGTTTCTGTAGAGATTGTACTGGAACACACTTATAGAAGTTAGGCCTCATATGCCTCTCATTTACAAGAGATTTATATCAGTCTAACTCCACTGATGTCAGTCTCACCCCTCAAATAACTGGAGGGACAAACAGGCCCTATATATTCAATATTCTCTAAATGCCCCATATTTTTGATATGTCCCTCTCTTCCTATGTAAAGTCTACATATTCCTGCCAGGTCACCTACCCAGATAAAGTGGAGTTTCTACCACCTCTGCAGAAATATCAAGTAACACAGCCTGCAGATTTTGGCAGGGGCTGCTCTAACTATAGGCAAACTTGGCAACTGTCTAAGGCAACAGATTCTGTCTAGGGTGGCAGGAGTGGCTGGGCCAAACCTGAAGATCGACCCGGCCATGCTTCCACCCCCTTCATGTTAGAGGGGCAGCCTGGCCAAACCTAACTGAGTGGCACTGCTGCCTGGTACTTGCCCCCCCACTCCATTTTCTACCATAATCACTGAAATATCAAAAGGCTTGCTGTACTACTCTGAAAGTCTGTTGCATCCTCCAAGGGGACATGTGCCTCATCCTTGAGAACCTCTGTTCTAGGGAGTAGGAAGGGGGCAGCATAGTGAAGTTTTGCCTTGAGTGGCAGATTGTCTTGAGTGGCTATGACACAGGGACTCCTTGAATCCAACTGGCAGAGGGTACAGCGGGCGCACAGGCAGACGCACAGGCAGGATAATAGACATGCGAGGTCTACAGCAGGAGCCAACGGCCCTCTGGCCATCAGAATCATTGTGAAATATGTGTGTAGGTAATATGTAAGGAGTTGTGTACCTATACTAGAAGCTACACTCTTAGGTTATGTCTACACTTGCTAAAATTAGTTGGAATTAGTTTGTTCGAATTAACTTAATTCGAACTAGAAAAATTTAATTCGAACTAAGCAAGTGCCATTCATGGCACTTGCTTAGTTCGAATTAGCGATCCCCATTCATTTCAATGGCCGATTAGTTCGAACTAAGAAGTTAGTTCGAATTAACATGGCCACTTTGGCTAATTTGAACTAGTTAGTTCGAATTAAAGCCTTACTTCTGAAACCCTATTCGAATTTATTAGTTCAAATTAAGGAAGCCCTTAATTCGAACTAACTAAAGCCTAGTGTAGCCATGGCTTTAGTTAGTTCGAATTAAGCCTCCTTAATTCGAACTAACTTGCCAGTGTAGACATGCTGTTATTAGGCTCATGCTTGAAAAGGGGTACACACACAGAGTGAGGAGCCAGTTCAACTGCATCTGAAAAGCAGGCCCTATAGCGGGGTTTTGCAGCTTGTTTCCTGTCTTGAAGGTCAGCTCCAATCTGGTCTCTCTAGCAGCCGGATACAAAGTGAGACAGATGTGCTGTCACTAAGAAAAGCAAGGAAGCTGTGATAATAATAGCCATGCGACAGCTCCCCCTGCACACACACACATTTCATGCAGCCGTTGAAGCTTAGATAGCACAGTGGAAACAGATGTTGAGCGTCCAGTGGGAATTTCTGCTGGGGGATAAGGAAGAGTAAATGATAGAGCCCTTACCATCCACGCACTGCCATCCAGTAGAGTTCACTGTATAAGCAAATCATCTTCTGGCACCTTGACACATCTCTATGTGTTTTTATTCCCTTATGAACTAAAAGGTGGTTTACTTGTAGCCTGCCTGAGATAGTCTCTGCTCTAGGCACACGGAGCACACCACTTTTTTTTTTTTTTTTTTTTGAGGGCACATACCGGAATTTCACCTCTGGGTAGCATAAAAATTCCTTGTGCTGTTGTTTGGAAACAGTAAGCTTAAATGATGATAACCAGTTAGTCATCTGTTTTGTAAATTGTCACGCCAGGAAAATTTTAATAGCCATGCTTGTAGGCAGACTAAAATACCAGCCTAGTGAGTGCAATATCCAGAGGCCGCTGGGAGGCTTCCCAGGGGTTCCCAGGCTTCAGAGACACCTTGCTACCAACTACCCTTAGTATGAGGTTGTCTTCCCTAAATCCCCTGCTGGGGTAAATGACCCAACTCCACTGGCCACAGCCAACACAAACACTGTCTTCTATGCATAGGCAGGTCCTGCTGTCCTCTCCAGGTTAGCGATAGACACACCCCATCCCTAGATCCCCATGAGCATCCCACCGGCGTATCCAGGCCCTGTTCCACCAGGGGTCTGCAATCTGTGGCTCCGGAGTTGCTTGCGGCTCTTTGGCTGCCCGCTTGCAGCTCCAGGCCCCCTTCTGCCACCAGAGGACCCTGCAGGCAGCCCACACCAGGCGCCATGCTCCCACTGCCCCTGGAGGATCCTGCGAGCGGCCGGCTCCTAATTCCACCACAGGACCCTGTGACAGGCACCCTGGCCCAGCTTCCAGCTCCCCCACCAGGAGGACACACCCATTGCAGCTCTTAAAACACTGGTATTGAAGGAATTTTTTAAATGGCTCCTCTTATCTTTTGGGTTGCCGACCCCTGCACCAGACACACAATATTCACAGTTTCGCTGCTCCAAAGAAGCAGTACACCTCTGCTTACGAGCCCAACCTCAGATCACCACTCCACTTAGCATGCAGCACTTAGAGATATTTATAGTGAAATCAAGTATACAGATTAAATAATAAAGCATAGAGAGTCAAGCAGGAGCCAGCAGAAGTGTTGAAAACAAATGGCTATCATCACACACACCATAACACACTTTCTAGAGTCTAGACATCATTTACAAGATACACGCAGGAGAGTCTTGCTCACCTCAAGTCCTTGCAGCACTTTACAACCAGGCTGGTTGTGACCCTTCTTTCATAAGACATGCACACTTCAGTTTGCTTCCTAGTGTGTTCCTTTGCATTCCAAGTTACAGCAGACCAAGTCTTTGTCTTTATTCATAGGACATGCCCCCCGCACTGAGCCATTTGTTTCTTCCTGTAGATTCCCTCTCTTGTAGACTTTGCAAGCTCTTAATCTGCAGCTGTATCATAGCATGAGGCACACAATGCACAAATGGCCAGACTGGGAGATGGATGTCAGTGACCTCCTGGCTGAAAGGAACATCTGAGATATATCACCTCCTGGAGACCAGGGGGGATTTGATAGCAACCTTCAACTACTTGAAGGGGTGCTCCAAAGAAGAGGGAGCTAGGCTGTTCTCAGTAGTAACAGAAGACAGAAGAAGGAGCAATGATTTCAAGCTGCAGCTGTGGAGATCGAGTTTGGATATTAGAAAAAACTTTCTCACTAGGAGTGGGGTGAAGCATTGGAATGGGTTGCCTAGGGAGATGGTGGAATCTCCATCTTTGGAGATATTTAAGGTCCAGTTGGACAGTACCCTGGCTGGGATGATTTAGTGGGAGTGGTCCTGCTTTTTAGCAGGGGGTTGGACTAGATGACCTCATGAGGTCCCTTCTAACTCTGTGATTCTATGATTCTATCTTCTTGCTTTTGCCCAGTCTTGTTTTCATTGTTCTTCTCATATGAAGTAAATTTCATTCTGACTGAAAGTCTATGGTTGTTTTTTGCGGATGGGAAAGCATGAAAAGAATACAGCTTGCTTTCTTCTAATTTGGAGCTGTTACTAATTCAAAACTGAGCTTGATAAATGTACAGCAGGGACAGTATGATGAGACAGGCTAGTTTGGCAACTGACTGATCTTCAGCTATGGGTGGTAGATATGCCAGTTGCCTGTGATGGGATGTTTGATGCAGTGGGCTCTAAGGCTATGTCTACACTGGCAATTTAAGTCAACTTAAGGAGGCTTAAGCTGACTTAAATTAAGCCACATCCACACTAGGCTTTCATTAAGTCGATTTAAGAAATTCCTTAAGTCGACTTAATGAAAGCTTAAGTCAACTTTGTTACTACCACTCATTAAGTTGACTTAAGGATGGTGTGGACATGAAGTAACCTTTAAGTCGACTTTATTAAGTCGACTTAAGGGTGGTTAAGTCGACTTAATGCTAAGTCAATTTAGTCCACTTTGTTAAGTCAACTTTAATAAGGTCGACTTTAAGTCGACTTAAAGTCAACCTTATTAAAGTTGACTTAACGAAGTTGACTTAACTTTTCTAGTGTAGACATAGCCTAAGTTATTACAGAGAATTCTTTCTTGGGCATCTGACTGGTGATTCTTACACATATGGTCGGGGTTTAACTGATCACTATATTTGGGGTCAGGAAGGAATTTTCCCACAGGGCAGATTGGTAAAGGCTCTGGTGGGGTTTTTTTTCCCTCTGTAGCATGGAGCATGGCTCACCTGCTGGTGGATTCTCTGTACCTTAAAGTCTTTAAACCTAAAGTCTATAAGGACTTTAATAACTCAGTCATAGGTTAGAGGTTTATTACAGGAGTGTGTGGGTGAGGTTCTGTGGCCTGCATTGTGCAGGGGTCTGACCTTATAGACTATGAATCCTTCTTTGTTAGTACTGGAGAGGGGTTGAGAACAGTGAACAAGAACATGAAGAGTACAGTCAAGAAAGACAAGACATCCTTACCACTGCTACACCAGTAGGCCTCTAGGGGGAAGAAGGTAGATCAGTTACAATGTCCATGTAAAGTACATCCAACTGGGAAATTTACATGTGTGCCAAACCATATTTGTGGAAGACTCTTGCAACCATAGAGGAAAAACTGTGATGAGCCCTTGCATTTCATTTCTGGAGGGTGGATATCTTGGGTCTCAGTTATTGATCTAGACACAAATTAGGTGTGCAGAAACATACATGGAATTATACAACCTGACTGAATATCAAGAAGAACTTAAAAGTGAGATCTGTTAGACTGTGAGATAGTCTTCTAAAGTAAAGGAAAAGCCCATTACTTGGGACATTTAAAACTAGACTGCAGAAAATACTAGAAAATGTTCCACAGGGAACACAAACCTTATTTGATAAGGAGATAACTTAGATAACCTAACATATTAGGTCTTTTCCATCTCAATGGTTCATGCTTTTATTATTATGCTGGTACCTATAGCCTCTAAACAAGGCTGTGCTACCATTGTACAAAACCTGTAATTAGAGACAGGCTCCACCATAGAGAGCTTACAATCTCAACAGACAAGGCTGCCAAAGGGTGGAAGAAAGGGTGGAAACCCCCGTTTTACAGATGGGAAAGTGAAGGATGGAAAGATTCCAGGACTTGTCCAAGGTCATTCAAGCAATGGAAGCCAAGCCCATCCTGATGATTCTGCACAGATTGGTATCCCAATATTTTATTGATGTCCATGCTCACTTTACTGTAGTCATCTAAATTATAGTGAGATTCAGAAGATTTCTGCAACCATACTTCAGAACTTTGTGCTTCTCTCTAAACCTACCAAGTATGCTTAGACCAGGTGTTTGTCTACTGATTCCTCTATTAACCACCTAAAGCTTTGGTGGCATCAGGGATGTGATTAGGTGGAGTGTGCATTGAAAGACCAAAGTCCCATCAGCAATCTTCTAAGCAATTTCTAACCATGCCAAGAAATGTCTGCTGTGTTCAGATCATGGGCTGGAGCTTCTGTTGTCAGAGACTCATAATGTGTTATGAGATACATGGCTAAAGCATACTAGTTTACCCAAATACAGAAAACCTTGGGTGAAGAAATTGAGAAGTTAGCTAGCTCCTTTCATAACTTCCCTGCAGGAGAGGGATCTCTTCTTCAGCTGCTTATGTCCAAAATATTTTTGAAAGCTACACCTTTGTCACTTATATCCAATTTTTAAATTCACTGATGCAAGCAGCTCATCCCATGCTAATAAGTCTTTAGATGGAAAGACCTGTTCTGACGTGAGAATTCAATTTTATTTATTCATTCCCAGTTTGTGACCTCTTATTTTCTCGTTATCTGATGTCCTTTCATTGTAATTAGCCATGTTGCACTTTTGATTCAGAGCTCTGGGAAAGAGTAACTGAAGGACATACCAAAAACAATAATAAAAAACCTACAACTCAAAACTGGTGGTCCTGAATGAGGACAAAATATCAGCCTTTCAAGAATTTAAAGAGACGTCAAATGGTTAGAAGTAGTAACATTAAAAAGGGAGAAGACAGAAGGCCTGTGTGACGGGCTGCTCCCCAGATCTGGTCTGGTGTTCCGCTATGACTCCTTCAACCCCACTCCTGAACCCCAATTCACCCTGCTCTGCTGGGTGACCACTCACTCCTAAGTCAGTCCACACCAGCCACCAGCGTGTAATTGGTCCCAGGCATTGAGTGTAAATCCACTAGCCACACAGGCATTGGCCCCCAGCAAGCATGCCCAGCCCCAGACACTACACTGGGAGTCACTGCCTTACAAAGATTGGGACTGACTCCCAATCACCTTCTTCTCAAATTCATCCACTAAAAGAAGTGGATTGTGCCCAGCCTCCCACATCCACAACCTCTAAAGACCACACAGCTTTAGGTCAAACAAATACTAGTTCATTGATCAGAGTACGATTTCAAGTGAGAACATGGCCAATCAAGGCAGAATCATACTATAAATGAGTCAGGAGTGACCACTGTCAAATAAAAGGTATAAACCACATACTAATCTAACATCTCTACCTAAACTGACCTCATAGTCCAAGATTATGCACAAGGTGTTCGGCTGTTCGGTGTTTTACAGCCATTCTCTGCCTATTCTGAGGTAGCGCCCAGATCTTGCTTGAAGTTGGTTGCAAGATGGTGTCCTCAGGCCAGAACCCGCAGCTTCTCTCCCCAACCAATCTCTGTGTCTTTGTTTTTACAAACTGCTGACAGGCCCTCCCCCTCTGTCCTGTTGTGTGATTCTCGTTACTTCTACCTGAGCCAGGGAAGGCATTAGCATTCCCTTTGTCACGTAATCCTCCACCCACTGTGCTAGAGATAGTCCTGAGAGTCTGAACCCTGTAACATGCTTCACATCTGCACACACATGTTGCTGTAGGAAACATGGCATCAGAGCAATCCCATAGACTACGTTATGAGCATTCACAAAGGAACCTGGTATAGCGTATCTGGCATCAAATCACATGATTACATTGCAAAACTGAGCAGAAGAGTTACACAGATTATTAGGGGTGCACATATGTGCATCTCATCACAGCCTGATGCTTACAATTTAGGGCTAATCTACACTTAAAACTTGCAGCGATACAACTCTATCAGTACAGCCGTACCACTAAAAGAGCGCTTGTATAGTCGCTTTTTGATGGCAGGAGGGAGGTCTCCCAGAAGTAATAAAACCACCTAAATGAGAAGTGGTAGCTATGTTGGCAGGAGACAGTTCCCCAGTGACGTAGCATTGTCCACACATGTTTATGCCAGTAAAACGTGTGTTGCTAAAGGGCTTGCTTTTTTCATATTCTGAGCAGCAAATAAGGAGTAGTGTAGACAAGATCTTAGGGTATGTCTACATTTAAAACGCTACAGCAGCACAGATGCAGGGTTTTCCGTCACAGTAGTTAATTTAGCTCCCTAAAAGGCAGTAGCTAAATCGACGGAAGCATTCTTCTATCCACATAGCGCTGTTTGTCCCAGGGATTAGGCCAGCTGAACTATGTCTCAGAGAGGTGTGGATTGTTCCCCCCCTAAGAGATGTAGCTATGCTCATGTATCTTCAGTATAGACCAGCCCTTGCTATCGCCTGGGCAGGGTAAAAAGGCCTTAAATGGGTATAGCCATAATGTATGGCCACTCTAAAGTCCCTTTCTATCACTGGAGAGGTGTAAGGTGGTCTTAATATCCATGATAGTGGGGCCCAGAGGCTGAGATTTTCAAATGGCTCTAAAGTTATTGGCTACCTGGCTCCCACTGGCAGTTAGGCACCTTATTCCCTTATCTTTGTAGATTATAAGACCAAAAGGGACCGTTATGATCAGCTATTCTTGCATAGCACAGATCACTATGTGATGCTCTGCTTCCTGCATCTATTGACCAGGGTAGCTATGTGCTTGAAGACCCTCTGACTAGGTTTTGAAATAACAAAGCAAGCCCAGAAGACCTAAGGCATCAGGAAAGAAGTGTGATTTCTAGATCTTATGGGGTGCTGTCAGTTTCCAGCAAACTCAGATGAAATCTCTTCACAGACCTCACTTTTTTAGGCTGATTACATTTTGTCTGAGTCCTTTCCTCCTGAAATGTTCTTGTTGCACCCCAGTCAGCCTCAACAAACCAGGTAATGAATTTCCCTATTTATGCATTCAGGCTCCCTTATTTACTTTCTTGACAGTTGTCATTCACTGCCCTCCAATTTTCAAATAATCATAGATCCTACTCTCCTCGCTTATTAGTACCTTCCAGGTCTTCCATATAGATGTCTCCTACCTCTCCATGTACATGAAATTATATTTTGTTACATGATCTTCCATCTTTTACTTTCCCACTAAAAGCCCTAGTCAGGCTTTCAGCAAATATCCTGAATTTTCGCACTCTCCCCAGCTGCATATACAGCTTCTCCAGGCTTGGCATCATCAGGAAATATTCTCCTTGTTGGAAGTTACTCAGACTGGTTGCTCTTTTCTGTTTGACTCCTATCATTCTGCTGTCACTCAGATTTTAGTGCCATCCAGTTTTAAAAGAGAAAAAACCTGTGCCTCAGATTAAGGGTAACTAGCCTTTAACTCTCCTCCATGGTCTGTTCCAGAGTTGCCCGCTCCAGGCAGAAAGATAAATACAATTTCATTTGGTATAAAAGGAATTCCTTATCTTGCCTATATTAATCTTTGCAGTAATATTAAGATTTTCACTATCCTTTTTTTAAAAAAATCCTTCCTTAATTTTATGGCTAAACTACTGTCTGTCTGTAGAAGTGCTCTGTCAAATGTAGCCAACCTTTTATTTTGAAATCAATATAACATTGATCCACACTGCCAATGGGATTATTAAAACTGGTCTTTCCAGGGATAAATAAGACTTATGGTAGTCCAATTTAGCAGTGACAAAGATTGCTGGGGAACAGAGGTGGGCAACCAATTTGCAAAAATTGTCTATCTGGTGAATTTAGTCTTTCTTCATATTCCCAACGTATATTTTAACAGGTCTTGATTTTTATTAATCAGTTCATTGTTCAAAACTGTTTGTTAAATCTTTTACGTGAACAAATTTTAACCTGTGGATCACCACTCACTAACTGTTCCTTACATGGATTTCTGGATCCTGATTTGCTATTCACAATGAGTGAAATTCATCTCTGTGCAGGACTTAAATCCAACTCAAGCCCTATTTTGAGGGCTTATGTAGTGTAATGGCCTTGTGCCAGTCCTCTGCACAAGGGTGACTATAAACCAATGTGTGATTGGTTGCCTAAGTCACATGGTATTATTTCCATTCCCTCACTGGGTGACCTAAATGGGAGGAAAGTCTGAACAAATTCTTGGGTTTTGATTCTCATGAAGTGGGGAGAATGTAAGAGCAAATACAATATAAACAAGCCCAGAGAATATGAGGACATTTAAAAGCTTTTCCTGTTATCTTTCGCACAAGAAAGATCTTTGTATTTGGCTGCATATGTAGACCCTAGGTTTATTTTAAAAAACAAACAAACCTGGTTTACTCCTGACTGAGGGAGAGAGACAGATCTAAACCAGATTGATGGACCGGTTAGCAGACTTTATGCTTAGATTCAGATTGCCACATTTACACTAAGTAATTGCTTTCCTATGGACATGCAAGTGCTGTTTGCAAAAGGTCAGACTACCTATTTTTGTATCTCTCATTTGACTGATTGCTTCACTGTCATGACTGTGCTCAGCAGTATATGGGGGCAACCATGGTTAAGTGTTCCCTTCCCCAACCCAACACTATTTCATATATCTCTCATGTCTCTGAATTAAACTTCTATTCCCTATTTTCTTTCTCTAGCATTAACATCAGTCACCAAATCTGTATTATATTTGAGCATATACAGTCTCCGGGCTTGTTTACATTGGGGGTGGGATTGTAATTTGATTTTAGGCTGTCAAATTACAGAAGGCAAAGGCAACTGATCACACCAAATTGCTTGTTTGGGGTCTCGCATCCCCACTGCTCACATTACTTCCTGAAATGCATTGCACTATGGATAGTAGGTGCAGGGGCTCGTGGGGAGGCAGTTGTCCTCCACTCACTTCCCCTCCCTCTTCTCTAAAGAAAAAAAAAGCAGGAAAAAATGTCCTTGCTGTTTCTCTGACAGAGGCAAAACAGAGAGGAACAGTGCTGCACGGAAAGAGAAGAATTAATTGAAAATATCCCAGGGCTGCAGGCAGGGGAGGAGCTATGTTGCCATGGTAAACCAGATAGGAAAAACTGAAAAAGCTGCTCTCTGGCTACATGGACCTAAATTCAAATTGTAGATTTCAACCTCAGTGTTACACCGCTTGCAGGGCAGTGTTAGAAGGCCAAATTACAGCTCCATTTTTTTCAAATTTATTGCTTTGACAGCCGAGACACAGGCTGCAGATTGTCAAGTTAAGCAACATTATGTCAAACTTCACTGTCAGTGTAGACCAGGACTCAGTTGCAAAGGAAGAGTTCATGTCTTATTGTACTAACAGCCATGGGACCAAACAATTGGCTGATGTATTTGAGAACCGCCTTTTTAAATATATGACTCCCATCATTCCATATAAAACAATATTCCATCTACTAAACACATTGCCTTAATTTGCCAAACTCTATTTGCTGTTACCTATTAACTTGCATCATATTAACAGAGGATGCTGCTAATTTTCATTTCAGTTGACGGAATGCAGGAACTCACTGGATTGCCTCTAAACCATGCATTGTATGTACACTTGTGTTTAAAATGTTTATACATATTAAATAATCAGGGCCAGGTCCCCAGTTGGTGTAATTTCATTTAAAACCAATGACACTATTCTCATTTGTAGAGGACCTTGCCTTTAATACTGATGCTGATGTCCGTCTATTCAAAGGAAAATCTGGAAAACTATGGTCAGTTTTATTTGCATCTGGTGTGCAGGGTCAATTAAATAAATAAATAAACAAATAAAATGTATCACACTGATTCTCAAGAAAAAATATGATATGGCAAGCAAATGTGTTACATTTTTCTTGCAACAGCAACAGGGTTCTGATAGCAATTGAACATCTGATTTGTGGTAATCAGCAAATATTGAAGGATGTTGTAGCTGTTAATTACAGAACCATTTTGGTCAGTTCAGTGTGGGAAAATTGCTGAGGCAATTTAGGTTGTAAGCAAAGTGACAATGACAAATGACAAGAAAAAATCAAATGTTTGCCTTTAGAAAATATAAAAAGCAGCAGCAGCAGCATCTTAGACTGATTTAATATTTCAAGTGATCATTCTATAGTAATGCAAAACTAATCAACTTCCAGATGATGGTTTAAAAGCACAGAATGCAGCATGCTTTAATATAATTTCAATACAGCAAGACAAATAATTATTAAAAAAATCTCTTCTTGTGGCATTCAAGCATAATTTTTCAGTAGATACTTGGAACAAAGAAGGGTTTTCTTTATTGCTTGATGAATTAGAGGGATGTTGATTCCAAATATGACTGTACATGCAAATCAAAATTTTTACTACTAGCCAGGGCCGGATCATCGCAGGGGCTTAAGTCCAGCGCCTCCGTCAAAAGGGGGGCCCTGGGCTCCAACCCCTAAGATTCCTGAGATAATCCGGCACCCCCCGGCTCAGCACTGGCAGGGCAGGAGTGCTGAGAGTGCTCCTACCCTGCCAGCATGTGGGTGGGGAGAACAGGAGGCCTGGAACCAGAGGCCAGGTTCTGTGCGCCACTCCGCCCCTGTTCACTCCGCCTGGGGGGCGGGGCCGGCTGGCTTGCTGCGAGGCCACCCACCGCTGCTCCAGCATGGACTTCCAGGGCCCATGGTCCTGGGGGACTGTGTCAGAGGCCCCCATGCGAGCCAGCCCCCCATCTCTGGGCAGACTGGTGGGGAATGGGGCAGGAGTGCCCTCTGGCCCCAGCCCTCTCCATCCCCCCCATCCCCCAGTGGTGGTATGGGGAGGCAGGGGTGGCCCCACAGTGGAGTTCAGCCCAGGGCCCCCAGGCTGGTTAATCAGGCCTTGCTACTAGCATTACTATTATTAAACTGATGATACTTTTTTCAAATCATATTAAAGCCCTGACTTACATTTGCCAAGGAAAATCAGAATTGGAGCTGGCTTGCAAATATTGCTTAATTAGCAGCACAGTGAGAGACTTTTAGGTACTGCAGCGTATACAGTGTTCAAGATTACCCTTATAACTTCTGAACTACATGGATCAAGTTTACATACTTGAAAGCTCCGTCCCTGAGTCTGTTCCGTATCATAGTGGCACCCCATCTCCTGGAGGTTAGCATACAAGAAGGGCCAAGCAAAAGAGGTGTAGCTATTGCTTCCTCACACCCCAGTAGCACCACACGGACAATACTGCCTCTTGGCACCACTGACATCTGCTGCAAATTAGAATAGTTCCGGGGCTGCCAAGAATGGAAGGGTATTAGACGTTTGCTGGCTCTCCTCCTCAGTTGTGATGAATTCTCCTCAGTATCTGACCCAGAAAATGAGGAGAGATGAGGTGGTAAAGAAGCATAGAATGAGTGCATCACCTGCATCAGTAATGGCATTTTGTCTACTCCTCCTAAAGACATATGGAAAGGTGGAAAATGGGCCAAGGGGTAAAGGTTCATGAGATAAACCACAGCTAGCTTAGTTTGATGGCTGAGTTGTGCAGCCCAGAAAGACAGCAGTATTTCAAGTCTTCAGCCTCTTGTGATTGCACCGAGTGTAAAATGGCCCAGATGCTTTCCTGGGCCACGCCACTCACTACAGGAGAACTGGGAAAGGGCATCGCAGAACAAGCTACATCTCCCTGATTTCACATGGTGCACCTTTGCTGACTGTGGCCAACTGCCATAAACGAGAGCAGCTTTGGGGTTGGCTAGGGTCTGCATAGGGGAATATTCATCAGTGTGAACTGACAGAAGGAGATGTGCTTTGCAAGTGGGTGTCTTTGACCATTAGTGTAAGAGCCTACTAGATCTCTTTCCACAGCTAAGAGTTTCCTTTATACCTGAGCAATTCTCAGCAGGCCCATGTAGCATTACTATGCAGGCAGGGGCAAAGGGCACATAGAGGCACTGGCCTTTTTAATGGGTGTCAGAGCTTTACTGAGGGTCACCTAGAAGGACCCAGCGCAAACATGTCCACTGATCATCTCTAGGAACTGGAGAACCAAGACTTCAATGGTCTATTCTAATTCAACTTTACAGACACGTACCACCACAGCTTGCCATTGTGTCTGATGGGGTCGCCAGTTTTGGGTGCTCATATTTCTGGAGGTTAAATCCAAAATAAGCCCTCACTCACCTTGTCAAACCACTGGAAAAGATGAAAGATCAACCACAATAGAAGACAGGATGTCCATTACCATGAGTTTTGAGAGATCTATGTTCAAGGCCCTGCTCCACCAGAGACTTCCTGTGTGAACATGGGCCAGTCACTTAGGACCAGGGTTTTAAAGGTATTTAAGCTGCTAGGGGGATTTCCAAAAGCAGCTGGGTGTTAAGCAGCTAAGGGCTTTTGCAAAATCCCACTACCTTTAAAATCTGGACCTTACTCTTTCTGTGCTTCAGTTCCTCTGTGCAGATAATAGCACCTTATTGAGTTAGTGGATGTGCAATAGAATAGATGATGCTGGCAGAGTAAAGGGACAGTCAGAGATGGTTTTAGCATGTGTTCTCAGACATCTTATTCTAGACAGGGATTCTACTGTATTAACCTATCATGGATGAAGCTTTTGGTACTTGCCATTGCATATCCCTGTGAGTAGATGTTCATATTAAACAGAGTCTGCACTGGGAACACACAGGCTAAAAGCACTGTAGTTTAAACTTTGTTTATGCTCCCTATTTCCTTCTCTTTTGTGGCACACCTACGTTGTGTGTTCCACTTCTCTTTTAAACAAGGTTTCCATCTGGGGAACGCTAGCATGTTGCTGTTGATGGAACGATAACTGTGAAATGCACCTGAGTCTCGTGGCTTAATTCAGCTTACTGATGAGGAGAAAATGCAGTCTCTCTTTCATACAGAGATGACAGACAAGACACGTGAAGAAGAAGTGGCTTGAAAGAAAGAGAAAGGTCTTCAGCTCCATAAAACCAGGATGATCTTCAGCATAGGCAAATCTATGGGCCTGATCCTGCTCTTAGTTATCCCAAATTAAATCGTCATTGAAGTCACTGGAGATCCTGAGGGCAGAATTTGGGCCTGTATACTTAAGGGGACACCATCAGTTGAAAATCTAGTCAGTTTCAAAACATCACATTAAAATATATTCTGGAAAATGCTGGGGAAGTAGAGAGTAAAGAGTGAATTACCTGTGGGGAGGTGATACAAATTTTCTCTTGGAATTCTACCAGCAAATATTTGCATGTTCCTTTTTCCTTGTGCAATATCTTGTATTACATGACAGTGGAAAACAGAAATGGTCCCATGAATTAATTTCAGTTATTTCACAGTGTACTTCCAGACCTCTGTTCAGCAAATCACTTAAGTGTTTAACTCTGAGTGCAAGTTTAAGTCCCTTTGACTTCATTCCTTTATTCTTTTGCAACAGTTCATTTGCTCTTTGTGATGTTTTACTTTTTGGTTGCAGTGAGTCTTCGGCGCTTCAAGTTAAGCATGAAGGGAGATACTTTTCCTTGTGCAATATCTTGTATTACATGACAGTGTTATCCAGACAGTAGGCAATATCTTGCATCCAGACACTGGGCAATATTGGGATCCTATCCTGCAAGCACTGTTAAATAGGGGTAGTTCCGCTGAATGTATTTTTCATTAGTGTCACTGGATATATTATTTCCTAATTCAAGATGAACAACACATCTGATTTTCACGCCATCTGTGTCTGGAGTTTCACTTTCCTCACATCCCAGTTCACTTTTACTACAGAATCATTAGCTGCTAACAACCAGCACCATCTACTGGTGAGAATTAGAGCAGATTGGGTCTGCTATATAAAAATATAGAGGAATTTAAATTAGTATCTTTCACATTTGTTACACTGAGATTCACACATTAAGGCCAAAGGGAACCATTTGATTGTCTCCTGTATAACAAAGGTCAGTGAACGTTACCCAGGTACTCCCGTACTGAGCCCAATAATTATACAATTGCTTTTATTTTTGCAGAATCAGTCAGTCTATCTGAATAATATGATAAATTATTTGTATCACAGTAACAGCTACCGAGACCAAACACATGGCCTGCTGGGTGACCTTGGGTCAGTCACGCCTCTCTCTGTGCCTCGGTTTCCCAATCTGTAAAATGCGGCTAATGATACTGACTGTCTTTGTAAAGTGCTTTAAGATGGATGGTTAAAAAGTGCTATATAAGAGCTAAGTATTTTATTAATTTATTATTATGATAAGAGCCAAACCCTTCCTCAAATTCTCTACAATTGATTGGCCCATACCTGCACACCAGTGTAATCTAGGGTGTGAATTTAAACAGACAGACTTTGATCTGGTTAAAATCCAGTCGGGGGGTAACTCTTGTTCCAGTATTAGGGCTTGTCCATGGTGCAAGTCACTGAGTGGTAAGGCAGGGTGTAATTTCAAGCTAAGCAGTAATGCCCCATGTGAACACCACAACAGCTCACTCAAAATCCAGTGGTGAGGCATGGCTGGCTGCTACTGGAAGTGTAGTAAAACAGGCTGGGTTGGGAAGGTTAGTTTAAGTCATCTGAGAACAGGTTTAAGTTAAAAAGAAAAGATCCTCTCCTATGAAACTAATAGTGTCCACGCTGGAGTTTGCATTAGTTTAACTAAATCAATTTAATTATATAGGTGCAAATTTCTGTATAGACAAGTCCCAGAGGGGTAGCCGTGTTAGTCTGTGTACAGCAAAAATAACGAGAGTCCTGTGGCACCTTATAGACTAACAGATTTTCTTGGGCATAAGCTTTTGTGGGCTATAACCCATTTCATTCTGGCATGTGTATATATACCTCTCCCTGTGATTTCCACTTCATGCATCTGACGAAGTGGGTTATAGCCCACGAAAGCTTATGCTGAAGAAAATCTGTTAGTCTATAAGGTGCCACAGGACTCTTGTTGTTTTTATGCAGACAAGGCCACAGGATGACAGAAAGGAAGTATCATTATCCCCATTTTACAGCTAGAGGACTGAGGCATTAAGTGGTTCAGGTCCTCTTCCAGAGATGCACATAAGTACATGCTTAGCTTGGAGCCTATGGTTAATCCCACATATTTCAGCTCTGCCACATATTTCTGCCACACAAGACACCCAGCCACACACAGCATTTAAGCACATGAGAAAGTGCCACAGCAGAAGCCAGAGGGTAACTTGATTACACTAACAGCAACTACATCCTCAGCTGGCATAATTCCACTGACATTAACAGAGCGATGCCATTTTACGCCAGCAAAGGATCTGGGCCCATTAAATTTACAGTGGACAGGTCCTGCACTTTCAAGCACCGATACTTCCTAAGATAAATTCAGCCTCCACTCTGCTACTGGTTGTATCGTGCCCTCGCTGCCAGGCAGGAATGGAAAGGCCAGCTGCATTCGGCGTAGAATAGCTATGCACATTCTCTTTCTATGAGGACTACTCTGCAGGAGGAAAAATTGATGCCACCTCATTGGCTTAAGAAGAAACGCACCTGTTGCAGGTATCAGCACTGGCTTCAGGCCCTGTGCTTGTGAGCAGATACCCATGTTACTGCACAGTAATGCTCTGTTGACAGGATGATTTACAGGTTACATTTTATTACGCTCAGACCAACAGATCCCCATTCCACTTTCATATCTGGTTTGCAAACAGAAATGTCAAGTTTATGTTTTAAACTGCATGCTCCTTGCCAGCTAAATAATCACCCGCTACAGGGGTTCATAGGATGACATTAATATTGTTTAATAGCTTATGTACTGTGCACTGAATTTACTTACATGGTATTTGTGTCCTGGAACTCAAAGATTTACCATTGCTGACAGTGCCCCGCCTCTGAACACACAGCTGATGTCCTGCATTAGGGAATTGTTTTTTAATTGGCCAGCCTATTCAGCGATGGTAGATGGATTAATAATGCATAAACAGAATCTTCAGAGTGATCTATTGAACTAATAGCAGGCAGCTGTCTCCTGCACAGTGAAAAAGGAATGCCCATTGCAAGTTGTGAAATAGCTGACTTGGAAGCAGGCGGATGGTTGTTGGGGCTTCTGCTACTTAGATGATGGATCATAAAAGGAAAATGGTTCTTTGGATTAGGCTGATTTAGTGAAGGTGCTAAAAATTAATCCAAGGAGTAATATCAAGAAAGAATCCAATAGGATATGCTAAGGAAAATCAACTCCGAGGCAACTCTTTCCAAACTAAGTGAAAGTCCAAGACTAGAGACTCCCAGATGTTAAATGGACAGAGTACCAAATTGGGGCAAAGGAGATCTAAAGTAATTCCTCACTTCGCTAAAGATTGCAATCCAAATCCTCAAAGGTGCGACTCAAATCCAAATTTGGGTTCACACCAGATCCTGGGGTGATCAGACACACGGGAATGAGGGCTGTACAAGCTGTAGCTATATCCTTGCAGGAAAAGGAAACATATAAAGTCAAACAGTTCCAAACAACACAACCTGACTCCTCAGCCTCCTGTAGCCCCAATTTTGAAACCCCTTTCAAATAAGCCCTAAACCCAAATGCCAGTCAACAGCAGTGTGTCAGATGCCCAACACCACTGCGCAGCAATTCAGTAACATAACAGCGTCCGCATGACAACTGCACTATACTAAGCTTTGATAAATTAAATCATAAATCCTCTCTTTGTTAGCAACTGTGATTAGTAAATACTTGGAACGGATGTTAAAATATCCCTAAATGACCCAATATATCTGAGAATCAGCTAAGCAGTGTAATGGACAGAATGTGAGCTGTAAAAAGGAACAAATGCAAATGAAAATTCTTATGAGAAGCACAGAGACAGCTTAGCTTTGATTTGTTCCATGCATTATAAATAATAGGGAATATATTTAGCTACAACATGTTACAGTTTTCCTGACATTACGCAAATATTCCTTTCTTTATTGGTTCTGCCTCCCTGGGCACACAAGAAAGACTTTCTTGTGGTTCCTGTCGTATAAAACTGGAGTGTATTGACCAAGCCATTATTTTATTGGACTGCAAAATTGACTCTACATTCATATATGCTAGACTTGGTCAAAAATTTCTTCTTTTTTATTAATTAAAAAATTGCAAAAGAAAAACAGCTTCTGTTTAGTTCAAAACATTTTACTTTTGCCTTGTTTTTGACTTAAAAATGTCTTTGAATCTGCCACAGGACTCTGTTGTCTTTCTACAATAGACTAACACGGCTACCCCTTTTGGAATTGTTTCACCTCTTGTCACTTGAAAAAAAAAAAAAAAAGGAACCTGAACATTTTTTGGTTTGTGGTTTCTTTGGGAAAAAAAATGGAAAAGTTAGAGAAAATGATTTTCTTGTTTGGGAAACATTTCCATTTTACCACAGATATCTTACAACAACAAGAAGAAAAATTGTGACATTTTTCAACAGGCTTTCCATAAGCCCAACTGACTTCAAAATCCTAGAGTCTAAAGCCTGACATGAAGATAACATTCAGGCTTTAATGATGTGTTCCTTTAAGGTCCCCAAGGCTGAAATCAGTCAGTGCACAAGATGTTAGAGTAGTGTGGAGAAGCCTGATGGAATCCTGCCAATAAGCAAGTGTTGGGCTCGTTCCTATGCATGTGACTTGATTTGCTTGCCATAAGGCAGTACAACTGGTGAGACAGAGAGAAGAGAGAAAATAAAACGGAGCCAGCTACGACTGAACTCCAGGAAAGAGCAGCACGACAAATCAACCGTAAGACATCACCACATCCAACACAACAAGCTGCCTCATCCTGCAGAAAAAGAAGAGAAATTATTCATATATCTATTCTTGGCTTTTCCAGACTAAAGACGAATTGTCTTCTCTGTTCCTGCAATTCCTGAGTCGGGCATCTTCGCTCTGGGGGAAAAAGTTAACAGGAAATATATGGCAGCCATTTTAGCTGCTGGCAACAGACCACAAATGCTGGCAGAGAAACTGAAGGGGAGGTCAATCTTAAATGTTCAGAGTAAAGTAAAGCAAAGAGTTTGACAAAAACGAGGGAGAAAAAAAGAGAACAGTAAGTAAAAGGAGCATCACAGTCACATCTACACTGATTTCTCAGCATCCTGTGCGAATAGAACCATGGACTCTGCAGGGCCTGATTTCTGTGCATTCACCATCTCAGCCATGCTAAAGTAGTTTCACCAATCTGTTGAATGCTCTTGAAAGAGAAAGGTCAATATAAGAGTGGATTTACCAAAGTTTGACACTACGTGGATGATGAGGTGAAAGGCTGATTAACAAAACACCTATTACAATAAGATGCTCTTTACCAAGCCTTATGGTATGAACTACAAGTAAGCAGTGAAATCAGGCCCTAGAAATCTGCCTTGGCACTCTATGCTAAAAATCTAGTAGCTCTCCGGAAAGACTGTTAATCTGCTGCTTTAGATGAACACCCCAAGGAAGTTCTGGGCTATACTTTTCTCACTCAGGATTCCTCAGAGATGTATGTGGTAGTGCAGGGACTGTGCACGCAAACACAGCAACCGGTCTAGTTTCCTCACTCCTAATGTGCTGCTGAATTTCCTACTTCCTACCAGATGAGAAGGCCCAAAAGGCTTTTTGTTTTTTTCCCCAGAAGTTCCAGTCATTCTAGAAGTAGGAGGTACTGGAATCTCAAAAGAATGCCAGTTCCCAAAACATTTCTGAACCGGTTCTACTGATTCAAGATGTCTGTCTAGGATCCAGACCCTTTAGTCCCTGCTGCAATTGATCCTTCAATCACTCTGGGAATGTCTACACTGCAATAAAAGACTGGTCTGCTGACTCAGACTTGCGGGGCTCAGGCTGTGAAGCTATAAAATTGTAGTGCAGATATTTGGGCTCCGGCTGCAGCCTGGGATTTCAGATCCTGCAGGGATGGATGATGTCAGAGCTCAGCCTCCTCCCAAGCCTGAATGTCTACACTGAAATTTTTAGCCCTGCAACCTAAGCCCTCTGAATCCAAGTCAGCTAATCCAGACTTTGAGACTCAGTGCCGCCAATTTTTTTGTTGCAGTGTATATTTAAACATACACCCTGAGACTCACCCATCACTGCTAAGAACAACAGGCTGCTTTTTATGTGTTAAGAAACCTATGCAAAAGCTAATGTATTGCAATAGAGGAGCATGGCCTTACAGCTAAAGCAGAGAGCAGGCTGTGATCTGCAGCTCTGACAGCTGCTAAATGTTCTTATCAATAAGCTTACATTTTATTACACATTAGTTTCGTTCAAAGGTAGACGGCCCCAGGGAATTGCACTTCCTTTAATATATATGTATCACCAGTCAGCTTTCAGAGTCTGGGTCCTCAATGGTTTGTGCTCTGCCGCACACAGTGTCTATACTTAACTCGATTTTTTCACCATCCCTCACCCCACTATAAACATTTGCAACCAACCTGGCTTGTGGGATTTCCAGGCTGCTTGCAAACATTACATATTTCCAGGCAATTCTTCCACCTTGTGAGGCTACTCCTGGAGGTTTCATATCTGATAACATGTCCCTCCTCTAAAACAGTGGTTTTCAAACACTGCATCAGGACACATTACTGTGTCGCCACACAGTAGTAAGTGTGTCATGGAGAGCCAGGGCAATGGCTGGATTTGGCCTGAGGGAGGAGGGCTGGTATGTCCTTTAGGGTCACAATATGCTGTCAGCACCAGGGACCTGGGGCCAGGCTGCTGGCCAGTGGTGGTGAAATCCAGCCTTGACCCCAGTCAGGGACCCAGGACTGGGTTGCTGGCCGGCAGCGGCAGGAGCCCAAGCTGGGCCCCGGCCAGGGACCAGGGCCGGACTGGGCCCTGGGGTCGTATCAGGCCCAGGGGACAGGGACAGCATGGCAGGGGGCGGGGTCCGGGGCCTGGGTCTTCTTCAGGCAGTGAAGCCCCTGATGGTAACCCTGCTCGTGAGTGAGTAAGGAGGAGGGGGCATTACATGTGTGAGCAAGGAGGAGGAGCATTACAATCCTTTTATGCTTAAAAATATGCAAAGGCTTACATTTTCAACAACTCCCCAGAATATTAATATCCATGTGGTGAATATAATTATCCAAGCCTCTGTTTGTGGTTTACAGGTTTAGCAGATAGCACGAAGGCATTTTACTTTCAAACTTGTTTTTTGCAACAGAAATGACTTCACATTACTTAATGAGCTGTTTATGAGGGAGGGAAGGGGAAGGAAGGGATAAGCAACGTTCCCATCCAGGACCTTATGCGGGAGGGAAAGATAACATTCTTCTAGTTACATTTCTTGCACCAGTCACAGGAAGGGAGGAGAGAGAAGGAAGATAATCTAAAGAAACCTCATAAGGTTCAACAAAGACAAGTGCAAAGTCCTACACTTAGGATGGAAAATCCCATGCACTGCTACAGGCTGGGGACCGATCAGCTAAGTAGCAGCACTGTAGAAAAGGACCTGGGGGTTATGGTGGACGGGAAGATGAATATGAGCCAACAGTGTGCCCTTGTTGCCAAAAAGGCCAATGGCATATTAGGTTGCATCAGTAGGAGTATTGCCAGCAGATCGAGGGATGTGATAATTCCCCTCTATTCGACACTGGTCAGGCCGCATCTGGAATACTGTGTCCGGTTTTGGGCTCTCCACTACAGAAAGGATGTGGACAAATTAGAAAGAGTCCAGCAGAGGGAACAAAAATGATTAGAGGGCTGGGGCACATGACGTATGAGGAGAGACTGAAAGAACTAGGCTTATTTAGTCTGCAGAAGAGAAGACTGAGGGGAGATTTGATAGCAACCTTCAAACACTTGAAGGGGTGCTCCAAAGAGGAGGGAGCTAGGCTGTTCTCGATGGTAACAGAGGACAGAACAAGGAGCAATTGTTTCAAATTACAGCTGGGGAGGTCGAGGTTGGATATTAGGAAAAACTTTCTCACTAGGAGGGTGGTGAAGCATTGGAATGGGTTACCTAGGGAGGTGGTAGAATCTCCATCTTTGGAGATTTTTAAGGCCCAGTTAGACAAAACCCTGGCTGGGGTGATTTAGTGGGAATGGTCCTGCTTTTTAGCAGGGGGTTGGACTAGATGACCTCATGAGGTCCCTTCCATCCCTATTATTCTATGATTCTAACTTTTAACTAGAATCTTGTTTACATGACTGCAGGGCTTACCTGTAGTAACCCCATTACCATAGTAAGCTATGGCTCACGCTGGGCCTTTGTCCAGCACTAACTTTTTACTTTTTTAACTTTTTACTCTCCTACTAAAATTGCAATTAGCATTAGAAGCCCATTATGTCGCTCAAAAAGGTTACATGCAGAGCCATGGGGCTTGTGGGCTTGGTTTAAAGCTTTGAAAACTAAAATTTTTAATGGGCTTCTAATGCTAATTGCAATTTTAGTTTATAAATACATTATGTTGCTATTAATCAAATGTTGGTTGCATTATTCTGCTAAAACTATTCATAGAGGCTTCAACCTGGAACAAAAAAAGGAAATACATAACATGTACTCAGAAATTAAGAAAAACAAAATAAGGGAAAAGGATAAAATCAGAGGGTTAATGGGTATTCAAGTTTGAGGCAAGGTGGTGCTAAAAGCACCAAAAGGGGGAGTGTTGAAGCAAACCTTGCAGGCCTCAAACTTTTGCTAGCAACAGTATGACTTATAGAAGAATTGTAGGGAGTGTAAAGATAAGGATGGAATAGTCTGAGAAGGGAAAGAAAAGAGCTGACTCTGTTCTCAAGGTCAAAGTGTCCTAGAAAGATAAGTTGCCTCTGTATCCAGTTTTCTCTTGTCTTAACCAGTTTGTAACTTTCCACTTGCACCTAATAAGCAAAAATGCTATGTTATCTCTATAAATACCTGCAAAATCTGCCTGCGAGCAGAGCTCACTTGACTGTACAGGGACACTCTGTCAGTTAACTGTCTCCCCAGCAATTGCTTGAATAAAGTGGTGCCTTGCTGACACCTGATAACGAAGGGTTGCGTTGTTTTCTTCGACAACATTCAAGCCACACAGAGCTCTTCTTCAGATCTGAAAATGGTATTCCTAGCAGCACAGCAAAATGCAAGGTCAAACAATTTATCACAAGTAGTTAGCACATACTGTAAGGGACCATTCAAGGTAGCATGGCCCGTTAACACCTCTGCAGTCACAGGACAAAGAGAGGGCCTTACTGGTTCCAAGTTGTTGTGTTAAGGTATAAATCCAGCATCTCTGTTCTATGATTTTTAGTGTCTAGCAGAATTATGAGCTGAAGATCTCAGGCTCATCTTTCGAAAGTGTTGTGCAGGTTTCATTTGAGGATGAGGACTGAAGGGTCAGACATAGAGTGATCACTTTGTGAACAGTGCTCACTTTAGGCCAGGGGTCTGCAACGTGCAGCACTGGAGCCACATGAGGCTCTTTGGCTATCCCCTTGCGGCTCTGGGCCTCCTCCCTTCCCCCCACCCTCTGCTACCGAGAGACCCTGTGGCAAGCACCCTGGCCCAGCACCCAGCTCCCTCCCCCCCAACCAGGAGGCTACACCCATTGCAGCTCTCAAAACACTCAGTTATTGAAGGATTTTTTAAAAATGGCTCTTTTTATCTTTTGGGTTGCTGACCCTGGCTTTAGGTCATTTTGTTTTTTTATCATTCTTCCTGTGTGAGCCCATTTGAGAACATAGAGCTCTGTGTGAGGACAGACCAAGTTTTTAAAATCCCATGGCTTTTGGAGCTTATGGTAGGGCTAGGTTTACCTTCCTAAAATCACCAGCATGATGCTCTTACTAATTCACACTGAACATTTGCAAATTGCACACATACTAAGCATTCACAGCACATGCATATTTTATGATTAATAATGGGATTTCTCTGTCCATGCCACTTACAGATTTCTTTCCACTTTGGTAAATGTCGTTATTTGGGATCCATCCAGCCTCAGAGGAAAGGAACTTTCTTGTATAAACCAGATCAGGAAGACTAGCCTTTATAAAGGAACATTTGCATCCTCTCACCAGGAATGCAGGGCACCAGAAGCCCTTTATCTATGTGAATTATCCAAGTCCTCAAGCAGCCAGTACTGCAGCTTGCCTTGTTTTGCTTAGTTCATCAGCATATGAATGGACTAGAGGCATTGTGTGCTGCACTAGATTATTCTGTGATGTTGAGGTAATAGTAGCAAACATAACTTACACATTGCTATTATCTCCCACAGAAATCCATTCAGGGACCTTTTTACACTAGAACCTTTGTGATGGGGTGCCTGCCCCTCACTAGCCAGGAAAGAGTTAAGAGGGCCATTGGTGAGGCTGTGCAAAAGGCAGCCAATAGGAAGGAGCTGGATGGCAACCAATCAGGGCCCAGGAGGTGAGTATATAAAGGAGCTACAGAGCAGAGTAAGGATAGTGCTTCCCAGGAACCTGAAGAGGAAAGACTGTCAACACCCCAGACAGAGCGGTGGCTGTTGGCACTCAGCAGAGCTGAATGCCTTGAAGCAAGAGTGGAGAAGGTCCTGGGGCTTCAGGAAATGGCCCAGAGAAATCTACAGAGTACTTGTGTGGAAAATGCAGTGGAAGGCTACTACACACATAGGGTCCCTGGACCAGGACCCAAGATAGCGGAAGGCCCTGAGTCCCCTCTGCTCCACTGGTCACTATAAGACTGGTGGCAGGACTGCAGTGGTCACAGTAGGAGGTGGCTAGAATGGACTACAGAATCTTTCTGTATGTGGGGTGGCACAGATTGTGACTTGACTGCAGGGCCGAGTCACAAGAAGAAGATTGTTACACCTTTGACCAGTTTGTAACCAGTGGAATAGCTGATTTTAAACATGGTTTATGTCTAAACAACATGGTTAATAGTTGGTCTATATATATGGCAACTAACCAGATGCCACCCTCAGTTGGAGCATCATTTGACCAGGTCAGACTAGTGTAAATAAGACACTTCTACCTGTACCTATGTCATCAGTTTGGGTGGTCCTTCTTCCTTCCAGCTTTCTTCAGCCAGACATCCCAGAATGCACTGCTGCACATTTTGCAGGTACCACTTTCTCCCCTGCAGAGGCACTACAGGATAGCTGTTCAGAATCCCCTAATACAAACAAGAAGCATAGTAAACATGGTGTCATGGGATGCAAATCCGTGCACCCTAGGGCTAGGATCTATGTAACTTTTCTGTTCACTTTTGCAATGTAATTGTGTGGTTTGAGACCAGTTATGCCATGCAAGGTTCCCTTTTGAACGCTCTGACTTATTATTGTGGTACTATGTTTCCTGCAGCATCATATATGTGTGCAGATGTGAAGCACGTTACATGGCATAGACCCTCAGGACTGTCTCTAGCACCGAGGCTGGAGAATTCCATGACAAAGGAAATCACACAGTGATCCGAGGAGGGTTGAAAGGTATGCAGACACTTTGAGAGGCAGAGAAGCTGCTGGGTTTTGGTGAGAGACAGGTCATCTTGGAAGCAGCTAAAAGCTTCTGGGCCAACCCACATGGCCAGGAGGGTCTAGGCCGGCTGAACTCCACTAAACAGCCAGTCTCGTGGATAAGAACAATGAGAATAAGCTAAAGTGGGATCCTAAATAGTGTTATGAGATTAGCATGCATTTTATATCTTTTATTTGATTGTGGCAAGTCCTGACTCCTTTATTAAATGATTGTACATTCATTTGCTATATACTCACTTAAAATCATATCCTAATCAATAAACTAGTGTTTGTTTTACCTGAAGCTGTGTGGACTCTAGCGGATGTGGATCAAAGTGACTAAACCAATCCATTTCAGTGATAAATGGATGGATGTGATTCTATAGTGATTGGGGGTGGTTTGTGATTTGAGGGGATCTTTTTTGTTTTTGTTTTTGAGTGAAAAAAATTCAGTGATTCATATGAATTTTCAAACTATTCTGATCTACTCAAATCTGCATTTTTTAGCATTAAAAAATTTTGTCTGAAAAAATTTGCTCTCAGCCCTAGTGTACATACCAGACAAACTTTGTTTCAGTTATGTTTTTAATCATTTCTAAGCTATTAACAAATGTTTATCCTGGCTATGCTAGAATTTATAATTTTGTTAATTAAAACATCTTAATTACCACAAGTTAGACTAAAATGTAGTGGATGTGAGGTTGGAGTTTCCAGACAGGAAATGAAAAACATGCACACCTCAAGATTTCCTTTAAAGGAGCTGTGAATGATGAATTTTTCATATCAGTTTTCCCCTCTGTCCTGAACACTCTTTTTTTAAACTTGCTATCCTATAACATTAACACTCACTCCCAACAAATTCTCTTGTATTTAAGGCACTGGACTGGCCTTCAGGAACCTAAGAGATTTTTAGATCTGCCGTGAACTTTGTGTGACTTTGGGCATGTCAGTCTGTCTGTGCCTCAGTTCCCTGTAGAATGGAAGCAAATAATTTCTCCCACACATTGCCTATCTTATCTGTTTATATTGTACATTGTCCAAGGCAGGGGCTGTCTCTTATTCTCTTTTTGTACAGGGCCTCACATAAGGGATCTTGAGCTCAGTTGAGGCCATTGGCTCTACAATAATATAAACAAACACTCAATCATAATTAATACAACCGCACATCTAGCTAACGTAGGACAGTCTATGCCAATGCGGGACACAGAGGTTGCAGCATTGTTAGCTTTTGCAGACTGAAGACCTAATAGCTATCACAGCCCCAATCTCAGAGCAGCAGCTCTTTGAACCTTAACTGCACTTAAGGAAAAATCCCAACAAAGGTTATTCTATAATGAGGTGCGCCTTTGCTAAGCCTAGGATACATCTGTGCCACTCAGTCCAATGCCTCAGATCTTCCCATCTGCTAGGAGGGCCATCAGTTCTCCTACTGATTTGGCCATTTACTGCTAGCTGTGGCATAAAATGAGCTTCCTGCTTGTTGTAACTTGTCCTTGCCCTATGAGCTTGTCCTTCTGTTGTAACTCCTGAACGGTGAAGAATGTATATGTGAGATTGTTCAGCTTGAAATCATCATGTAAATAGGCACTTGTACTTTACCCTATTCTTGCAGAGGACTCTGAGTTTAGTGGCTGTGGCTGGAAAGCAATACGACATCTCATAATATCAGAGATCAGCTACTTTACAGAATAGCTCAAAGTAAAATAATGAAAAGGAATGGTTCGTCCAGATTACCACTCACAAGACATGCACTGCTACTCAAATATTCCTCTTCTTTCCATGGAAAGCCAAGGTCAGCGATCAATACAGGTCATTTTCACAATGATATGACAGAATTTTTCTGAAAACATCTTTTTCAAGGTCCCAATCTCACTAATAGCAGAGTAATCCTCTTATAAGGGCCAGCACAGGTCACTCATGGAAATATACTCAGATGTTCATGCTGGCAGAAAGAAGGAATGCATTTTCACTGTATTAGTGAAATGTTTTAACAATGAACAAAATTTCACCTGGGTGTAATGCGCATTGCACTTTAATAGATGCTCTGGCAAGGGTCTAGTCAGCCAGACCTAAAGCTATGCAAAGGCAAAAACTGGGCAATTAGCAAATATAAGTTATTTATGCAGCACGAAATGCAAGGGTAAGAACTGTGTTTGTCTGCTCCTTCCTCTAGGTAACTCAGAGTTTGTCTCTTTCTCCATACAGTGGTGTGGTTCAGGAAAGAATCCCTATTCAAGACATTTAGCATGTGCTTATGTCCCATTGAAGATGTGGACTTTGGATACATGCTTACATATTAAGTGTGTGCTTAACTGCTGTCCTGAACAGGAATGGGCATAAAAACATTCTTGGGTGCTTACCTGAATCAGGACCCAGAACACAGGCTTATGGCGCACAGCTCTTCGAGAACCCCGCTAGTTCTGTGAATTAACCCCCCCAATCCCAGAATGGTTTTCCTCATGCATGATGTGCTCTCTTTCTTTTATCTGAGATTGGTCTCAGACATTGCCAGCTTTCAGTGTGCAGAGCATACAGACTGTTTAGGGACTGGTAAGCAGCACTCTCAGCCTTAGATCTATTAATAAATCAGCTATCCTACTCAAAAGTCTTCACTGCATCTAAGCCCACATTTAACACTGCTCTGTTGCCAAACTACCCCTCAGACAATGGAAAATGTAAATGTGTTTGTTCACCACTCTGTCACCATATTGCACATGCAGCACATTGCCAAATCTACCTCATGCTTCATTTTATATTAACCCCTTCGAAACCAAGGGATTATTTTCTCTATAAAAAGATTTTGTTTTGTTTTGTTTTGGCCACTGAAGTGATCCGATGGCTCACGGGAATCCTTACGGGCCCTACCTTCTAATGATCATAAAAGCTCCAGCCTAATCTTTTTTATCTATGAAAAGAAGCTAGAGCTGCATGTAGCATTTGGCCCAGCTGCCATAGTTATAATGTAACAATAAAATCAATAAATAAAAATAAAATCATTAGGGTAACTGGTTAAATACCCATGTCAGCAGCAACTACGGATATGTGAAATTAGAGCTTCACTTCTGCACCCAGCAAAATGAAAGTGGGTGCATCACAGGGCAAAGTCACAGCAGTGCTAAATGGTTGGAATAACAATGCCCTATTTGTTAAATTGGGCTTCTGCTTTTTGAGCTCATAAGAATAAAATATGTACTAAAAAGACAATTTTAAACCTATCCTGCACTATTTACACTGCTAATTGATGCAGGTATACTGTCCATTTATTTCCTTGTAATGCATCATTAAAGAAATTGATACTCACTTTAATGTGCTGGTAGAAGAAAATAAAATGCAAACTCTTAAGTGGTCTGGCTTTATGGAGGTTTCAGATACCAGGATATTATTCAGCATCGAAAAATGAAATGGATAGTTTTTCTATCGTATTTCAAGTACCATGTGGCTGGAGGCATTTCTGATGGGAAGACAAAGGGTAAAAGCCCTCCTCTCCTTTGAAGTTAATGGATGAATTTGGGCCACGTGGTTTAGTTAAGAAGTGTGATCAAGGCACATAATGCAGCAAACCGTGCAATTGCCATGAGTATATTTGCAGTAGGAGCGCTCAGCGCACTTAGTGATTAACACACACTCACAGTTTCCCGTTACAAAATCCAAGCACCACCCAATGCATTTCTCAGAATGTCAGCATTTGTCATATTCAGTGCCAAAAATCTTCAAAGGCCTGATCCTTATTTTCTTTCCTGAAACAAGCAGGAGCTCCTTTTCTTGTTGTACTGTCATCCTGGGCAGGGAGTCCTCACTCAGCAATAGCTATGCAGATGCTCCACCGCTGCCCATCCCTACCTCTGCCCTGTAACCAGCATCTCCACGCTGCATAGCAGGGCTGGTAGTAGGGAGTGATATCCAGGGAGATGGAGTTCCCTGATTTTCTAGCAGGGTCTCCCTATTTCAGCAATAGGCAAGAAATATTGAGGAACCTAGTGTCCTCTCTCTGACACCTGCAAAACGCAACATCCATCCAGGAGCAACAGAAACCTGTCAGTTATCAATAGCACCCTTCAATCATACATACACTTTGAAGGCAATTGGGAGACAAGGGGCAGGTTCAACCACCTCTTGCCTCTAAGCCCCCACTCACAAGCTTTGCTTTTTGGAGGGGGTATGTGAGCCTCTGCCATTCAAAGGCCCCACTCTGTCATCCCTTTCCCTTGAATTTTCCTCCATGGAGGAGCTGCAGTCCCACAATTCCTGTGGCAGGCAGGACTCACAGATGGTCTGACAATGAGGTGCATGATTGACTCTGCAGTTTCAAGGGGCTGGACCTTGCATCTGAGGAGACAAAGCTCATCCACATCCCACTGTGGTGCAGGGAGGAGTAGCATGGATCAGGTCAGTGCAGAGCACCGATGTGGGAGTGGAGAGGGGACTGCATACACCTCACTTGTTCCTGCAAAGCAGGGCTCAGCCTTCGGCTGGAAGGGAGGGTCCTTCCTGCTGGTGTCTGTGCCTGAGGAGGAAATGGCACCACAGGTCAGTCCCTCACTATGGGAATGGAACTGACACCAAATTACACCTGCTCACAATCTGATCCTCTAGGCCTATGACTGCCCCGAAGCATGGGTGCTTGGTAAGGTATTTGGGAAAATTCAGTATTTTAGTCAACATCTTCCTTGCCAGCCAGGGAGCTACATTTTTGTTTGTGGCTGAGAGACAGGCATCATGGGTGGATTTTATTATAGGCGGGGGGAGGCTGTACCTCCCCAAAATCTTTCCCATAACTCCCCCAAAACAGCGTTCCAGTGCGTTCCAGCCTACTTTAACCCCTGTTGTTACAAGTAGTAATGCATTTTCACTTGTCTGCCTTACTAATGTTGCTTATTAGACAGCTATGTCACTGTGTATATGCACTTAAATGTTTATATAGATAGGAAGCCCAGCCACTTATAATTTGACGGCTGCTTTTCGGGCTTCTTTTTGTATGAGAAAAGGTAAAAAAAAGCCCCTGACTAAAGGGTGGGGTTGTGGGTGTGGTCAGGATGATGCCACACCCAGCAGGCCAATGAGCATTTGCATACAGTATAAGCCCCAGCCCCCCCCCCAAAGCTGCCTCCCCTAAGGGACTTTCCAAAATCCGCCCATAATGGGCATCTTATTAACACAAGCAATGCTGGCGTCCAGCCTGCAACCTACTTATCCATTAATCTTTCCTGATGGATGCTGACTAGCAAACAGTCTTTCAGCTCCCACCAGGGAATTGGTCCTCTACCCAGCTGTGTTTTATCCTTTAAAAGCTATCATGTTATACTAATTGCTAACTTAGAGCGCCAAGCCCCCTTAAAATACTGCTGCTTTCACTCCTGCCTAGCTGAGCTACAGGAGCTGTGGAGTCAATTGTCAGATTCTCCTGCACTGAGCTCTGTGAATCTGGAGCAGCCAGCTGGGAAACTGATTGGGGACTGTGCCTTTATGAGCTGAGCTTCCCAGACGGAGAGTCTGGGCAGGGCACTGTGAAGTTTTTGTTAGGCATAGCCATCTGGAACTGGACACTGAATAAAGCATGACTTGCAAGCCCCACGGTAAGCACTGAGTGATCGCTGGACACCATAAGTGGAGTTCTCAACACTGTGCATCACTTACAGCCTTAGGGTGGCCTGGCATTCTACAAAGGTATTTCTAGAAAGTAAAAACAAACAAACAAATCCAACAAGCATATGCAGCATCATGCAACTAAGTGAGCTCCTCTGGAAATGAGTAGCTAGAGAGAAGCTGGGATTTTCAACAGGGCCTAAAGGAGTTAGGGGCCAAGTCAGCTGAAAAATCTCATCCAGAGATATGAATATGGTTGCATAATGCAGCTATTCAAAGTTGTATTACCTTGGCATCTTGCACTGTTGACAGATAACTAAGAACAAGTAGAGCCAGATCCTGGGATGCAGCCAAAGAGTGCATAGTAGAGTTCAGGAGGAAGATGTGATGCCTTCCTCTAACTAGCTTTGTTCCTGGTAGCACCTCCAGCTGAAATCAGAGCAAACTGAGAACTGTTCTGTTTTGTGCTTCACTTTACCCAATTGACTGGGGCTAATTTGAAGGGAAGCTCCTGAAGCAGCCTAAATTACAGCAGAGCAGCCTTTACAGTGTTCAGTTAATGGTCATGCCCATTATCAGGCTGTGAGGATGCCCATAAGGTTTTGGATGAGGAAAAGGAAGACCCTTACAATCCAAGTTCCCATGGGTTTCCAACCTGGATTCACTGAGAAATACATTTTAGAGAAATGTCCTACAGCACCAGGGCTGTTTGTACCAACATTTGAAACATCATGCAGACCCCAAAAAATGTCTCCTGTGGCCTTGCAAGCTATGATTCAGTGGTCTCCCTATCAGTTTAAGTGATGGCTTCAAGGAGACTGTCACTAGATTAACATTGATATACAGCTGCAAGCGTGAGCCACGCATGATTTCCATAAAGCTTCACCCAAGAGTGAATGGAATAATGATAAACTTCCGCATGCACCACAGCTCCATCCCACAGCACCTCGCTGCTCAGTTCCTCTCTTCACCACTGACTGCAGATTACCAGTCATGCCAAACAGCGTGCAGGATTTTGGTACAAATGGGGACTGACCTGGGAAACAGGAGACCCCCCCCAAACATATTATTTTACTTGTGACCCAGGCTCAGATGTGAGCCTAGGACTCCAGAACTAAACAGTTGTACTAGTCTGCTGTGCCACTCACCACTTCACTGTAGTCTTGAAACAAATGTGCTTCAGAAGGCCAGGGTGGTTTGATACAGTGCATAACTTTGGGCCTGACTGAGTAAAAAATGTGACAAGTGGCCCTCAGCTATGAAAGCCACAGATAATTGATTCCTTTGGAGCTGTGGCAACGACATTTTTTTTGAGTTGCACACTGGTGTGTATTGTTGTTGGCACATTAAGAGTACCCTATCACTGGACTTATAAATTATTTTATGGCACCATAATCGTTATGGGTACACTTCTGCTGTATTTGTAGGGAAAAGAAAAACACATGACCAACTAAAGGTGCTTGAAACAGGAAATGGCAATAGCCTCACAGCTCGAATCAGAATGATTATTGTTACTAAGGTAGCACATCGTGGGTCAGGCCAAGATCAGAGCCCCGTGTGGTAGGTACTGTCCACACACACAAGAGAGTCACTGACCCCAAGAGCAAGAGTCCTGTGGCAACTTAAAGACCAACAAATTTCTTTGGGCATAAGCTTCCGTGGGCTCAACCCACATCATCAGTTGATGCATCTGATGAAGTGGGTTGGAGCCCATGAAAGCTTATGCCTGAAGAAATTTGTTAGTCTTTAAGGTGCCGCAGGACTCTCATTTTTTGCTGTATATAGACAAACTGGAACTGACCCCAAGAGGTCACAACATAAATGGACAAGGCAGACAAAGGGTGAGAGGGGAAACAGGCACAAAGGCTGTGTCTACACTAGAAAAAAGTTAGGTCAACTTTGTTAAGTTGACTTAATAAGGTTGACTTTAAGTCGACTTAAAGCCGACCTTATTAGGTTGACTTAACAAAGTGGACTAAGTCGACTTAATTTTAAGTCGACTTAGTCCACTTTGTTAAGTCAACCTAACCACCCTTAAGTCAACTTTATTACTCCCCGTCTACACCGTCCTTAAGTCGACTTAAGGAGTCAATTTAAGGCTTAAGTCGACCTAATGGGTGGTTCTTATTAAGTCAACTTGAGGAATTTCTTAAGTCAACTTAATGAAAGCCTAGTGTGGACGTGGCTTAATTTAAGTTGACTTAAGCCTCCTTAAGTCAACTTAAATTGCCAGTGTAGACATAGCCAAAGTGACTTGACCAGAGTGACGCAGTGATCAGGCTGGGTTTTGAACCTAGCAAGGTCTCCTAATAGCCAGTAGATGCCACTAGATCACACTGCCTTCCAACAGAGCACCTACCATCCCAAAGGATCCCACAATGCTCTATGTACTTAAATGGGGTACAAACGATATGCACAAATCACTTCCCCCAGTACAGACCTGCACTAAGCTAGGGTGAACACACAGCCATTCAAATACTACACTAATGAGCTCAGCGTAAGAACCTAAATAGAACAGAACTATGAAACATGGCAATTAAAGAGTGCAAGTGAGCCTTTCCCACCCAAGAAATGACCCATCCCACTGCTGCCTAGTGGGAAACTGGGACCATTCCTTGGTTCTCCCATTGTTCACTGGGCCAGCAGGGCTGAAAGCAATGAAGAGGCAAAACATTCAGATCCTTTTCAGGTGAATATAACTTCCTACACTTTCTGTGGAACAATTCCTTTCAGTGGCTACTCAAGGTGGTGGCAAGAGAATCAGAAAAATGGTGCTGTAATAGGGGCTTATTGAGGGTAGAGGCAAAATTAAGGTAAAGTAAATGTGGAAATGTTATGGGAATCCATACACCCCGCAACTCAAGAAATGGCTTAAGCTGGTAGAATCTTATGCTGCTTCATACATGTTGGATTGCCTGTCCCCCCATCTCTCAGGATACTTATAAATCACCTATCAGCTTGTCATCTGTGCACACACTTGGGGTTAGTTCTGCACTACAGTGGGCCAGTCCTCATGTCTCAGACAAGTAGATGAGGACAAAACAAGAGGAATGAGGTATTTTTGCCCCAAATTTGCTGTTTTTGAATGACTTTTTTTGTAAAAATATTTTTAAAAGCATTATAGAAACTTTTCCTGATAAACTGTGTGCCTTTAAATATATATATATTAAAAACATGTTTGAAATGTTCTGTTTGCCAGATCCTGATTTTCAATACATGAAAATTGTCAATAACCATTTTGAGAACTTTTTTTAATTTAAAAACTATTATTATATTTTTAAAAAATCAGAGGTGGCTCAATTTCAAATAGTTTAAAAAACCCAAGTTTGACAGCTGGAAAATTTTCATGAAGTTTCTTTGAGACTTCAGCTGAACTACAAAGTTCAATAAGTGAATCCTCAAATTAAATTATTCTGTTAGTATAAAATTGCCACCTCTTTAAACCTTTCCCAGCTTTAAGTTTGCTTAACTATGTAAACTGGCTTATCAGAGTTTACCCTGGGCTAATCCTAATGTTACGGGTAAACAAAACACACTATAGAATCAGAAATTCCATAGGGAAGAAACAGCATCTTACCCAACCTTAGAGTATCCTACCAGTATGTGTAGAGTTATGAATGTTAATGGCTAAATGTTTAAAGTGGTGTGAGCAAAACCTATACCCACTAATCCTGTTAACGAATAATGGGATTGGACTGTGCAGCGTGTACATACTGCTTTGAGCATTTATTGCCACAGAGCAATTACTGGCAGAGGAGTGGAGAAATGAGGAAGTGCTCTGTTTAAAGCGCTGAGGACCTTGTTCAACATGAAAGGTCTGTGATCTCCCATGCCCCCTTCATAACAAATGAGCATCCAAATCAGATCTCACTTTAGGAAGTGGAATTCTGGCTTGACTGGAATGTGTATCCTAAAATATGCAACCTGAAGAGGAACAGCAGGGTAGAATTTGTGTCCACAAATGACACCCTCTAAATCTAGAAAGGACTCTTTACAGTTTCTTCATGGTATATGCCTGAATGGGGCACTCTGGAGCAAGGCTAGATAGCTCAGGAATAACGGTTATGCATTTATCCACGTTATAAACACTCCTTTGACCCACTGTATGCACACGACCCTTTTAGAACACTGCATAATAGTGCAGGATTCTGTGCCGTATGGCAACTGTCCAATGTCTCACAGCCAAACAGAATATGGGTGTGCTGTATACATTGACTTATGTGATGACTGTCCTCCTTGGCCAATAAATCAGAACTTGAAACTGGATCCAGACCGAATAGTGTGGCATGGGCTGTACAGCGCTTATACTCTGTGGATCAGCTTGGAGGAGGACTTGGAACACACAATCACATGCTCTTGTGGAGTCAGCGTGCACTGTTTTCTCAAAAGAATTATGAGCCAGATGTTTCAAAGAGCTCTGTACCCAGCCACTCCCATTTAGGCACCTAAAAAAGTAGCCTGCCTCCAGGAGCTCCCATTGTTTTTCACTGGTAGCTATTGGTTACTGCTCATGGCTGAAAACCTGACCTGTGTCACTTAAGTGTCTGAATGGGAATGAGCTCTTCTGAAAAATCTTGGCATTGAAGATGTCTGAAAACCACTTTCTGCACTGGAGCCCATATCTGGTCTCTGATTGTTCACATTTTTACTGTACAATACTGCAGTACTTTTTCAATGAGGGAGGCTTGACTTCTACACCCAGTCAAGCTGTTCATTAGCAAATCAGCTGTCCCACAGAGCCACTGTCATCTGGCTCTTCCTCCTTTGCTTTGCCTGGGGTGATGATGAACTTTCCATTCCTAAAGGACTTACTAGCCAAAACTGACTCTATCTTCCTTAAAATTCAACTTGGCATTTTTAAAAAACACTGTAGTGGCATTCTACATTTATTAGTTTCCATTTTCCTTCTTTTTCTGAGCTCTGAAATATGGATGCAGTAACAAAGATTCCTGCCCTTCCATGCAAAGGGTTATGAGACACATTCCTCTACACACTTAATTTTTTTAAAAAACACTTTCCTAAAATAGTTTTTCAGCCAGGTATATGGCATAGGCAGAATATACAATGGGATGTGGTGTGGTGTGAAAAGTTTATTCAGCACTCCTGGGGAACCATTCAAGATGACCCCATTATTGAGCGGTGAAATCATGAATGAGTTGTCATATGCAAGTCATTCTAAATGATGTTTTGCACTTTTTATTCGAGCTATTTTTTGCCTGACTCCACCTTCCCTAATACCAGTTGCCCAATTGTACAGGCCTCTGTGTGAGGAAAGGCAATAACTAATATTTAAATCACCTCTAAAAATACCCTAAAAGTAGCTTTTCTACATACATAAAAAAGTGGTTGTTGTACAACCTGCTATTTAAATGCCTTCCACATCTAGCTATGCATGCTGCATGGTGTCTGAAAAATTGAGGTCCTCCCCTTTCCAATGGCATAAAGTTCCCATTTCTACTCCTTTTGGATCACAAAATATTGGATCTAGTTGTAGGTCCAAAGCCACCTATTTTTATATCTGCACTTCAGAGATAAGTGGCATTTTTGGAGGCAATTCACATGGGGGTGGCGGGGGGGGGGGGCAAGGAGCAAATGTTTTTGGCCACATTGTCTTAAATTAAAACATTGCGGCTATTTTAAGCTGCTAGAGGTAGATGAAAGAATGGTCAGAATGCAGGTGAGACAGCAATTTACCATAGGGGTCTGAAATTTTTCACATGCATCTCACTGCCACACAAATAGCTTTATATACAGACAGATTGCCATCTGTGGTTTTATATATTTCTGGGGGATATCTTGTGCCAGGGTAATTGGATGAGGCTCAGTGTACTGAGTCTGGAAAGTATCACAGCAAATTGTGTCTATATGTCATCCAGCTGGGTGGTATGTCTGAATGCATCTGTATGTTGTATTTGATAATGACCTGCCCATGATACAAATGACTTGAGCCCTGAAATGGAGATCAACAAGAGAAGTGTGTACTCCATGCATTACTGGGGGGCGGGAGAGGAACAGAATGCTGAAACTTGCCACCTCCCTGAAAACAGCAGCCAAAAAGGAGCTCACATCAGAGTGGGTGAATGTGAGAAAAGCATCCAGATTGTCAGTGCTGCAAATGGACTCATGGAAGCAAATGCAAAGGCATGTTCCTCTTTAACAAAAAAAACAAAAACAAAAAACCAACCACATTTCTCTCAAGCACTGTCTCAAAAAATAATCTCTCTATAGATATGAGGGGCAATGACAGCTTCCTATATGCCCTATCATGTGCCAAACAATCTCTTTGAACCTGGTTGTAGAGGGCTTTTTGCATCATGTGTTAGGACTTTCTGCATCATACTTCCTCAAGCTGGTGGTTAATCTTGCAAAGCACTGAGCACCTCCCAGGTCAGCAAGAGTTGAGGGCCCATGGCATCTCCCAGGATCAGAAATTATGCTGACAGGCACTTAGATCCATTTGGTTTGGTATCTAACTTCCTGAATCTCTTTGTACAGTCCCAGCTTTATTCAGCATAACAACAACTGTTCAGTGTAACCATGTACACCATTTAGGGCTTGATCTAGCATGCACCAAAAGCCAGCAGCAAACCCCTCATTCACATGCCATTGTGTTTTGCAAAGGTACCTACTGGGGACAACTCCACCATAAGGCTAAACTGGTGATTTCCTACAGCAGGAAAATGGTGATTGCTTATACTGAAATTGACTGGCTGGTGGTGAGAGGTGGCCATTTCTCAGCTTTCTTAGAAATTCTGTGACCCTGCAACTATTGCTATATGAGCTCTGTGCATGAATAGAATAATATAGAATAGAATAACAGAGGGGGCAGAAAAAAATAAGTATTTTCTATTAAAAAATCAAAAGCAATGAACATTTTTCAAATTTTTAGAATTTTTTTGCTGCCAATTTCCAGGGTTTTTTGGATGAAACACCTTAAACTGGATTTTTTTTTCAATTTTTAGTTTTAAAAAAGTTGTTTTTCAGTTTTCAGAGAATTCCTAGGTCTTTTCCATCTCTAATTATTGCTGTTCTCATATTCTCCTAGAACTATGCACCAAGGCCATGGAGAAAGAGGGTCTCCAAATCTTGATTCTCAGTGATGTCACTTGATTAAGTGATCTACCCCAAAATGACAACATTAAATGGGATTGTTAACACTGTGATCGTAGTTAAATTCTCTCTTCTGACTTAAAATTATTTTAAACAGTCTATGTTCAGAGGATGGCAAGCAGCTAACAAAGCACTCAGTGGAGTCATGTCTGTCTTGGCTAACATCCAGGGAACTGATCACCAGAATGGCAAGTTTTGCTGAACAACCAACTCAGTGATTGCAAGTTAGTTGACATTCACCTGCTTACACACTGAAAGCCGGAATGCATCCAATTAAGAGCCTAATCCAAAATCCAATGAGGGGAATGGAAAGTGGTCTTAGGGCAGAGGTAGGCAACCCCTTGCACGTGTGCCAACAGTGGCACACGAGCCCATTCAGAGCGGCACTTGGCATCCTCTGTGGTGCCACCGAAATTGCCACTCCTGCCACCAGAAGACACTCCAAGTGGCTTCTTTCAGGGGCGGCTGCAGTGCGGAGGTCCCTGCCACGTCCATGCCCCAGGCATACCATGTAAAGGAGCCGCCCAGAGCAGCTCCTCTCTGTGGTGTGCCACCGCCAAAAGGAGTCACTCCAGATAGCTTCTTTCCGTGATGTGCCTGGGGATAGGGGTCCCCCGGCACGCTGCTGAGAGGAGCCACTCCAGGTGGCTTCTTTCCACGAGAGGGCCTTTGGCACCAGCTGAGGGTTGAGGAGGAGGGGCCAGCACAGGGATTGGCAAAGGTTGCTGCCCCATATCTTAGGGTATAGCCAATAAAACACCTACAGCTGAACCAGATCAGCTGACTCAGGCTCCCAGGGTTATAAAATTGCAGTGTAGAGCAATGGTTTTCAAACTTAGGGTCAGGACCCAGTACTGGGTTGCAGATCCCTGGTTGCCACACCCCACCGCTTCCACTGCCAAAAGACTGGAATACATTGCTCAAAGATGTGATTGCTGGGTCACAGGCATAAATGATTTTTTTTTCAACTGGGTCCCAGGAAAAAAAGTTTTTGAAAACCACTGGTGGAGAGTGTGGCAAATTGTCCACTCTTACGGTGGGTCCTGTGCGTTGCTCTCTTGTGGGAGTGAAGGCAAGCCCTCCTGCCCCTCTCTGGGCAGTTGATACCTCTAGACAGCACAGTGGGGCAGGAGCCCAGGCCCACCCCCTACTCCAAGCCCCAGCCCAGGGGCCCAATGAGTAGCAGCTATGCACTGTTGACACTGCTAACAACTGTGCTTTTTTTCCCTGGGCTATTTCCCTCTCTTCAACTCTTTTGCCTGTCTTGTAGCTCGGTTCTGATTCCTCTGTTTGCCTCAATCACTCCTTCCATACCACTGTTACTTCTCCTTACTCTCCATTCCCCTCTGGCAGGAGCAAGGGTTTTTATCAGGCCTCTAGCTGGGCCTTAATTGGCTTCTAATTAACCTGAAGTAGCCCCTGCTCAGTCTGCAGGGAACAAGGCCTGGATCATTCTAGGGCAGGGGTCTGCAACCTGCAGCTCTTTGGCTACTTCCTTACAACTCTGGGCTCTGCCCTCCCACCCCCCATGTCTCAGGGGACCCTGCAGGTGACCCGGACCTGGCTCTGGGCCCCCCTGCCACCAGGGAGCTAGCTACTGTTTCTGGACTCCCCCTTCCCTCTGCCAGGGGACCCTGCAATAGGCACTCTGGCCCAGCTCTCTCCACCCCCACCCCCGGAGCCTACACCCATTGCAGCTCTCAAAGCACTTGGTTATTGAAGGAATTTTTAAAAAACAGCTCTTATCTTTTGGGTTGCCAACCCCTGTTTTAGGGCTAGTATATCTCCCTTCTAAGACCCTCCTGCTTCCTTCTGGCCTGCTTTCTCATAAGAGATTTAGAGAATTTAGGGTCTGAGACCCTTTGAGGGGGAAGAGTCCCAAAAGCCCAGATTCCAGTCCAAGTCTGAACATCCACACAGCAATTTTTGGGGTCTTATTAAAAGTTTCTGTTGCCGAACAATATTTTGCAGCCAAAGGAGCTGTACTGGAGTCCTGAACAATTCACTTAAACAAATCTTCATGTTCTATATTTGTGACCAGAGGCTCAGGGGGGAAATACAAAGAGAAAACCCCAGTATTGTTTATTCATAAATACACTATCCATGACTGTGTTGAATTATGCTGTTTCTAATCATAACAATCAGAGAGAATGTGCTCTAGCTCCGCTGCTTAATTACAGCTGGTAACAACACACCGAAAAGGACCATTAACTGCTGGAACCTCTGGCGGCTGCTTATTACGACCCCACGGTTAATGTATTGAAACTGCAAATGCTATTCACAAGAGTCCTGGTTTAATAACAGCCACAGAGCAACAGCCCTGGCACCAAAAATAACTCCTCATTCTTGCATTTCACGTGAAGAGTGCGATGGCCTGTCCTAGAGCTGCTCCTGTGAAAAGGACAGTCTAGAAGCTGATGTCATTTGGAGTTATATGAAGTCTCTGCCCCTGTATGATAAGCTGGGGTGGGGAGAATAAAGATTCCTTTATTGACCCTCCCGAGGGGCATGGCATAGTAACAATCTGTCACCTCAGGTTAGTTCTAGGACTGTGAAGCTAGGATTGCATGTCTTTGTTTAAGCCAGTAGTGAGGATCAGTCAAGGTTAATACCCAATTTTTATATTTCTTAGAAGTATCTAGAACTCATTCCTAGACTCAACAAGAATCAACTAGGCATTAGAAGATTTTGCAGAAGAAGAAAACTAGGGGCTGAATTTTGGTCTTAACAACATAAGCCAAACTCTTCTTGACTTCAGTGTCCATTGTTCCCATTCCAAAGGGGTAGCCATGTTAGTCTAGGTCAGCAAAACAAACAAAGAGTCCTGTGGCACTTTTAAAGACTAACAAATTTAGTGCATGAGCTTTCGTGGGAGAAAATCCCACTTGGTCAGACACATTGTTCCCGTGTATCCCTGGGCCAGAACTTGGTTCTAAGGGATAGAAACTCTGCAACAGAAGGTAGACAGGAGCTGGAAAACAAAAGGATAGATTCTGAAATCAGTGACACCAGTATAATTCAGACAAACGTCTTTAACTTTAGCGGAGCTCTTTGGATGTACTTTACTGTAAATCGAACAAGGAGTCCTATGGCACTTTTAAATACTAACAAATTTATTTATCGCATGAGCTTTCATGAGGGAAAATCCAACTTCATCAGACACTTTGAAGATGGGGAACTTACAGAATGGGAGGAAATGAAATGCAGGGAAGTGTATGACATAGGATCAGGTCAGACTGTTACAGCAAATCAGAATAGGTGTTGAGGTTCAAACACTGGGCAACAGCATAAAGAGGAAGATGAGGTCAAACCACCTGTTGTAATGAGAAAAAAATCTGTAGTCCCTGTTTAACCCTGAGGCAACTGAGTTGAATTTACATATAAATTCCAATTCTGCAGTATGGATTTTTTTTCCTCATTTCGAGTGATTTGACCTCACCTTCCTCTATATGCTGGTCCCCAGTGTTTGAATTTTAACATCTATTTTGATTTGCTCTCACAGCCTGACCTGATCCTATGTCATACACTTCCCTGCATTTAATTTCCTCCCATTCTGTAGGTTCTCCATCTTCAAAGCATCTGACAAAGTGGGATTTTCTCCCACAAAAGCTCAAAAAGTGCCACAGGACTCCTTGTTTGTTTTGCTGAACTAGATTAACACGGCTATCCATTTGGAACTTTGCTGTAAATGAGAACAGAATCTCATCCAAAAAGAGCAAAAGGAATTGGAAAGAAAGAAGAAAAGAGACTTACTCAGACATACTGAGCCCACTGGTATTTCCAAGTGCCTCTGATTTCAGATGTTTTCCTGCAGGAAAAAAATATGTCCTAAACCTTTTAGTACTTATTCTGTTTAATGATACCTTTCCTCCGACATCCTGTTAATTGCCTTTTGAATGACTTGCACAGCCTTTCTCTTCCATGTTTTCCCTCCCTAATGAGGGACAGACAGCAATAATGTCTGTTGCTTCAGCAGAAGATATATTAGATGTACCTTTTAAAAAAGATTTGCATCCTGATTCTTTTTGCAGCACAGATAAGAACATTTGCTAAGCTGACTGTTCTGAACTTCGTTTTTCTACATTTGCAGAGATCCTTCCAGGACAATAGCAAAGTCTTTTTGCAAGATAATTCCCCGAACAACTGCTAACCTAAGTATTTTTAAACAATCCTGGACCATTTATATTTTACAGAGTTAATGTCCTGCGTGTGTTGGCCCAATTACATAGTAAATTCACATTTCTAGCTACCGGCTGCATACTTACCAAGATGAGTGTCACACTCAAATGTAATGCTTGCATATCACCATGGGGAAGTTTTATTTCATGGAATGAAAGGGGCCCCCCTTCAAGATCTGAGGTTTGGATCAGCTGATCTGTTAAATAATAGAGTAATCCACCTTTGCCAGTAAGACAGGAGTTCTTAGGGTGCCAAAATATGTGTTGGGGGTGAGGACTCAATTCCTGATATAGAATTTGGCGCTGTGGTAGACAGATAATGCAGCAGCCTGTGAACATCCCTATCTCAGCATCTGCAGCCTCTAATTTATACCAAATAAGCTCTCAAATTCTTTTGAAAGATGAAATGGGTTAATTCAGGCTCTAAGAGAAATTGTAAATACTCAGTTACAGTCCCTCTATTTCTATCCAAGAGTTTGATTTCATGTATTTGAATTTCCCAATCCACGTGCAGCTGTTAATTCATATCTACGGCTCTCTAGAGGTTTAATCAGGTCTGGGTTGCTATTCATGAATATTTTTTTTAAAAGAAAGGAAGAAATGGAACAACAAAACCCTGCTGTGACAGTGTGTTTTTCATTTGTGTTAAATGAGCATAAATGAATGATCGCTTAGCAGATTATTTGTAAATAACTAGCGAACAGGAGAAACTTAGGGAAACACCTTTGAGTTAAAGACCAAGTGGTATTTTCAGATTAATTGAAATGTGTAAAAGGGAACACAAAATAAGCACCGCTGAACCAAATGATAGATAAAGCTGGCCAAATTTCCTTTTATTCCTGAAAATGGTAAATTCACTTACAAATTCATTTTTAGGACACTAAAACTTTTTGTGAATTTCAGTGCAATTTGAGGACCTATTTTGGCGTGAAAAAAATAGAATATTGTTTTTGAAAAAGCTGAAATGGTTTGTTTTCGCCAATTAAAAATGAAATGGTTTGACTTTTCATTTTGAAAGTATGTTTTGCATAGGAATCTAACTATAGTTATTTCTAAAAGTGAGTGGAAAAATACTCAAAACCGGAACAAACCCCCCACAAAAATTTCATTTTGGATTGAAAAACACTTGGTAAATGAAAAGAAATCCCCTCCCCAGTTCATTTCAGTTCGGATGGATTTTTCAGTTTGGGCCCTGAACCAAAAGATCAGTGATTTGCTCTCCTCTGGTAATAGATGCATTCAATTCTTATTATATAGACAAATGGAAACACTTTTTATTTTCTAGCCCTACTGTCCTATTTTATCATTAGTTGTATTAGACCTGAGCAAGACCAGGATTCCATTTTGTACATACATATAGCAAGAAGACAGTCCCCTCTCCAAAGAGCTTAGAGCTAAATTTTTAAAGGTATTTATGTGCTGCTGCTCTCAGCATTGATTGATTTTGGAGCCTGTCTCATTTTCCAAAGTGATTTAGGCACTTAGGAGTGGCTGTCAATAGAATTTTGCCTCCTAAATCCCTAAATCAGGTGTTGTGACACTGAACGCAGCCAAACTTAAATACCTTCAAAAATCCAGGCCTTGCAATCAATTAGGCAGAAGGCAAAACAGAGGTGACTTGACTATCCTAAAATCACACAGCACATTGGCATCCAAATCTGTAACAGTACCCAGATACACTGGGCCCCAGTTTGGTAGCCCAGCCAATGGACCTCCTCCAAACATTTCATTTATCTCCTGAAATTCCTTCTGCGTGGTAGGAGCTTTCTTGTTTCCCAGGATGGAACCCACTGAATAACATTGACTCCCTTCCTGCACATCAGGATTGTAATTATAATCCTGAATTATAAGGCTCCAGAATGTCAGTAGGTCACTGAGTAGGCCTCATATAAGCCTGATTTGAAACTATGCCCTTGAGGTGAAAGGTTCCATATTCTGTTCACAATCCCTGACTCATCTAGTCTCTCTCTCTTCCTTTACCCACCCCACTTCCCTCTCCTGGTGTGTTTCTATTCTGAGAATGCAAGTCCACACCCAGCTAAATTGTTAAAAGACAACCATGGCTTTGGGAGCTGGAAAGTGGGATTATCTGTCACCCCTTTGACTGTAAAAATGGCACATTTATTGCATGGAAGACTAAGAGCCCTACCAGGGCCAGCTGCTGTTAGAAGCTGACACACCAAAACCTGAAAACCTCTCTGCAAAACACAGCACAATGTGTAATTAGAGATGCTGACAATAATGGTGAACCACAGAACATCCCTTGGGGTGAATCATCCTTCCTAAAATAAATATGGGACTACAAGAACCCTATAATATGTGTGCTGAAAGGCTCAATTAAAGGGGAATACCTTCAAGATGTGCTTACTGGCCAAATATGCTTTCCTTTTCCTCAGTCCTTAACGATGAGAAGCAATTTGAGCTGGGGAGATCCTGTTCACATTTGTGCATATTTAACTGCTGCTATGTTTCTGATGCATGGGGGATATCGTCCCTTCAATAGGGCTGGATTAAGATGTAGAGACACTACAGGCCAGTCCTAGGGTGCTGGCTTCTGGCTCATGTATTCACATCTGGACCGTGGTCTACACTACAGAGTTAGGTCGACGTAAGGCAACTTACGTTGATCAAACTCTGTAAGGTTATGTCTACACTTGAAAAGTTAGGTCAACTTTATGACGTCAACTTAGTGAAGTCGACTTAACTTTTCAAGTGTAGGCATGCCCCCTTTTCGACCTTATTAAGTTGACTTAATGTTTTAAGTCGACTTTAAAAGACCGATAGACTCATAGACTTTAAGGTCAGAAGGGACCAGTACGATCATCTAGTCTGACCTCCTGCAAAATGCAGGCCTCAAGACCTCACCCACCCACTCCAGCAATAGGCCACCAACCTATGACTGAGTTATTTACCTCCTTAAATCACGATTTAAGGACTTTAAGATACAGAGAATTCACCGGTAGGTGAGCCATGCCCTGTGCTACAGAGGAAGGCGAAAAAACCCCAGAGCCCAGGCCAATCAGCCCTGGGGGAAAATTCCTTCCCAACCCCAAATATGGCAATCAGTTAAAACCTGAGCACGTGGGCAAGTCTCAACAGCCAGTTACCCAAGAAACAATTCTCTGTAATAACTCAGAACCCACCCCATGTACTCTCCCCTCTTGGGCCACTTGTATATCCACCACACATTGCCAAATATCAAATTCCAAAGGGGTAGCCGTGTTACTCTATTGTAGAAAGACAAAAGAGTCTTGTGGCACTTTTAAAGACTAACAGATTTATTAATCGCATGAGCTTTCGTGGGAGAAAATCCCACTTCGTCAGACGCTTTCTCCCACGAAAGCTCATGCGATTAATAAATCTGTTAGTCTTTAAAAGTGCCACAAGACTCTTTTGTCTGCCAAATATCAGTCAGTTTCCAAAATAGGGTAATCATACCATCCCCTCCATAAATTTATCAAGCTCAGTTTTGAAAGCAGTTATGGTTTTTGCCCCCACAACTCCCCTTGGAAGGCTATTCCAGAACTTTACTCCTCTAATGGTTAGAAACCTGCATCTAATTTCAAGTCTAAATTTCTTGATGGACAGTATAACCATTTGTTCTGGTGTCCACATTGGTGCTGTACTCAAATAATTCCTGTCCCTCCCTGATATTAATCCCTCTGGTGTATTTATAGAGAGCAATCATATCCCCCCTCAACCTTCTTTTGGTTAGGCTAAACAAGCCAAGCTTCTTGAGTCTCCACTCATAGGGCAGGTTTTCCACTCCACAGACCATCCTTATAGTCCTTCTCTGCACCTGTTCCAATTTGAATTCATCCTTTTTAAACATGGGGGACCAGAACTGCACACAATATTCCAGATGGGGTCTCACCAGTGCCTTGTATAGCGGCACTAATACCTCCCTGTCTCTACCTGAAATACCTCTCCTGATACATCCTAGAACCACATTAGCTTTTTTCACGGCCACATCACATTGGCAGCTCATAGTCATCTTATGATCAACCAGTACTGCCAGATCCTTCTCCTCCTCAGTCTGTTCCAACTGATGTGTCCCCAACTTATAGGGAAAATGCTTGGTTTTTGTCCCTAAAATGCATGACCTTGCACTTCTCATTATTAAATTTCATCCTATTCCTGATACTCCAGTTTACAAGGTCATCCAAATCTTTCTGTATGGTAACCCGATCCTTCTCTGTATTGACAATACCTCCCAACTTGGTGTCATCTGCAAACTTTATTAGCACATTCCCGGTTTTTGTGCCAAGGTCATTAACCAAAAGGTTGAACAAGATTGGTCCCAAGACAGATCCCTGAGGGACTCCACTGGTAACCTCCCTCCACCTTGACAGTTCACCCTTCAGTATGACCTGCTGTAGTCTCCCTTTTAACCAGTTCCTTATCCACCTTACTATATTCATATTAATCCCCATCTCTGTAACTTAACTAATAACTCCCTGTGTGGAACTGTATCAAATGCCTTGCTGAAATCTAAGTAAATTAGGTCCACCGCATTCCCTTTATCTAAAAAATCTGTTATCCTTTCAAAAAAGGAGATCAAGTTGGTCTGGCGCGATCTCCCTTTTGTAAAGCCATGTTGTATTTTATCACAGTTACCGTTATCCTCTATAGCCTTAAGTATTTTCTCCTTCAAAATTTTCTCCAAGACCTTGCATACTACCGAGGTCAAACTAACAGGCCTGTAGTTACCCGGATCATTTTTATTCCCTTTCTTGAAAATAGGAACTATATTAGTGATTCTCCAGTCATACAGTACAACCCCCGAGTTTACAGATTCATTAAAAATCCTTGTTAAAGAGCTGGCAATTTCATGAGCCAGTTCCTTTAGTATCCTCAGATGGAGATTGTCCGGGCCCCCCGATTTAGTCCCATCCAGCAGCTCAAGTTTGGCTTCTACCTCAGGTATGGTAATTTCCACTTTCATGACCTCATTCCCATTAGCTTCCCTACCTCTATCCCCCAGCTCAACTTCACTCTCATTGAAAACAGAAGCAAAGTACTTATTTAGACATTCAGCCATGCCTAGATTATCCTTGACCTCCACCCCATCCTCAGTTTTTAACAGTCCCACTTCTTCTTTCTTTGTTTTCTTCCTAAAGAACTAAAGAACCTTTTACTATTGGTTTTAATTCCCTTCACAAGGTCCAGCTCAGCTTGACTTTTTGCCTTTTTCACTCTCTCTCTACATGTTCTGACCTCCAAAAGGTAACTTTCCTTGCTGATCTCTCCCCTTTTTCACTCTTTGTAGGCTCTGTGCTTCCTCCTAATCGCCTTTCTGAGTTGCTTACACATCCAGCTTGGTCCACAGCTCTTGCCTATGAATTTTCTCCCCTTCCTCAGAATGTAGGCTTCAGATAGTTCTTGCAGCTTTGATTTGAAGCGATTCTAAGCCTCTTCTACCTTTACATTCCTGAGTTTTTCTGTCCAGTCCACTTCCCCAACTAATTCCCTTAATTTTCTAAAGTTAGCCTTTATAAAGTCAAAGATCCTGGTCTCTGATTTATTTTTGTTTATCCTTCCAATTAGTTTGAACTGAATTAGCTCATGGTCACTTGAACCTAAGTTGTCCCCTACAACCAGTTCATCTATGAGGTCCTCGCTACTCACCAGTACTAAATCTAAGATGGCATCCCCTCTCGTTGGTTCGGTAACCATTTGGAGAAGGAATTCATCAGCTATCACACCCAGGAAAAACTGGGCCCTCTTATTACTACTAGCACACGTCCTCCAGTTTATATCTGGGAAGTGAAAGTCTCCCATAATCACACAGTTCCCAGTAGTATTAACTTCCTTAAAGGCCTTAAAGAGGTCCCTATCCATGTCTAAATCAGATCCCGGTGGTCTGTAACACACTCCAAGCACCATTCCAGGAGAAACTTTAGTAGCTTTTTTCCCTAACATGATTTTTACCTAGATTGATTCTGTCTTGTTAATTCCATCACTTTGAATTTCCCTACAGTCTACCTCCTCATTGACATACAATGCCATTCCCCACCTTTGCCTTTATATCTGTCTTAAAGGTCCACCTAGCCACTACTCCGTGTCTACACTGGCTTAAGTCGACTTAATAAAGTCGACTTAAGCACTAGTTTCAATTAAAACGAGGTGTTATTAATTCAAACTAACTTTTCCTTAATTCGATTTAAGTAGCAGCTTAAGTCGAATTAAGGAAAGCCCAGTGTAGACGCAGAGTAAATTAAGTCGACTTAAGCCTCCTTAAGTCGACTTAATTTGTAAGTGTAGATGCACCCTAAGCGTCTGCATAAAAATGTGTCTCGCACCAATTACACCAAATTAATAACTCCACCTCCATGAGAGGTGTAGCACTTAAGTCGATGCAGTTAGGTTGATGACGTGTCGGTGTAACACTGCGTTGCTGACAACAACTCTTGCTGTCTTTTAGAAGCTGTCCCACAATGCCCCACACTGGCAATCCTGGTGAGGGGACACCCCCCTGACACAAGGAGTGTAGTGTGGACATGTAAAACTGATTGAATTACTGCAGTGGCTGTATGTCAACATAACTTAGGTTGACTTAATTCTTTAGTGTAGACCTACCCAGAATGTTGAAATGTAAGTCTGGAGCCCTCATGGTGGTAAAAAGAAAATAGGACCTGAGTGTAACTGAGACAGTGACATATGCCTGAGTCTTCAGACAGGCTAAAGAGAGTGGGAACTGCCCTATTCATCTAATAAGGCCTTGCTCCCAAGATTTACTACATATACTGTGTGCTGGGCAATAACATGGGAAGACTCCATGTTTCTAAATCTAACCTGGCTTTTTGTTAAAAGAACTCTTTATTTACAGAGGAGCTACAACTGACACTAGCATTCCAGCCATGTGCTCCAAGTCTGTCTTCCTGCTGCCTCCTCCAAGCCCTTCCCTCCTGCAACCTGTGCTCCTCTTTCCTTGCTCCTTGCAGTTGGCTACATCTTCCCATTTAATAATGTTTGTTGCTTTTTGTGTAAGTATTTGCTGACTTCTGGGGCTAGAGGTTACTAGTACTTAGCCTACTCTAGGGACATGGTCTTTACTGCCAGCCCACTGTGGCCTGTTTGGCCTCACATTCCTTCAAGTATACTGGTCTGGTCTTCAGACCAATCTCTCTCTTCTTTGTGTTATCACTGTTGGTGGGAGATTTGCTTCCAACAAATTTACAGTTATATGTATGGGGTGGGTATTAAGAAGGAGATTATATACAGAATCCATTTAAAAGGTTTACTATCTATGGGTACATCTACACTGGAGCCTTAGGTCGACGTAAGGAAGGTTAAGTCGACCTACAGACCGCTGCGTCCACACTGGGCTTTTATTAAGTTGACTTCAGCACTTCCTTAAGTTGACTTAATAACACCACCTTTTAAGGTCGACTTAATGCTTAAATCAACCTTATTAAGTCAACTTAAGCCAGTGTGGATAGGGAAAGCCCTTAAGTCGACCTAATTGGCCTCCAGGCCCGCTCCCAGGGCTACCCACAATGCACCACTCCTCCATCGACACAGGCAGTTGACAGTGGACTCTAATTCGACTTAACAAGGTCGACTTTAAGTCGACTTAAAGTTGATCTTGTTAAGTCGACTTAACAGAGCCTCCAGTGTAGACATACCCTATAAGGATGGGGTGGGGGTGGGGAGCTGAACCTTAAATGATATGCAATTGAATCAACTGATTATATGCACTATTATCATATGATAAAAGTATATAGAGTGAGGTCTTTAATGAAAGCCCATGAGGTACCAGAGGTTCATATCCTGATCAATTGTCTGTATTAACACTACATAAGGAATTATGGATACTCATTGATATTGGGCTTTCTAGTCTGCGACTGAGCAAATGGAGAAACAGGCTTCCCCAGGGTGGTAGTTATCTACCGGACTCCAATTGCCAGACCAGAAACAAGGGAAGCCTCCTTTACATAGAAATCAGCAGAAGCATGGGAAGTCCAGGAGCAGAGAAACAGCATGAGGTTAATCTGTTTCTTGAAGCAAGATCATCACTTTGGAAGATGCAAGCAAAGACAGAAGCCATCCTTGGCATCCATCACTAGACAAACACAAGGGAACAGAGCTCTTGCTACCTGAGAAAGATGGTTCCTTCAACCAATGGGGGGGTTAAAGTCTCTGGACTTAGGTGAGAAGCCGTCATCACTTAGCCTTTGGCCTATTGTTAATCAATTTGTTTTGTTTTTACCATGTCCCAACATAGTGCTATGTTTGCACGGAAGGGTGTATTTCCCCCTGTTAAGTTCATAAGCTGTGATGTGTTTTTGTGTCTTTAAAGGAACAAAAGAACTGTATTGTTTCTCTGAACTGTCCAGGAGCAGGCTGGACACTGCAGAGCAAACGGTTTGGGGAAAATTCAGGACTAGGAGTGTGTTGGAGTTACCTTGCTGGTTGTAACCAAGCCTGCTGGAAGGCAGAGTGGGATGTTAGGGCTGTAGACAAGGCTTCTGGGGTCAATGCTGCTGAATCAGGGCTGACATAGGGTGTGACCTGCAGGCTTGAAGGCTGGCTGGGAGCATCCCAGATTGGGTGGGAGAGCAGCAAAGCATTATGAAGCACCCATCATTTCAGGGCAAATAGTGATGCCAATGCTCACAGGTCTGAATTGCAGCCTGCACTCCACCACACCAACTTGCTTACTTCAGCAGATCCACCATCACTGCTGGGGTAAGTACTGGAGGACCTGCTCACCAGGAAAGGAGGACTGCATTCTGCTGTCTCTGCCACCCTCGGAAGGAATGTTTCTGCCACCGCTGTCCCTTTGGGATATTAAGGGTCCCACCCCACTATAGGACCTCACATGGCCTGCAATAAATTAAAGATAATCAAAGGGGATTCTCACAACTGCACAAGGAAATGGGCAGAGGAGGTGCCCATATCATGGTTTGCCTAGTGCCCTGGATTGCCTTAATCCTTCCCTATTGTTACCCCTCGGGCCAGCCCCATGCCATGATATTTGTCATGATACTGCAGTGTGGAAGACTGGTGGTGAAGGAATTAATGGTCTTCCCATTTGTCCATTTGGTAAGCTTTTAAAAAAAGAAGTACAATGAATGGCCTGGGAGTCAACAATGGGAGCAAGAACATAACAAATATCACCTAAGGCTCAGGAAACAGGAACAAGCCAAACAGGAGATTCCTGGCCATGAAGAGAGAACGGAAGCTTGCTTTTTGAACACTCCACAGGTGCGTCTACACTGGCTACTTAGTTGGACTTAAGGAGGCTTAAGTCGACCTAAACAAAGCCACATCCACACTGGGCTTTTATTAAGTCAATTTAAGCATTTCCTTAATTCGACTTAAGGTAAGCTGAAATTGACTTAATAACACCTCGTTTTAGGTAGATTTAAGCCTTAAATCGACTCCTTAAGCTGATTTAAAGCCAGTGTGGACGGGGATTAGCACCTAAATTGACCTTATTAAGTTGACTTCAGACATTAAGTCGACTTAATAAGGTCGACAAGGGGCTATGTCCACACTAGAAAAGTTAAGTCGATCTTATTACAAAGTTGACTTAACTTTTCTAGTGTAGACATAGCCCACGTGTGTGTCCACTCTCCCGTCCTCCAGTCTGTCACAGGGCCTGTGCACCCCACCCAGGCGTAGGGATACAATCACCAGTGTGTGCCGAGGGTCGCCGTGGATGGGCTCAGCTGCAGTAAATGACGCTCATCCCCAGATCTGTGAGGGTTAGCTGTGGAGCGTTTTACATTTGGGCTTGGGCTGGTTTAGCAGCAGCCAGACTGAGCGTGTGGCAAGGGGGAAAATGCTGCCTGTGAGAATCCCCTTTGGCTCTGTTTAATTTGTTGTGAGCTGTGTGAAACCCTCTATTCTTCAGGTAGTGAACATCAGCTGTGGGGAGCCTTTTTTCTTTCATTTGAAGCCTGTGGTTATTATTGTTAAACGTGTTTATTACAGTAGTGCCTAATGGCCAGCAAAGATTGGAGCGCTATGGCACTTGGTGCTGTACAAACACAAAATAGTAGATGGTCCTTCCCCAGTGGAGCTCGCCTTCTAACTAAGAATCTGGCTTTCCTGACACACTGTATGTATTCTCAGACTATTTTAATAACAAACATGAGTGTAGCTAATGTTGGGGCTTGAGTTCAGCATACACCTGTATCATCTTTCTAAGCAGTAGCGTCGCTGGTACTGGGCACACGGGGCACCAGTGACTGGACTCTGGTGGGAAATTCTAAGACTTGCTCAAAAAACTTTTCAATGTGCTTTTGGTCAGCTTTGCTCCTGACTCTGTGTTCACTTCTTAGACTTGTGCCCTAAAGGCTGGCTTTACAGCTCCCAGTAGTGTCGCTTCTTTTGGTTTCCTGGAGAACCCAACTTATAATTCAGATCAAGTTTGTAAATCTGCCCAGAGCTTCCTGTTGTTAATGAACAAGAAAACAGGTCTCTGAACTAACTTGACAGAGCTCACTCCGGAAGTCAAACCACAGCTGGAGCTAGTTTAACCATAATGCTGAAAAAGCACAAGTGGAAATTGCACTTCCCATTGCACCAGAATTTCTTGCACTTTGTTTTCCCTGAATAGTAAGTAGCCACAAACACACAGAACTTCTCTATTGTGCTAGGAGGATGATAACATTTCTCAGGGCTGTTTATCCTATTAGGAAGGTGCAACTTACTACTTTAACTCTGTAGGTTTTAGGTACCTATCTCCATTTGTAGAAGACAGGGTCTCTTCTTTAGTCCTCCTTGCAGCTAACAGGCTGATGAGCCCTTCTTTCCACACCCCCTTTTCCTTCTATGGTGTACCCCCTCCCTTTCCCTCTCAGGCGGTTCCATTTTATGAATATATTTTAGCATCTTCCACCAGTATTTACTCAAAATTATCCTATTAGTTTAAATAACTCCTTGCAAAAGCTTTGATCAAAAGTTTCAACACTCAGTGCAACCCAAGATCTGGGGTTGGGGGAGGAGGGGGTTCAAAGAATCCTTTAATCTGAGGCTGTATCTGAATGCATGGATATCTGCTGCCTCCAGTGATGCCCAAGGCAGTGCAGGAGACTACTGCATGGTCCCAAGTACAGGGAGGCCCTTAAAAAAGACTATCCAGTTAGTCATCCCAGTTCTGGGAGACATTCTGACTTTTCTTTGGTCCTTTCTCTCTACTGCCCTGGTGTGACTTCTCCTTGCTTTGGCTGCGTTAGATGGGAAAGACGAGGGAGGGGTCTTGCTGAAAGTGAAACACTCTGACATCTGCAGGTTCTTTTGGCCCAGGCCCTGGGTATCAATCAAAAAATTCTTGCTTACCATTCCAATTGGCAAGACTGCCCAGACATCTTCTCTTGTGACTGCTCCTTTGGTTCGAAAAGAATTATAATGAACTAGTTATGGAGCATTGCTTATGCCTCAGCAACTCAGAGCAGGCTAGGGAAGTTAGCTACTGTGTTTGCTTTTGTTTTTCCTATTTTTAAACATTCCCATTGGTATCCATTCCTTTTGCTTAGACAGAAAGAGCATATACTGGCTATTTTTGGCCAATGGAATGTCATTGCATTATGAGAACATGTATCCATAGACAAGTCCCCTATTCATTCAGCTGTTCTGTATATTCCTTACATTTCTCCACACACAGACAGAGTTGCTTTCAGACAAAATGGCCTTTGTTACAGAAGAGAAGTGCTCTGCTCTTTCATGGAGACTCTTCCTTCTGTGCCTTCTGCTTACGTAAAACAATCTGCCCCTGATGACAAAATGGCTGCCTGTTTATGCAGCAGAATTCTTGGCTATGTCTACACTGCAATTTAAGTCGACTTAAGGAGGCTTAAGTCGGCTTAAATTAAGCCACATCCACACTAGGCTTTCATTGTCGATTTAAGAAATTCCTTAAATCGACTTAATGAAAGCTTAATTCGACTTTGTTACTACCACTCATTAAGTCGATTTAACCCTTAAGTTGACTCCTTAAGTAGACTTAAGGATGATGGAGTAATCCTTAAGTCGACTTTATTAAGTCAACTTAAAGGTGGTTAAATCAACTTAACAAAGTGGATTAAGTTGACTTAACAAAGTGGACTAAATTGACTTTAAGTTGATTTTAATAAGGTCGACTTTAAGTCGACTTAAAGTCGACCTTATTAAAGTCAATTTAACAAAGTGGACTTAACTTTTCTAGTGTAGACATAGCCTTAGAGATTTAAGCTGCAGTATGCTGAAAGCAGAAGTCTGCCCTTGTATAGCCAATTACACCACACCAGGGGTGTCAAACTCATTTGCTATGGCAGGCCAGATTTGACTTAAATGTACTTCAAGTGTGCCATGCATAGATGCCATAAATTGAAATACTAGAGCCTACACTCTCATGGCATCGTGGAGGACTGTGTTTGGGAGACTGCACTTTGTGAGACCACTCTCTCTCTTCCCTGCTCCCCCCTCCTCCCTTCATTAGGGAGAGAGTGTGGTCTCGTGAAATGCAGTCTCGCATAACCAGTGCTCTGCAATGTTGCAAGATCTGACACTCTCATAGCATCACAGAGCACTGGGTATGCGAGACTGCGTTCCATAATACTGTGAGATCTCTCTCTCTTTCAGAGAGAATGCGGTCTCACGGAGTGCAGTCGTGGGCCAAATGGCAAAGGTTTGTATCTGGCTCACGGGCCGTATGTTTGAAACTCTTGCACTACATTTTGAGGTCTGATTGTTGTAACTTTTTCCATTCCACGGGGGCTCAGGGAGGTGTAAATTATAATTCCTTTGCCAGATTCACTGCTGTGGAAGGCAGATGGTGTTACCAATATTCTCTCAGCAGGGGTCTATCAAGGCAGATCAAGTCCTTCAATGCTCATGGGTTTGGAAAGCATCCATTTTGGAAAGCACCATCTACACTGGGGCTGTGCTGGCCCCAAGTAAGTCCTTGCCCACCACATGCTACCCCACCACACACAGACACAAGAAGTGGATCTGTGGCTGCTTTGTGCAGCCTTCTCCTCTCATCATCATGAGGTACCCCCATGAGCAGTTATCCTGCTTTTACCCACTGCAACCTACTAAGGAATCTGTGTAATAATTCCAATGAAGTACAAGTAGTGATGGAATTGGTACATCCACCCGCTGTCAACAGGAGTCTCTGGCCTGTTTCCAGGGATCCACATTTGGTTTGGTTCCATGTCATGTAGCCAAAATTTTCTCCCTTCTCTTTCATCCCATGCCATGTAATCTCCAAAAGTCAAAACAAGAAATATACGGCACATTTCTCCTCTCAGATGCCTGGTCAAGTTGCTAAGGCGCTAGACTATGACGTGAGACCCAGGTTGGTTCCTGGCTCTGCCTCAGGCTTCTCATGTAAGCTTGGATTAGTCACCTAATCTACCTTGTAACCAAGTTCCCATCTGTAAAATGGCAATAGTACTTCCCTGCCTCACAGGGGTGTTGGACAGAAAAATCCATTAATGATTGTGAGGCACTCAAATAAAAAATTTGGCCATGTAGATAGAGGGAAGGACTTATGGGCACAACGAAACCAAACATCTCTTCATTTTTCATTCAGTCTCACTCATACATCATCAGTGTTTGTGGAAAGGTGATGTGGTCCCTCCAAAGCATGAAGAAACACCTCTTTACTCAGGGAGAGTCTTCTGTTATAAATAAAATCCAGCTCTGTCCTGTTCTTTAGTTGCTGACCCGAAGTGTAAAGAACATGGCCACACAATCTGGTTCTTTATCTGGTTTCTGTCTTTACTTTTTTTTTCTCCACACACCCCATTATTGTTACGTGAGGCCGCAGCATTCTTGAGGTCACCTGGTTTATCAATAATGAATGCAGGTCCATGTGTGTGTGTGCGCGCGCGTGCGTGCATGTTTTCAGATGACTGCTCTGGCTGTTTGATTGCAAAAGGAGATTAAAAAGTTATTCATTTGGAGTGACCTTTAAGCTGCCTGTGTAAATGGCAGGGGTAAAAATGCTCTTGACTGCAGCAGGGCCCATTAATGATGCCTGTCTCCCAGCATATGGTATATAAATAATGCAAGCTAGAACTTTGCTATGAAAGCAGGATCTTTATTAAACTGCTGCCAGTTTGGTGGAGACAGTTTCCAATCTTTTATATGTACTTATAGAGCAACAACAGCAGCAGCAGAAAAAATAAACACCAACCAACCAACCAACCAACCAAAAAAAAAACCAAGCCCCCCCCCCCCCCCCAAACAACAAAATAAGCCACCACTAATGACAACAATTAACAACTAAACCAGGTCTCATGTTTTGGTTGGCAGCCCTTTGGGAAGTCTGATGAATCTAACGGTTAGCACCAATGAGCAGAATAGGGACTGTGAGGCACTGGAGTCTTGAATTAGGTGAGGCATCCTCCGCAGTGCAATTCACCAGTTTTCGATAGAATTAGATTACCAAGCGTGGCCTGATTCTGGTATATCACTGTACGCCGTAAAATACTCCAAACGGACCTTATCTGAGGTGGTTACAGGGACTCTAGACATGGTATTGGGGATGACCTTTAGATTTTTAACCAGAGATAAATGGAAAATGGGAAACACAACCAAGTGATTCTATTGATATCTGACTTTCCAAGGGCACATCTTAAAATGGTGCCACTGCAGGAATAGTGACCCTTAAAAAGAGGTTATTTCAGTGCATTGGCTAGTCAAATGTTATTCCTCCTGGAAATGCATCTTTCAAGTGCCACAGTTCCTTTCAGTTCTGTCATTCAGTCACTAGTTTGAAAGACAAGTTGAGGAGTCACATAGCTAATTATTTGTTGTCCTACAACAGCTGAGTTGGAATCTAATATCCCTGAGGGTTGTGATTTGTTTTGGGATTTTTGGACTATCTCAAGCTTTAACAACTGAAAAGTCTTGTGGTGTCCTCAGTTTTATTTTAAAATAAATGAGAAAGTGCAAACGGGCACTGGATCCAATCTGATCTGAACATAGGATTATTGATGTGGAAGTTTGATGAACGACCTGACCTGGGTTGACCTTGTTAGTGTGTTGACTTCAAACAAAATTCTGTGTCTGCACTGGGAGATAAAGATGGGCCTGAACTGCAAAACTCAGATCTAGATTTGGATTTGAACTTAGCTAAAATTTGGGGAAATTCTGAGACCAAGTTTTCCTTCAGATCCACATCTGGAATGACACACTTCGCATGGGTTACGTCTAGTCACAGTGACATCTGCTCACAGGCCTTGCGCCGGCAACACTTTGTCACCAGTGTTCTCTGTACATGGGGGTTAATATAGGCTAACCAGCTCCAGGTCCCAAATGTAATATCCAAGGTGAAATTTCATGCACCAGAATGTAACCAAATCAGTCCCTTCCTCCCCACTCCTCAGACCAATGCAGACGAAGAAATGATGGTAATTTAACCTATGAAGTCAAAGGGATCAGAGATGGAGAGAAGTACAGACCACAGTCTGTAGGACAATCTCAAAGCAGGGAATGCTGTTTAAATTTTATCCTCAGGGTGATGAAAGGAAAACAGGAGCAAAATTAAAAGCTGTAAGAGGATAGAGACTTCAAATCCCTAGAAGAGTCACTCTTGGGTGACTCTGAGTCTTTCTCTTTGCAAGGTGCCAGCAAGCAGTGGTGGGCATTTGGTCATCTGTGTAGAGTACTGCAAGTGTCTTTCCTATCACCTGTTTGCTATTGCATGCTTATGTGTCTATAGCACATTCAGTTGAGAGGCTGTGGTGCTGACAATCCTGTGATCTAGGTTTCTATTTTGTCTGACCCAGCTATTGAAGGCAAGCAAGACACCTGAGAATGGAGAGCTAACTTACTGAGATTTGGCCTATCCAAAACCAAAGTAAAGTTGCCTGCATAGCAGGAGACAGCTATCACAAAGACTACATGGCATCATTCCTCCTGACAGGGAGTATCCCCTGATCGTTAATTATGTTTGCCATTTGGAGGTCATTTTGATTCCCCAGTTCTTAGAGGATGGTCAGCTGTAGTATGTCTGGAGCAAATATTTTTTCCATCTGTACTTGGAAATATATTTTGACACAGTCATTGCTGCAATTATCCAGCCTTTGCATCCTCAAAATTATGTCCCTGTAATATACTCTGGGTGCAGCTGCACTTTAAGACCTTTTAGAAACGTAAGCTGTTGCAGAATTAACTGGAGCTTCTGAATCTGCAGTGACTACCGATCAGTTTCGAGCTGGATACTAAAGAGTTAGTGTTAACCTACTGTATAAAGCCCTTAGTGGTTTAGAACCTGCCTATTTCAAAGCCCATCTTTCTCTGCCTGGTGCTGTTGGAATCCACAAAAACCCCTTGGTCCGAAAAGGAGAGAGCTGGTTAGTTGTAGGCCACTCATCAAGGGGGATCCTTTACTTCATAATTTATTCCCAGTCAGGTCCTGGCAGCCAAAATATGTTGAACTTCTTGGCAAGCTGTAAGGTTCATCTTTATTGGTTGGGAATTGTCCAGTTATAGGGATTTTCTTTTGTCAGGCAATTTTTATTCTGACAGTTGAGGATTATGGGCAAATGGTCCTTTTGGAGTCTGTCTGTGTTCTCTCTAGGGATCTAATCACCTAGAGATGGGGGCTTTAAACATAATTTAGAAAAACAACACTAGGTACACCCTTCTGGGGACAGCTCTGAGTTACACCTCTGGGGGAAAGCCCTGAAGGGACTTGACATCAACAGGGGACAGGGGTTGCAGAGCTCTGCTCTGCCACACGCTGTCTGCCCCCAACGCACATGCTTCCCTCTCCGGCATGTTCCCTGTGTTAGAAGACAAGGGGACAACTTGGGCAGCGGTTGCCTACGTTTAGTTTATGCCAATTGGGAGTTCTACTCCCCCAGGCAAATTCTTCACTAGCCATTTATGGCCAGGATTCACCCTTTTATGCCATCTGAGTGCAACAAATAATCTGACTGGAAGCTTTGAATCCCGAAGGCATTGATTTATGGAACATGGAAAGCATGGACAGATTGTCACTGCAAACTCTTAGAAAAGTCACAGATTAATGAAGATAAAAAGGCAAAAATCAAGAATTTAGGGTAAAAAAAATGTCCCCCAAATCCTTGCCTGCATCTTATCACTCAAAATCTCCTTTTCTTTTCCATAAAATCTGCTTGGAACCTTCTGCGATGTTTATCTGTAGCTTTTGAAGCATCTTACACTGCAGGACCAACACCTGCCAGTTCTGCCCACATCAGCAGCATTGCAGGAAGGTGAGTGGGAGCAAGTCGCTGCTAGTGCTATCCCATTGGTTCAGCAGGCCTGCCCAGCAATCTCTGAAATCCACGATGCAAGCTTCATGGTTTAGAAACTGCAGAATTTGCACCCTTCATGATAAGCCACAATGCCTAATCACCAGCTGTGATGCTTCTCGGAGGCCCGGCGCTGCACTGAGGCTCCTGTAGCTCTCTGCACGACCCCAGCAAGAATTCTGGGGAATATTACATGCAAAATATTCTTCCTGGAGCTCCCACGTGTTGCGCCACCCCTTAAGAGGTAAGCAATGAACTGCTTTTGAGGTGAGCCCTTCACCGCTCTCCATCTGCCTCCAAGGTGGTTCTGGCTGTAAACGCCGGAACAGAACCCTTATAGTCACTCTGCCTCAGTTTCCCCATCTGGAAAAATGAAGAAAATTTTACCTAACTCACAGAGGTGCTGTTCGGCTTATTTAAATTTCAAAGATTCATGGAGGACAGCAGAGGCCTCTGATCATCTACTTTGACCTTCTGCATCACACAATCCAGAGAACCTCAGCTGGCAATTTCTTCTTGAAGCTCAATAACTTCTGCTTGAATGATAGCACAGCTTTTAGAAATATATCCAGTCTTGATTTCACTTATGCTAATGATGCATTTTGAGATTTTCAGGCAGAAGGTGCTATACAGTAAGCATAAGTCTTATCTTTCCAATGCTGCTGTTATTAATGCTGTTAATAGTGTGCCATTAGTGGAAGGCGAAGATAGATGGGTGCTCTGTGGCTGCCCTAGTCCCTGGTAGTTTTTATTAGGAAGAGGAGACGTTTCAGTATCTATGACTGATGCGGCTGCACTTGCTGCTTCAGTCTCTCTGGCCAAACCTATTTCTGCAAAGGCTGCCCGTGCTGGAAGTTTATTTTTGGTGGGTCCCAGAAGCATTTCAGACTTCATTTTGCGCATGTCGACAAATTATTTGCTCAGGCTACAAATGAGAATTGATTGCCATCCATATTTTATTTCCACTCTCTCTTTTCTGAGCACCCACAACCAGTTTTGGTTCTCCTGGGCGAGATATGGGGTTCGTGTGTGTATCAGTGTCTGTTTTAAAGTTTAACCTAGATGTAAATGTTATGGGGTGGGAGAGATTGTCTTGTTTCTTGTTGCTATTTTTGCAAGTGTTCTAAAGCCCCTAAGCTACCTGATTGGATATTAACCCAGACAAAATGGGGTATAAATGCTTCAAATGATGAGAGAGTCATGCTGCGCCAGTTCCAAATTGCATGTTGTTTAGAGATCTCGCTAACAGCATGATAATGTCACTCATAGAGAGCATTCTGTCTGTGTTCTGTGCAGCAGTTCAGTGCGTCATTACTGATTTTACAAAGCAAAGAGATATTTTTAAAAAGGCAACCCGACATTTAATGTTTTGATTGCTGCCTCCACTCGTCCTGGTAGTTACTGTGACCCTCAATCCCGAATAGATTCTATTATTGTCTGTTTTCTTTGCAGGATGTGGGGGATCTTATACTCATCATTGTTAGAAAGGATTCCTTCAACTTTTTTAGCTGTCCATTAACCAGCCACAATGGAAACTCTGTTGTGAATCACAGTTAGGTTGCTATAGCAGCAGGCATGTATGTTCAAAATTTTTGTTTCTTCTCCCTTGAGAAAGCTGTGCTGCAGTGAGTTGGATTCAAGCCTTTGATTCAAGAGGTCTGGGTTCTAATCCTGCGTTTGCTGTTGACTTGCTGGATAGCAAGGAACAGGTAGCAGGCAACTATTTCCCCAGGTTTGTTCTGCTTTGATGTGCCATGTGGTGGGCATGAGACACCAATGAGGAATTAGCTACTCACTGTAGCATGCTTTGCTCCCAGGCCAGTAGAATTTGCAATGTAATTTGCAGCTAGAATTACTGCATTGAGCAGTTGAGAATCTGTCCCCTGCATCTTGTACAGATCCCAGGGTGGAATGTGAGCAGTGAACCAGCTATTGACAAGAGAGGAAAGCCAGGAGCTGTGTATGAACTAGGAAGCACGGGATAGAGTTCTGTTATATGCATAGTTCTTGGCATTCGGTCCTGACTGGTTGCTCCATATCATGGCTATTGCAGTTTGCCTTTAGTTCCCACTTCCAAGAGAATAATGCAAAGGGAGCTGTGGAGCTGTTCTTCCTTTTCTCTGCCATTAAAATTGTCCCAGAGAAGGTAAAAAACATGAAAAGTATGTCTACACGAGAAACTTCCGTCAACCTATTTTAAGTCAACTTAGAGCCACTGCAGTAATTACTGTGGTGATACATGTCCACACTACGCTCCTCGGTGTGTGTCCTTACCTGCAGCATTTCCGCCAACCTAATGGGGGCAGAGTGGGGAACTTTGAGCTGGATCTTTCAGCTCCACTGGCTGCTCCCTACTGGAGCCCATCTGCCCCACAGGCTTCCAGGTTCCTGGCAAGCAGCCCTCCTCTCCACTCCCTATTCCCTGCCAGGAGTTGGGAGCTTCCTGGGGTTTCTCACCCCTGCGTAGAGGGTCCAGCTGCCCACACTTCTCGCCCTGGCTCCCAGCTGGGAGCAGGGTCTAACCACCCAGCTTTCCAAGAAAGCAAGGCATAGCTGGGCTTTAGCTGCCTGGCTTTCTTGCCAATTTCCTGGCTCAGGGCAGCCAACACCTGATGTAAGGGACACAGTGTCTACATGGAAACCGTATGACCCTACCTACCTCGACATAAACCTTATACCTCTCGTGTAGGTACAGTTGTTATGCTGATATAATAGGGCACTTATATCGGTGGGAGGAAGTGTGTAATGTAGACACTGACGTAACTAGGTTGACTAAAGCTGCCTATTTGTGTAGTGGAGACCAGTTACTCCTGTTACCAGTGCCATACTAATACCACATGCTCCAACACAAGGGGCCTTTGCACTGAAGGGGCCCCCAGGTTGGGCTCTTAAATTTCTATTCATGATAAATATCTCCTTTTCTTTCAAAGACCTGGAGTGGCCACCTGGGATACACAGGTTCTTTGGAGAACAGGTTTTATTTTACCATATCATCTTGCAGCCAGAGGGAGAATGTATTCACATTACAGATGTGCTTAATAAGCCACTCCTATTGTCTAACAAAAGTGTTCAACAATGTGTTGGTTTCCACACAAGTCCAAAACCTGTTAATTAATATTCTCTGCCTTATAGAACAAGACCAGCAGTGACTGGAGATTAAGACAAAGACAGCGAGCCATGCAACTCCCATTCATTTCAATCAGTCACAAGCATGAATTCCCAACTTTGCTTTGAAAATCACAGAGGCTGCGTCTACACTGGTAAATTAAGTCGACTTAAGCTTGGCTTAAGTCGACTTAAAGTCGACTTAGTTAAAGTCGACTTAAAAATGCAAGTGTAGACATAGCCAGAGAGAAGCTTTAAACCTCTTGCTGTATTTATTATTAATGAATTTTTGTTTCTTATTTATATGGAATGCTGGCGTTAACATACCGTTATCTGATGACGGCCACCTTGGCCAAAATGCCAGTAACCTCCAGACCTGAAAGCACAAACTGCTACAGTTTGAGCTGAAGACTCAGCTCACAAGAGCTGTAAAAGACTCAAATGCATTGTGAGTTGGGCACAGACACATTGCACACCCTGCCTCATGGTTTCTAGGTATGGCACAAGTCTAGCACCTTCACTCACATTGGCTATGTCTACACTGGCAAGTTAGTTTGAATTAAGGAGGCTTAATTCAAACTAACTAAAGCCATGGCTACACTAGGCTTTAATTAGTTCGAATTAAGGGCTTCCTTAATTTGAACTAATAAGTTCGAATAGGGAATTCGAACTAAAGGGTTAATTCGAACTAACTATTTCAAATTAACCAATGTGGCCATGTTAATTCAAACTAATTTCTTAGTTCGAACTAACCGGCCATTGAAATGAATGGGGATCGCTAATTCGAACTAAGTTTGCCTAGTTTGAATTAAGCTCATTCGAACTAACTAAAATTAGTTCGAATTAGTTAGTTCGAGCTAACTAATTCAAATTAATTTTAGCAAGTGTAGACATAGCCATTGAGTAGTCTTTGATTTGCATGAGTAATTAAATTAATAATAGGCTACTGAATAGAAGAATAGATAATGGATATGGGCCCACAGCCTTACATGACTTTTATAAACAATCATCATTCACTGTTAAATCGGTAAGGGTGTATGTTGAGCACCCAAGAAAACTTTGAAGTTTTGGACAATTGCATTGCTGCAGCCTAACTCAGAAGGAAGGAAATTGTAGCCTGGAGAAAGCCATGACCATTTTGTGCGGAAGCTGCAATAAAGACAGGGATCTAGCCAATCTTAGGCCTGGTCTATACTGCCAGCAAAATTAGGCGGCAGTTGACAGAGTTATAAAAGCTACCCTGTGTAGCTTGCTTAGCTACTATCAACTTCATAACTACCTTTTAACGTGTCATCCTCACTGAGCTGCACTGATGGGAAATGTGTTCCTGTCCATGCAGTTCTACATCACTTGATGGGGTGGTTCTATTAAGTCAATTTCTGGATCAACTGAGCATATCTTTACTGACCACTCAGTCGATCTGGAAAAATCCATCTGATAGCAGCATATTTGCCACCGTCATTGTAGACATACCCTTAGACTCTTGTATAAATGACTGTATGAATTATGGTCTTTCCTTCCTTCAGTGCACCTGACATGGACCTCTGCTGGAGGAAGCTATTCACTAGAAGGGTCAATTATCTGTTCTGGGAAAGCTCTTTAAAAAGAGGTTCTAGGGAACATCTCCGTTCTGAGCAGAGTTAGTTCAGTTTGCCTAAGTTCTAAAATATTATCCAAACACCCTTTCTTTTGTTTTAATAGATGAGTAAACAGTCTGTAGCTATTACACTCCTGTTTACAGACTGGAGCCTGTAAATTATGATAATTTTAAAGAAGATTTTGCTTCATGATGGGAATAAACTTAAGACCAAATCAGTGGCAAACTCAAACTTGTCTTTTTGTTTAAATAAAATGGCTATAATTTTACCATAAGACATGTTTTAAAGCATCCAGCTATGACTAAGACTAGAAAGGTGCACTGAAAATTTAGAAGAGAACTTTGAAGTCTTTCAGATCCAATAGTTCAGACAGAAATTGAAGGCAGGACACTCAGTGTAGGATTACAAACTACAAGGATAACATCATTATACTCCATGCTGTAAAATGCCATTTTTAGTTCAAGGCAGTCATTCTGGGAAGCTACTGTTGGTGGTGGTTAGAAGTCAGTGAGATGTGAGTCTCATTCCATCACTGACAGACCAAAGAAGGGAAGTGGATAACCCACAGCAAAGACATGAAATGAGCTATTGGAGATCTTTTAAAATAGATTATATGATGGAGATGACTCAGAGCTACTATGTTTCTTATTCAGTGGATGACTTTTGAATACCTCTGTCAGCTGAGTAAACAGCCAAATTAAATAAATCACTGATTTCTCAGGAAGTTCTTGATGACTTTCAAAAGTTTTAAATTTTATTGGGATCCAAGACCCAGATGGTTCTAGAGCAAAATTGCTTAACTATCCACCTCTGGTGGTTATTGGCTATTTAACAGCCATCTAGGGACACATTTTCAAGAGTTGAGCATCTGCAATTCAGGCTAGGTTTTCAAAAGATCTCAGCTCCCACATAGGAACCTAAATAAAGGCTTTCAGAAATGACTGGCACCCAGCAGCTGCTACTGTGACTCTTACAGCCCTCACTGTGAAGCTGGTGTGAAAAGTTAGTGGTACACAATCCAGACACTTTCTTTTCCTGTTCAGTTTCTGCTAGCAAACAAGTCGGTCCCTTTACATATACAGAACAGAAGGCAGAGGGGCTATAAATGTCACCATTTATTGTGCTCTTAGATGGAATTACTGTAGAGAGGATGGCTATATTTAGAGAGATTAATAGCATTAAGGGGCTGGATGGCCATTGGATTAAATTCCTAGAGCAGCTATCAGGAGAACTAGGTTCAGTTTCTGAATCTGCCCCAGATTTCCTGTGTGTCCTTGGGAAAATCACTTAATCACTCTGTAAAATGATGATAGTGTTTGTTTAGTTTATAAACTCTTTGAGGTTGGGCCTGTTTCTTCCCAGTTGTTTGAACAATGCTTGCACAATGGAGCCTTGGTCTCATTTGAAATCTCTAGGTACTAGATTACTAATTTGAGTTTAGCTGGGGTTGATCTGATAGTGTCTAATCTCTTTCTGTATCTATGGATGGAAACACATCCTTACTTTGTCAAATTCTGGTTCTTTCATAGGCAAAGTGACTTGATCAATCCTAACACAATTAATTAGGGGGCATTTCTCTCAGTAAGCACAGTGATGTTATTGTTTTAATACCTTAGAACTCTCATTTTTGGAACCCAGATTTCCAAAACTCAGTTGCATCTGAAATGTCATTTGTGTTCTCTGGACCAGGAGCACAATCTTCACATAAACTGTTAGTGATACCTTTAGTGCTATCAATCACCAAAAATATTCCTTAGGCAGGGCAACTGGCATTCCTGACCTGTTAACACATCCATGAATGCAATTACCACCTAATCACCTATTCAATGCTGACTGAGGATTGTATGGTTGCTTCTTCTGCCTGCTCTGTGTGAATAGAAGCAAAGAGAAAGCATATGGGGATGTACATTGTAGACAAGCTCAGGATCTCGGTGTGCCTGCAAAATGCTGGTTAGTTCATGTTTCTATTATTTTTACAGAACCCCAGTTTAATGAAGCCTGATATTCACGACCTTACTAAAATTGAGGTTCCACTCTGTTTGGCTCCAGTTCTCATAGGGTCAATTCTTTCCCCTCTAAATGGCTTCTATTTTATCTGCATGAATATTCCAGTCATAGCATTTTAGGCCACCTCAAGATGCGTTGTCTGATTCCCAGGATCATGTATCACAATAAACATTAGACAAAGGTGTTATACCTCTATATGCATGAAAAATCTCTCTCAAATTTAACTAGAAATATTTATACTAAATAGATTTTGGTCTATAATAAGAAGGGTTTTATTTTCTTATCTGTGACAGAATGCACCCAGGTATTCTCATCCTACATACTATTGTCATAATCTTTGTACAAAATATGCTTTAAAAGGTATCACCTGAAAACTCATAACTTGCTGATCAGTATTGTCCTGATAAAATGTGACTTTATAAGATTCCACTCTGTGGTGATCTTAGCACATGTTCCTAGATGAAGTTGGCAAAGATGTCTGTCTCAAACAAAGGCATGTGTGCTCTGCTTAGTTTGCATTTAAGCAATAAACAAAGTCATCAAACTGGAAAGGAAATAAGAAGCTCAAACAAGTGAGGAAAAAGCAGCAGGGAACATCCTTCCCTGGTTAGTAAGACTGCTAAAATCATGTGGTAAGAAAACTTTGCTTTCAATTAAGTTTGTGAGGCACCGGTTGTGTTTTACCTTTGTTTTTCTTGTAACCATGTCTGACCTGTATGCCTCATTACTTATATTCATTTAAAATTTCTCTTTTTGTAGTTAGCAAGCTTGTATTATTATTTTAACTAACATCTGAAGTGTTTGGGAAACACCATTGGGGTGACAGGTTGTGTGCATGTTATCTCCATTAAAGAAATAACAGACTTGTATTGTCCAGGTATTATTGACCTGAGTCAATCTTCTGATAAGCCACAGCAATCCTTTCAATATCAGTAATGTAGGACCCTGCCTGCATAGAGTACATCTAGCTGCTCAGCACTGCAACACTGAAATTGTCTATCCCAAAGAGAGTGGTAGATTGCTCACTTAAAACTCAGTGGGACAAAATGGTAAAGAATGAAGACTAGATTAAAAGAACTTGCTTGTTCACATATAGATGAAAACTGGTGTATATGTCTCGGGTAACAAAGGACAGCTCTTCCAGGAACAGAAAAAGAGGGAGTTGTTTGGTTTTTTTTAAAGGGACATCACCCCACAATATTTGTTTATGGTACTAAATCATTTCTTTTTAGTAACAGGGTGTACGATGGGTTGCTAAAATCTGAGTAAACTGTTTGTGAGCAGGTGCCTTTCCCAATCTTCTTTAAAACAAAGTCGCCATACTCAGAATTCACCTTCTTCCTAGGTTGATGTTATTAACAAAGAAACTTCAACTATACATTCATCCCACACGATCTCCTCAGGCTTGGCCAGTCCTAAGGTTACCTTCTCAGGATTGCTCAGCCCAGACCCTAAATCCTTTTTCCTCTAGAAATGCACTCCCACTTTCCTTACATTTTAGTGCTATGAAGGAGGCACCTGCCTCACTGAGTATATTTGCAGGGCTGGTAAATCTGATAAGCCATGCCAGATTCCTGATGTCTTGAGAAAGACAAAGGTCTCTATGCTTAGTTTCCTCAAGCACTGTATAGGGTCTTAATACAAGAGGTAGCTGAGTGGCATTTGTGAATAGTCTTTTCTGGGTGTGGAATGGATGCTGATTAGAGATTCCTTGCCAGTCTTCCCTTCATGAGCATTAGGAATCTTGACAAGTTCCAAAGGGGAAACCGTGTTGGTCTAGGTCAGCAAAACAAACAAGGAGTCCTGTGGCACTTTTAAAGACTAACATAAATAAACTAACATCAATAAATTTGTTAGTCTTTAAAAGTGCCACAGGACTCCTTGTTTGTTTTTATTAAGAATCTTGTTTCTCTTATGGTTCCTACGCCAAAATATTGTTGATAAGGGAAGCTGTTTGTCTTTTACAGCTGATATGAGATTAGTGCTTGGAGAGAAAAGTTGATCCTGTGGGGAAGGCATGAAACTGGGTCTAAGGAACTCTAGGTTCAATTCCCATCTCTGCCAAGGTACTTACTCTGTAATCTCAAAAGTCCAGTTTAATAAGGGGCCTTATGACGTTTGCTGCTCTCAGTAGCATATTAGAGTCTCATCCAAAGCCCATTGATGTCAATGACTTTTAGACCAAGCAATTTCTGTGCCTCACTTCCCCATCTGTGGTGACAACAGTACTACTTTTCTGTCTTACTTGTTTATTTAAACTTTTTGGAGACAGGACTGTGTCTTTCTTTGTGTATGTAAGTGCCTAGCACAGCAGGGCTTCAGTACCACTGTAATACAAATAGTAATACTAGATGCCAAGATATTGGAAATTATAGCTAGACAGTATTTCAGTTGAAATTCCACTGATTGTATTACAAAAGGAGGTACAGAGTTTATCCATATTTTTTTCTTGCATTTAACAAATGTACATTCCTCAACTCTGGCTATTGAGTAAGGGGAATGGATTTTGGGCTGTGAAATCAGACAGGCTCAAAGCAGAGAGAGAAACACATCAATATATTGTCTGTCTTTTCCAATATTTGCTCAAATGCTGAACTAAAAAGGCACTCCAGACAGTCAAGCATTCAGAGCTCCGTGGCTTCCAATTATTAATTCAGCATCTTTGAAAGGAGTTTAAATTCTAGCTAAGCCAGCAGTGGAGATCTTTGGATATCCATTTAAGGAATCAGGCTGGTTCAAAAAGGCATGAGTTCTTGTCAGCTGCGAAATTGAGGTGGTGGACAGAGAATCCTAGATTACTTACTGCACAGCCATACGCTGTTATATAGCATAAGCATCATTGCACTTTGCATCATGGATGAGTCGTGAAGGGGTAGTCACTCCTACAGCCCCAAAGGCATGGTCCCAGCATAAAAATAGAGGTAGCATCCCTACTTACTGGTCAGTGTCTGTGTCTGCATCTCCAGGGCAGTAAAGGGCTAGTATAGAAACAGTATGGTCTAAGATTATGGCATCGAGCTGCTGCTCTGGAGCCCTGGGTTCTCCATCCGGTTCTGCCAGTGATCTGCTGTGTGAGATTGGGGAAGTTGCATTGACTTTTCCCCTCCCAAACTACATCTCTGTTGTTCACTTGCATTATGAGCCCTTTGGGACAAGGGCATGTCCTGCACTAGTGGCATTAGCATAAAGTAATAGGATCCCAAGCTTGGCTGAGGCACCTAAACACTACTGCAGTAATATTGATGATTACATCTCAAGATCTCATCTGGTGAAGGAAGAAGAGGAGACTAATTCTTCCCATGAAAAATGCCCTATTTCCCTCCCCCTCCACACATGATGTGAATGATTCAACTTTGCATATTAGAAACCGTTATATTGCAAACTTGATTGCATTTGTTTCAAAAAATGGCCTTGACTGAAAACTAAAGTGTACCCTAAAGTGAGATGATCACATAATCCATAGAGAGTTGTATGTTGAGCCTCCTGCCACATCAAACTTCAATACGGTAAAAACAACAATGGTTCACAAAGTTCAAGTTGGCAAGTCCCATTGAAATCAATAGGAGTTCAGGTCACTTGGCACCTCTTAGATGGTGTTCTTCACCTTTCAAGATAGGGCTCAGAGCATAAGGACAGAAACAAAATGCACAAGCGGTTAAATCTATTATGTATCAACAACATGATTGTTTTTGTTTGTCTAATTTATGAAAGGTATCTTTAATTTATAGCCAAGTGTCTGGCCATTGATTATGCTTACTATTAAGCTAACACTCAACTTACTAGCAGAGAGCCAAAGATGTTTAATTTTACATTCTCTTGCCAAGCCTGTGACTATTCATGACAGTTGTTTATTAACAATAGCCTTAGGAAATAAAATATGGCTGCCAACTGAACGGAGGGGTCCCAGATTATGACAGTGCGGTAGCGCCGTGGTAGTTATTGGTGTCCCGTGGTTTCTACTGTTTAAGTTTAAAGCCCAAGATAATGGGAAAAAGTGGGAGTCTTTTTAATGTTTACATGAAAAGTATTTGTCTCTGTTGGGTCATATTTGTACGGTGGGATCAAGACCTTTTTTAAAATGGGGATTTAAAAAAGTGAGGAATGTGTTAATGGGGGAATCTTAATACTGTAGGTCTGAAAATGTAGAGATTATAACTAGACTCTCACACATACGTTCACACCCCTCAAAGTGCCCTCTCAACCTGCCACGGCCTATGTATTTTTAGAGATACATAAAATGAAGCTCTCACTCAGTTGACAGTGTTTTAGACACCTATCACACCCCCCTTTTAAAGCCAGTGAGAATTTTGCCCACAAAAGGACTCCAAGATTTGCCTTTGCAATTTAGTACGGAGAGTACGTCCCCCTTTAATTGCTTATATTTTAAACAGCAACAGCCAGCACCTCAAATGAATGCTCACCAATAGGGAGGCTCTTAATATTGTGGGGATTCTTTTTATTTTGCATAATCAAGATTAATTACAGACAAGAGCAAAACTCCTCAGGAGGAATGCATCTCCAATTCTGTGTATTAAAGTGGCATGTTTGCACAAAGATCTTTTTATAAGCTTGTGGGGTTTTTTATTTCATCAGTTCCTCATACTCAGCCTAAATCAACACCATATGATGCCGAGTTCATTTTTTTCTCATTGGAAATGCTCAGTTCTCTGCAAGATTTCCCAGCTTCAAATTGCATTTTATATACTTTTGAAAAGTTCTCTTCTGCAATTTAAAACTGAACATAGGCCATTCTGCATGTTTGAGCGCCAGCTCCTCTTTTGACAAACGAATCCTAGTTTCTTTTTCTTCCGTTCTTACCTGTTTCCATTTCCCATAGAATTCTTCCAGATCCAAAAAAGTCCGACTGAGTACACACTCCTCTGCTCCTGAGGAGATAGGTGAGGTTAAGGCCAGCCACTGAAAACATTTCTACCTCCTTCTCTTGCCTCCATCTAATTTTTCTCCCCACACTGAATAGGTCAGATTCTCCAGGCGCTCTTGACCATTCATTTCTGCAAAGATCACAGGGCCTTCTTTGAGGTAGCAGGAGAACAGGAGAAGAAAGCTACAGAGAACATCAGAAAGCATTGAGGTCTGTTTGATAGCTCACCCTCCCTTATTTTTACCTGCTGCCTAGTGACTTGTTTGGGGGGAAAAAAACCCAAGGGTGTGATCATGTTTTGAATGATTCACAGAGGGCAATATTGCTGGTAGTGACCTCTCATCCCTGGAAAGACCTGCCTGGCTCATGCTGTGAGGGGAAAAGGTTCCTTGATTGGTAGCACATGGCACTTTATTCAGATAGGGTACTGCACCTGCCAGCTTTCCATCTGAAAAACCAAACCTTTCAGAAAACCAAAGGTGACTCAAAGGAAGAGTGTATTGAACTTTACTACAGATCCCTGGGGAAAAGCACCTGCAATGTATTACTGTTTGTCCCATCTGGTGTGACACTGTGAGAAACTAGTATAAACTGATAACGGATGCCAGCTGTCACAAATATGGCTTTTATTATCTGAGACGTATCACCAAACTGCTGAGCCTCAAAAGGCTACATTTGTATAAATTCTTCCATGAGTTTGGGATCTTTTATTTAACTTAAGCTGGCCAAACCCAGAGAATTTGGGGTTCTGCTTCTCACCCCAAACTTGAATTCAAGAGGAAGATTATTTCACAACTCAGGATGAAGTCCTCAGGCGCTCATCATGGTTTGCTGAAAAGAAGCCTCTGCTCCTTGTGTGACCGAAGATAGCACTTTCACTGCAATGCTGCAGTGTGTGACTAGGCAGTGACACTCGTGTTTCTTGAGCATAAGTGCTGGTATTGGAGGTTGGAAGATTCAGGTATGGCTAGTTTAATTGGCTTTGGACACTCACCCAGACTATTCACTCAAACCTACTTTGAACTTGGCCTATCTTATACTGCAGGGAAAAAATCAGTTCTGGTTTAATGATATCATTAAGAATTAATGTGACAAAGAAAGATGAAATACAAGTCATCTGCTATTTGGATGTTTCTGAACAGCAGAGTTCAGGATAGGAAAGGGGACCAGTCACTCCATTGTATTGTACCTCCACCACCAGCTAAAGGAAATCATCCTCGGAAATGGAAACAAATGCAACTGGTTGATGTGGGGAAGACTAATAACATAGAAGGTAAGTGGCGGGATGATCAAGAGCAGCATGTGGAAGGAAGGGTGGGGGAAATGGACTTCCTTTTATATGGACTCATGCATAACTGGTGGGGCCAGTGGACTGTCGGGGATTACAGGGTGCCATTAGAGATTCATAGATTATTAGACCTAAAGGCACCATTGAAATCATTTAGTCTATGGCCCATACTATGCAGGAAATCAGACTATCACCCAGTAATTCCTGCTTCAAGCCAGATAATTTGTGGATTAACTATGGCATATCTTTAGAAATGTATCCAACTTTGACTGAAAGACTCCAGTGGGGGAGAACCCACTGCATTCCTCAGCAAGTTGTTCCAATGGTTAACTAACCTGGCTATTAAAAAAGTGCATTTTTTTTCTCATTTAAGTTTGCCTAGCTACAATTGCCATGCAGAGGATCTTAATTAAGCTATATAAGGACACAGCAGAGAAGCTTAATGATTTCTTTGCTCAGACTGCATCACAAATGTTGTTGTAGAGATAACTAATCTTTCCAGGTGATAAAGATGACGCACTATGAAACTTAAGTGACAAAACAAAAAATGCTGGACCCAAATAATAAATTAGAGTAAATCACCAGAACTGGATGGGATCCATCCAAGAGCACTAAAGGAATTTTAAGAATGAAACATCTGCTGCTAACAAAAATATTTCCAGATACTACTTCAAATCAGCTACTATATCAAAACGCTGCAGGGGAGCCATTCTTGTACCTATTTTAGCAAAGTAAAATTTATGATTTGTGTTGGGCCCACTTAAAACCTTCAGTAAGAACCTCAGGGCCATGTTGGACATGATTAAAAGGCTCACTGCCCTAGTTAAAGCACCAGAAAGGAATGTGCCTCAAAAGTTTAGCTGACCACTCAGGAATTGTATTCTGTATATAGGGGAAGGGTGGGAAGAAAGCAGGGAAGAGGTAGACAAATGGAAGGTCACGGATGCCATCACTGGTCAAGTGACCAGGCTGGGGATGTTGACCTGATGAGGCAAAGACACAAAAGGAGGAAAGAGCAGGGTTGTGAAGATGAAGCCAAGGAAATTTAAACTCAGTGTAGTGCTGACAAGGGGAAGCTAATGGAAGAAGGCCAAGATGACCGGGAAAGAAGATGATTTGGCAGCTGTGTTTTGTGGGAACTGGAGTGTGGAGAAGTGAGTGTTGAAGAGGCTGGTAAGAAGGAGACTGCAGCAATCAAGATGGGAGGAGTTGAGAGCAGGAGTAAGAGAAAAGTATGAATTTTCAGAGGGATACAACAGCCTAGACATACACAGGCAATTGTGAGTAGCCAACTGTTTTGGAAGCTTCCCCATGCAGATCCATGATGACTTCCCTCCAGACCTGCATCTCTCCTTCACCTCCTTTGAGGTTAAACTGCCCACTGTTCAATGCTTTCCTGTTGTGGATACAACTTAACCCATGAGCCTGGTGCTTATTTCAGGGCACAAACTAGCCTGTGCGTTAGTTCATCCTTTCAGGAAACCTTCCAGTGTGTGTTGGCTACTAAACTTCATGGAATTGCAGTTTGTGCCGGCTTTGAAACAAATCAATATCTGCTGGGTTTTACAAATGGCTCAGACTTAGAACTGCTTAATGTGATTTAATGAAATCCAAACTAATGTAAATGTGGCTGTGTAATCCTAACCTGATTTACGTACCCTCTTGTGTCATTACAGCAGAGACTGAAGCACAATCAGTCCAGTGCAACCATAGTCACCAATATGCCTTAGCTTAGATCTAAAAGGACCTTTACAGAGTAAATCAAGCTCCATATTTAGTCAGTGCTTGACCTCTCAGCTGCGACAGTCAATAAAGGAACAATTTTTGTGATTTCTATTATGATACATCTTCACTAAGAAGTACACAAACCAGCACTTCGTCCCAAACAGCCAGCAGATGAAAGACTTTCTTACACTCGAGAGTCACGTTTGAACAAGTGACCGAGAGATGAAAGGCACTGTATCTCATTCCCCATCACCTGAGCCATCTTGTTCATAAAGCGCTACTGATAGGGTGGGGGGGTGTTTTGATTTGGGTTTTTTCTTCCTTGACTGGTTACAAATCTGAAAGTTGGATTCACTCCAAACTCCTAGGAATGTTACCAATTTCACAGTACTCCTCTATTTCTGTTCTGGGGCCGTCTGCTTCATTGGAAATAGTCTTTCTTCTTTTCAGATTAAAGGCCTATTGTGCAGTTCCACTGCCATAAGTTGTCTTAAAATTAAATTTGTATGATTTTCAGCGTTTGTTTCCAATTTTTTTCTTTACTAGCTTTTGCACTAGCAGGAATTTTTAAATAACTCTGCTGCTAAGGGCCTGAACCAAAATAGACAGCTTTTTCCATTGATTTGATAAGCTTTGCATTGGACCCTAATTGTTTTTGTAAAAAATATTATGCCTTGAGATATCAAGATTCATAAGATACATAAATGGAATCATAGGACCGAATCTCTCCTGGCATAACTCTATTCATGTCAATGGAGGCATCTCAGCAGAGCATCTTATACATAATATTTGAGTGATTATCTATTTCCCACTTCTTCCACCCACTGAAATGCAGATTCCATGTAGGGTAAAATGTGGCAATTGTTTAAAGCTACACAGCATCAACACATAATAGAGAGTATAGAGCATCTTCTCCTATTGTAAAATATACCAGAGAACAAAGGAACACAGACTGTAATTATCTACCTGGAATTTTCCTAGGACACTTGGGCATTTTCAAAAAAAGTGCTTGCCTTTCACTTGCAGAAATGGATGTGCAGTTGCTTAAATTGGTCGGGTGATTGTGTAGTTTTTTTAAGCAATTATGATGATTGTGTGCACAAATGACAAGTTGTGTCAAACTGAAATCAAGGAATTTTTAGGGTCAAGTTTGTACTAAATTACACCTAAGGGCTCTGACTGAGATCAAAGCCCCATTGGGCTTAGCTTTATAATAAACACACAGTCAGTTTATGATCTAAAGAGACAAGGCCAAAGAAAGATGGGAGGGGAAACAGAGGCATGGAGATGAAGTGACAAGGTCTCACTTTGCAAGTCAGTGAAAGAGCCAGGTCTTCTGAGTGGCTACCCCTGGACCACGCTATCTCTGAACATTGAGTTCTGTCTCAATGTGAGAGAGCTTGACAGAGCTGTTGACTAAATGAGCAGATCCACACACAATTTCAGTGCACTCGTATGCAGGTTTTCCTGAATGCTTACCTCAAACATTCACCATGAGATTTCCAATAGCAACAAATGGAAAGGATGTTGACTTTCCATCTCATCCCAAAAAATCTCAGTGGTGTAGAACTGGGGGTCTGGCATTCCTCTTTTAGAACCCTACAGTAGCAAGATATTAAAACTGGTGAATTCCTAACTTGTCACAGTCCTAATCATTTCACCAAGAGAAGGGGAAAGATTATCTGTTGTGAGTGTGATCAGTTAATTGGTGTTAAGTGCTGTCATACATGCAGCAAGGTAAACTCATCTGTACAAAAATATATCTGTGGTAAGGCAAACACTCCAATGAGTGCTACCCTCTGCCTGAAGGAATTGCTCTTTATGGCCTCCAAAGCACAATTAAGTTTAATGTGAGGCAGGTTTCTATTGGGCACTAGATCAAGCCTTTAGCTTTTCATGTGTTCAGATGTCACTACACATTTGGGATATTTGAAGATCATAATCCTTTGCAAAGCTGGGTGAACTATTCCTAGTATAAAATTCAATTCACTTACAACCATCTGTGAACAACGTTAGACAGATCATGATTTTTCTCCTAACTTCAAGCATGTGTTTAGTCCCCAGTGAAGGAGATGGCACAACTCTGCCTAAAGTTAGGCAGGTGCTTAAGAAGTTGCTGAATCAGAATCCTACTCTGTATTCATAATAGTTTATCAAACATTTTTCATTTTACCAAACAAGCTGCACTCTATGAATTTTCTATGAATTGTGTTGGTTGTCACCTGAATCCCATGGTATTGTGTCCATTCCCTAATCAGCCACATGAAAATGTTAAACAGAACTAATGAACACAGGGCATTCAGATTTCATGGTGATGGGCACAGTACAAGAACCCAAAGAGACATAGGGTGCATCTACACTGGCAACTTAGGTCGGCTTAAATCGACCTACACAAATCCACGTCCACACTGGGTTTTTATTAAGTTTACTTAAGCGCTTCCTTAAATCGACTTATTAACAGCTTAAGTCGACTTAATAACACCACCTCTGAAGGACTTCTTAAGTCGACTTAAAGCCAGTGTGGGTGGCTATGTCTACTGTTAAGTCGACTTAACAAAGTCGACTTAAAGTTTAGCCACTCTAAGTCAACTTAACAGAGTCAACTTAACAAGTGTAGACATAGCCATAGTGACTAGAGAATAGTGAATGAATAAACAGCCTTGTTCTTGTGTGTTCTGGGTCATCAGTACAATAACAATACCTCTGAAAACACTGGTTGAACAAGAAACTCGTTGCCTTAACATTCTTGGAAAAACAAGCAATGCAAAAATAGGACAGGAATATAGATTTTGCCAAAATGTTTGCAAATGAACTATCTGTTTTTTGATTATATCTGTACCACTGCCATCAGTGGAAGCTTGGTCATTTGACTTCAAGAAGCACAAGACCAGGCCAGTTGTCTGTAGTGTTACAACCAGACACCTGAGCCTGGAATGCTTCATTTAAGATTTATTCCTTCTTTTGGTGGGGGGGAAGTACATGACGACTGTAGTTTGCTGGCATGAGGAACAACACATGCTGCAGAATGGAGATGTCAAGGATGTGTGTGTTCATATCACACATCAGAATTGAAATGGGTTAACTAAGGATCACTTTGAAATAATTGTTCTGTAGGAGTACGTCTACCCTGGAGCCTTAGGTCAACGTAAGGAAGGTTAAGTCGACCTACAGACTGCTGCATCCACACTGGGCTTTTATTAAGTTGACTTCAGCGTTTCCTTAAGTCGATTTAATAACACCACCTCTGGAGGTCGACTTAACACTTAAGTCGACCTTATTAAGTCAACTTAAGCCAGTGTAGATGGGGAATGCCCTTAAGTTGACCTAATTGGTCTCCAGGCCCCCTCCCAGCCACCCACAATGCACCACTCCTCCATCGACCTAACACCTGCCAGAGTGGATGCAGGCAGTCAACTGGAGTTTTTACAGACTCACAGACTTTAAGGTCAGAAGGGACCAGTACGATCATCTAGTCTGACTTCCTGCAAAATGCAGGCCTCAAGACCTCACCCACCCACTCCTACAATAGGCCACCAACCGATGACTGAGTTATTTACCTCCTTAAATCATGATTTAAGGACTTAAGATACAGAGAATTCACCGGTAGGTGAACCATGCCCTGTGCTACAGAGCAAGGTGAAACCCCCCCAGATCCCTGGCCAATCAGCCCTGGGGGAAAATTCCTTCCCGACCCCAAATATGGTGATCAGTTAAACCCTGAGCACGTGGGCTCTTTAGTGTGAACTCTCTAAGTGTAGACATACCCTAGAAGCCTATTGGCTCCTATATCAGCCCACAGGTAACTAAGCTAGGATTTTAGGTGTTTTTATCTGTGGAAGTAGGCTTCTAATGTTATTGGTCAGCTTTTGAAAATTGGACCCTCTTTCAATATAGTATCTCCACTTGAATCCTGAAGTGGTGGGTCTTGTATAGTGTTGGTCTCTAATATATACCAGCTGTTGACTTCCACCCCTGTGATGGGTATTGTGAGGGATAAATGCAATAAAGACAGAGAAGCATTCTGATAACACTGTGATGCGGGGCAGATAAGTAAATCTAGATGGATAGATCACTGTATTTCAGTGCTAGGTAAAGCAATCCCTGTACACGCAGACTGAGTGCACACGCATTTGCTGAGATCTTTGGGATCCTTGCATAAAACTGGCTGCATCAATGTCAGTTTGACTTGTCCTCATTATAACTCAATGTGAAAGGTCTCTGCAGAGCTTACAACTCTGAAAAGTGGGAGAAATAACTGCAACTAACCTTCATACCAAGGCTTTGTTCAAAAACCTTCTTCCAGAAGAGGACTGTACCAGGCAGAGGAAACTAGGCAGGTGGCTAATTTCATTCCATGCTATCTGCTACTGCCTATACACGTATTAGAATACTATATTTTTCAAGCTTATTTTTAACCTACAGATTCTTTTGCAGTTGTCTGGAGCAGACATCACAAACCAAAGTACCCAAATTGTTTGTTGATTTACTCCATGCACTGTCAATGAAGGTCCAGATGTAATTCCAGTTCTCACTCACATGTATTGATCAGATAATCTAAGTTAGATTTAATGTTACACTTTGAGTTAACTGAAATCCATAACCACTCCATTTTTATTTAATCTGGAAAACAAGATTTGTTTGGTTTTGCCTTTTCATGTTCTTGTGATTTCAAGGTTTTAACTGTAATCGCCATTTTCTCAGTATTCCTTTGTTCTAATGTACCCTCGTCATTTATCACCAGGGATGAGGACCAGTGCCATCCTTCACAGTCTGCAAAGTCAATCACTTTGGTTCGATGTTGTTTGACCCTTGGCAGCTCTTGCTTAACATAAACTATTTGTAGGGCTTCCCTGGAAGTGGTTCTCTATTTTGGAATTCTTTGAGTAACCAGAACGCAAATTTGTTCTTCTGCACTCAAAGCAAATCCTCCTTTCCCCTCTTCTTAAGGCCATTAAGAAAGGGGTAAACTGGGTGAAGCAATTTATGGGCTGTCCTTTGTTTACTCTGTAATTTTTTTTTTTTTAATTTATAGGAGCACTGGCTGTGAGCTAATAGTTGCATTTTAAAAAACATGAACTAATGATGAACACTCTTTGCTGTGTAGCATAATGAGAACAGCCACATTATTTATTGAATTGTCATGATGTATATGGTCTACAGGGGGTTGAACAAAGAACCAGGTGTGAAGAGAAATGAGTTATTAAAAGGAAATTTAAGATGGTGAACTAAAATTAGAGCGACTCCTGAATTTAGGCCCAGAGGAACAAGCCCATAGCCTCTGCCTGTTCTTCGTTTCTGAACAGGCAGGGTACAGCCATTTGTGAGAATACTACTCTGAAAACACTTTCACAGTTGCAAAACCCAGCAGTGTGGGGACTTACTGGTGAGTTGTCCAGCTCAGACTGAGATTATAACTGAGCTGCAGGCTTCAGTTTGAAAGATCCAATAAGTATTTATATGTGATGTCCTGACACTGTGCTGGGACACTTTCATCCTGAAGTTCCATCCATATGGAATGACATTGACTCATGACAACACAACATCATGAGACACAGATTGTGGGGAAGTGCTCGGATTTGGCGCCACTTCTCCTTGGTGAAATTATTAAATGACAAAATGGGACACCAGTGTTGCAAGGCTCAGGCTGTAAAAGACGGGAGGTATAAGGTACCCAAATAATGCTCACTCTAGAAGGGTTTGATTAAGGTTTGATGTTCAGGTCTGACTTGGATGAAGGATGGATATATGAAATCTGTCAAAATCTACAAGCAAAAAGTGCAGCAATAGATGAAAATGACAAATAACAGGGAAGAGGAGAAAGAAATTAAGTTCATCAAACTCCGAAAGGTTCACTTTGAATTTGGGAGCAAGATTTCAATGTGTATTGGATCTGGCCCTGTGTGTATTACACAGATAGCCTAGACCAAACAATCTGCTATTCTTCTAGCCCACACAAAGGCTTTTAAACATGTAGCCTGAATACATTGTTGTTAATTAAATACACTGCTACAGCAAAAAAGCCCTATAGAATTAAATGGGGAAAAGACCATAGAAATGAAACCGCTCTTAAAAGAATTTTAAACCTCACAGAGAAGTGTATTCTTTAAGTGCCATCCTATGGAGCTGCCTGGTATAGGCTGGTTTAAAAATTCCATAGAAAAGTTCATGAGTCCCATAGGATTTTGCCAGAAAAGGGGGATACAAATGAATTTCTCCTGTACAACATCATTTCAGAATCTCTCTAGATTTAAGTTACAAATTTTATTCTCCAATTAAAGCAGCCTAGCAGAGATATTTAGGTATATTTTGCAGGGGCTTTGACCCCCCACCATTAAAAAAAAAATCCTTACTCAATGTATTTCTTAAACTTATATTCCAGTGCTAAGATCCAAATCTTTGTTTCTCCATCCTTCCCTGTTGCCTTTCTATTGCATTCACAAAGGAAGGTTGCTTTTGGGTTACTGAATTAATCACAAAGAGCAACAGGTCTGTCCCTATGCTAGGTACAAGGTGATGCTTTATGAATTTCATGTTCCTTTAAGATGTTACTCCAAGGTCAGGAGAACAGATAGATGAGGAGTATAAACCTTAAGCTTAGATTGCTTTGATTTCCCCCCCCCCCCCCCAAACCTCCTGGAAGTTACTGCAGAATATATTCTTTGGCAGTAAAAAGAGATTACCTGCCCCAGAGCCATAAGAAAGTAATAGCTTTAAAATGGGGCTATCCTTTCTGGGCCTTTATATAGATGTTGTTTCAGAAAAGATCTCTTTTCTCAGTTCTAGTATAAAAACTGGTAAGTACATACTTCTGGGCTTTTTGTTACAAAGCCATTTATAGCCTTTACCAGAACTCCTCAAGTAAATAGGATTTGCTGTCTACTATATCTAAGGCAATCATTTGCAAAAGCAAACCCGATCAGGCAAGGTGTTACTTTCTTTTAAAGGGGCATGTTCAGTTTAAGGCAGCTAGATTTATTTTATTTTTTGTCACCACCTCTTTGTCTCCCACAAACATTTTCCAAGCAATTACACCTGTGATGCATATCCAAACAGGTGTCCTAATCAACACAGGCAAGAGGCAAAATTCAAAGGTTTCCACTTCATTCCAAACAAAGAACCTACTTCACCTGTTCTGTTGTATATTAATAACCAAACAGATGCAATGTGTACCCACCAAACCCTTGTCCCCCTCCTTGCAAAGGTTAATGACAACTGGGGGAATTGAAACCAGTGTCCCCTGTGTTAATCTAGCCCCAATGAAGGTCCTTGATTCAAAAACAATCAGCTCAGGATAGTGTTTTCATATTGAGTCGGTTTAGGGCAGAAGGAAATCCTGGATTTCTCACTGCCCTGATTACAGGCAGCTTGGCTGGTATTTGTTGTCTTTGCTGACAAAGCTAGACTAATACAGGAGTCTTGTGGAGGAAACCAGACATTGCATTCCCTGGCAGTGCTAGAATGCCTGTAATGCCTGAATCCGGGAAGGGGATGACCGGCAATGCATGCTGGCTGAAGGTGAGCTGGAGGACTCAGTTAATAGTGCACTGGTGAGGGGCTCTACCTGGGGTGTGATTTTTGGGCAAGTCACAACTCTGCTCTGGGCCTCTGTTTCCCCTCTCATCCTTTGCCTGTCTTGTCTCTTCCAAACTCAAGCTCTCAAGGGATTGTCTCATTTGTTACTATGGACCCTGATCTCAGCTGTGGCCTCTTGGGCCCACTGTAGTACTGATTAATGGCGATAAGAGGAAATGGATGCCACATGTTACACTGAGCCAAAAGGCATGAAAGGTTTTCTAAAAATGTAGGTGCATCAGATTTAAACTAAGTGTTGGGCATAACTCCACTTTCTTAGTGCCAGTTAATCTGTCATTATGAACAAGGATTAACATAAGTGGTACTCATGAGCACCTAACCTTTCAAAAAGCATACTGAAAACTTCCCCCAAAGGCTCACAGGTGTACCAGCATACCCTGCACAGCCCCAGGCTCACTCACCCTGCCCCCTGCCCAAAACCATACCCCCTACCCCGCTTCCAGTCCTGCTGCTGGTGGCCCCACTCCCAGACTGGATCCGGCCCCCGGCCTCTGCTGCCAGGTCTTACCCTAACCAGCCTCTTCCCCCTGCCCACCCAGGTTGGGGCCAGCCACTGTGGCCCTGACCAGGGGCAGCCACTGCCCCCCGCCGCCTACCTGAGAAGAGGGATTTAACTTTCTCTCCGCTGCATCATGTGTCTCAGCTACATGCTGCAGAGCAAGAGACTTAAAAGAGCCGGGCACCTTTTTTGCCTGTGTTGCTCAGGCCTCGGGGCACTGGCTTGGACACTCTGGGCTCGTGCTCCCTGTGCTCAGCGCCAGCGATGCCCCTGGAGGGAAGCCGGAGGCCTGTCAGTGTTCAAGGCTGAGGAAGGTATTTAATACTCAACCCAGAGCCACTGTGAGAGACGCTGAGTGACGCCCAGGCAAGGGATGGTGGTGGTGAGGCTGCCCTGTCCCAGCTGGAGCCGGGCTGCGAGGCTGCTGCAGGGGACCAGCTGCTGTCGCACACTGGGTAACTGCAGGGGAGGGGAAGTGCATGGGGAGATTTGCATCTCCCAAGCCCCATGTCCTGTCTCCCCCCGCAGGTACAGGACCCCCTGCCTGGGGCAGGTGAGAGGTGGGGCCGGACCTCCTCCTGCCCCAGAGGGTGGAGGGGGAAGTGGCGTGAGGTGTGAGGGGGTGAAAATGTGACATCTGATAGCCGAGTACCCTTCTGCTGGTGCTCATTGGGGAACCTGATCTGAAAAATTGTCAACCCCGATGATGAAGTAACATAGGTGAGAACACAGTTCATTAAAGGAGCCTTTAGTACCAGCGATGGCACAGATATACCTGCTCCAGTCTCTGGCCATTGGCCAGTTCTAACTCCCATTATCTTCCCTCATACCTAGTGGGGGGGGGGGAACTGGATAAAGAATATTGGCCCTTTGATCCACACTCCCCCAACAACTACTCCGACATCATGTTGGGAGTTATCTGACCTACAAGGAGACGCTAGCCCCGGAGTTGCACTGAAGAACAGACAGCTTTATAAGGACCTGCATCTTTGTGGCTGCAAAGCTCCCCCTGGCCACAGAGCAGAGGTGGTCCTACTCCACGAAGAAGGAGGCTGGTTTGGCAGGAGAATGTGTGCAGAGAGCTGTATGCCCCTTGTAGGTGGAGACAAATCTGGAGAGGAACCAAATCAGAGGATTAACAGACACCAGTCCTCTTTCCCAAGCCACCATGCTAGAGGTTCAGAAGCACCCTTTCAATGGCCTTAATCCCCTGGAATGGCTCTGCAGACTCCTACAACCCTGGGGAAATACCCAGCCCCCCAGCCTGGGCTTTGCTGGGCCCCTGGGTGTATGTATTCCATAAAGAAAAACTAGATTAACTGAGGCTTGCTTTACATTTTGCCTTGCACTTTTTATTCCTTTTGAGATTGGGCTAAGAGCTAGTCTTCACAAAATCGGCATCTATCAGCCACTTACTCCACATATCTAACCACTCCTTGTGTTATAAAAGGCACCAATGCACTTTACAGACTGTGCATTCACTGATCATGTCACCTGTTACTGTGGTGCAGCCACATCTGGGGTGGAACATGGCAGCCATTATACACAATTTTTTGCAGGGAGGGGACATGAAGAAGAATGATTCTTCCAGTTAAACCCTGCACAGAGGATTCAAGTCAGCAAAGCGTAATTGTATAAGCTGGAATTTGGCAAGGACGTCAGCATTTGCATGACCACTTCTGCTCTTTTAATGTGTCATTGGAATTTTCAATGTTCCCAGGTCATCAGCACCTCCATGTTATTCCCTTGACAAAGTGTCCCTCGATTCAGACCAAAGGTATCATCAACTCAATCACTGGTATGACTTTCGGTCACATCTCCCCGGCCCTGTTCAGCTCCCCGCAGATCCCTGACCAAGCTTTTACAGCTCTATCTTCCATTCTGCTGTGTTTGGCCTTTTTCATATGCTCAGAACATTTGAGGCAGCATGATTCAAGTGAATAGATAATTGCCAGTATCTTCATATAGCTTCTAAGAGTCTCACTTCTCAGCCCCCCGCCAAGAGGCAATGTGGTGAAGACATTCCCATGCATTATGCAAACACTTACCTCAATAAACTGGCAAATGAAATTTTAATGGGCACTTCTGAGAAACATCTCTATTAGTGTTTGGGTGGGAAGGGAGGAAAGAGGCAAAGGAAAAGAAAGGAATGTTGACATTTGACCTTTAGATTCCTTTGCAATTGCTAAATCAGCATTTAATCCCCCAGCTCCTTTTGGGTGAGCATGTTGCTGGAAACATATGCAAAGTGTAAAGCTTATTAGAACTCACCTGGGGAATTCCACCAACCAACGGAAAGGAAGACACTTGCGTCACTCTCAAATATGGCCCAGAGACCTACCAAGTGTATCACACCCTCAATGCTAAATGTTCTGTTCACACAGGTCCAATAACAAAACACTGCACATAAAATAAGGTTTACATTAAAATCTGCAGAATCCCCTGGGGAAAGAACTAATGCTCCCCCACACCCTCCAGAAGGCTCCATCAGCCAATATTTCACCGTCCTTTGTGCAAGTGGGTGTACAGCCCTCAAGATGACCAGACTATGTAGTAACCAGTGCTAGTCAGGAAATGTTTTCCCCCCTGACAAAAAAGATTTCAGCACAATGAATTTTTTCCATATTGATTCAAATTTCTCAAGTTTTTTTAGTTTTCATTCATGCTTGTGGTGTTGTGGTTATGGGTGATATACGAATGCCCAGCTTGGTAACAACAACTTTGGATATGAGCAAACAAGGGGTGGACGGACAACGTTGAAAGATTTGATAAACAGTGCAGCGTATATAAACACTGTGTTGAGGGAGGGGGGCTGCTTTTCCCTCATTGTAGAAAACACCAACTAAAGTGGAAGTCAAATCATGGCACTCTCAAGAAACAATCAGATCAGCAGTTGGTGGAGAAGATCAATGCTGAATATACAATCTTTTATGAGTGCTGACGTAGGCAGTAACCATTAGCATCTCATCAGAACAATTAAATTAAAGCTAAAAAGACAAGCTAGCAAAAGAAGAGGGAGAGGCGGTGTTTGATGTGAAGAAATTGTTTGACCCTGAAATCAGAATGGATTTTAAAATCCATCTCTGAAATATACTTTAAGTGGCAGGTAATGAATGACGATAGGGAGGAAAAATGGGCTCTTTTGAGAGATGTTCGCTAAGAAGCTGCCATGACCTCATTTGCACAAAGAAGAGCAAGGAAAGAAAAGTGGATACAGCCAGGCACATGGAAATCAGTTGAGGAAAGAAAAGCTTTTAATCAGAGGCAAGTAAAGGTGCCAGCCAAGAAGAACATACTGTGATGGTACGCAGAACCCTTGGGGTACCACCTGGGAGTTGGGCTATCCCTGAGTACTCTGTCTGACCAGCTTGGGTTTCCTCTTACTCTGTGGTGCTATGGCAGGCCACAAATCTCTGGCAAAGATTGCATTTATACAGCCCTCCTGCCTGTGGACCACACCCAGTTCAGTTCCATGAATGCTTTCCAGCCACTCCACAACAGAGAAACCCCAGCTGGCTCCTCAGCCTAGAACCATGGGGCCAGACTGTTGATCCTGATTTAAATACACTGACCTGAGGAGATTATTTTCCTGTCTGCCTGCCCCTCAAACAAAAGGATCGTGTGCCAACTTTTGTTATTAAGCAGTTTTTCTAGACACTTCAGCCCAAGACAAACTTGTTTTATGTTTTATCTTAACCACAGAAAAATAGATTTTAAGTGATTATAAGTGGCAGATGTAAAGAGATTAAAAGCTACCAAATGAAATAAACATAAAATCGCAGTCTAAGTTATACACACTACCAATATATGAATTAGCAATGTCTCACCTTTATTAAGTGGTACAAGCAGTTTCTTAAATGCAGACTCGACAACATTCCCTGCCTGGAATTCCTCTGCCCCCTTTCAAAGTCATTTTGTCTTCCAGAGGATCCTTCAGGTGTTCATCATCATCAAGTGATGTCACCCTCCTCCTCCTCCATCTATTGGCTGTTTCAGCTTGCTGAAAAAATCCAGGCATGTGACATGGTGGCTGCTTGCATTGGTCAAGCAGCTCCATTGCAAATGCAAACCTTAGAGCGAAGACTCCCCTGTAAACAATTCCTGGTAGTGGAATCTATTGTTGAATGGGTGAGCGAGAATGTCATTATTGCTCTCTGGCCACTCCACTTTTGTGCCTGAAAGGCTCTTCGTTTGAGTTTTCCACCTTGCAACATGTTCTAATAACATAGAATCTAAGGCTATGTCTACACTACAAAAAGTTAGGTCGACTTTGTTAAGTCGACTTAACAAAGTGGCGTCCATGGGCGTGGACTAAGACCACTTTAAGTCAACCTAACTGCCCTTAGGTCGACTCAACAAAGTAGACTTAAGCGTCCACATTAGGTCGACCTAAAGAAGAGTTAGGTTGACCTAAGGAGGCTTAAGTTGACCTACCCAGTGGTTCTTATTAAGTCAACTTAAGCTTTCAGTAAGTCTACTTAAGGAATTTCTTAAGTCAACTTAATGAAAGCCTGGTGTGCATGTGGCTTTATTTATGTCGACTTAAGCCTCCATAAGTCAACTTAATTTGCCAGTGTAGACATAGCCATAGAAATGGGAAGAGAGCATGAGACATCATTGAGTCCAGTCCCCTGCACTCATGACAGGACCAAGTACCCTCTTAAACTATTCCTGATGGGTGCTTGTCTAATTTGCTCTTAAAAACTTCTAATGATGGAAATTCCATAGCCCCCCTAGACAACTTATTCTAGTGGTTAATCACCCTGACAGTTAGGAATTTTTCCTAATGTCCAACCTAAATCTCCCTTGCTGAATTTAAGCCCATTGGTTTTTGTCCTATCATCAGCAGTTAAGGAGAATAATTTTTCTCCCTTCTCCTTGTAACATGTTCAACAATATTTCATAACTTCATATAGACTGGTACCACATACACAATCCAACAAGCTATTAATGTTCATCAGATTAAGGCATTTAAAATAATACCAAACAAGGCATACCTTATCTAGAACATATAATTATATAACACTGAGTTTCTGGGGTGTTGTACATATGAAACCCTGTGTCTGAGAACATTACAAGTATGTTGAGAAAGACAAAGGAGTCTCCATGAAGAGATTAGAGAAAAGGTCTTGATTTTAAAAAAAGGGAGAGAGAGTAGCCAAAGAGACATCAGTGAAAAGTAACTCTAAGAAACTATTTCAGGTGCGTTTTTATTGTCCATATGGTTCCAGAGTCATAGAGGTACTGTAAAAGTAAAAGACTGAAGTCTGTTAATAGAAGTAGAACAAAAGGAATAATGACTAGAAGATTTCAATGAAGTATTTAGCCTACCAGAGCCAACAATGCTAATCAATGGCTATGAAGAAGGTGAAGAATTCTATATGTCACTGCTAAAAATTTTAGAAGCTGAAAGAGAGAAAGCAATTAAGCAGCTGAAAAACATCAAAAGTGCCTGGTCAAGATAAGAGCACTGCTGAAATGCTTGCAGCTGGTAGGGATGTTGTAATACATAAAATGCATAAACGGTGTAATTCAATTCTGCCTAGTGGCTTGAAAGAAAGATCTAATCTGTAAATTACCAAAGAATGCTAACTAACGGGTGTGCAATAATTGGCAAGAAACAGCACTGTTTTCATTGTCTGGAAAGATGTACTACAAACAGACTTCAGACCAAAAATACGGCCCGTAGATCACATCTTTACCCTGAGGTGACTGACCGAGAAAGGGCTTGCCCACCAGAGAGTAGTTTTGAATGCTATGTCTTTGCCAAAGTGTTCAACTGCATATGTTGAGAGTCACTATGGAAGATTTTGCAATAATATGGGCTTCCATTGTGTCACTGATCACAATGCTGAATAGAGGTTAAAAATGCTATGAAAGGACGGAAAGTGGAGGAAAATGTTGGTTTGATATTGTCTCTGGAGTGTGGCAGGGCTGTGTGTTATCCCTTCTTTCCTGCATTGTGGTACACTATGGAATGCAAAGAGCAACATCAAAGGAAGATGCAGAAGTTTTGTGGAGTAGAGGAAAAGTGCAAAATCTCAATGTTGCAGATGAAATTCCATTGGACACAGCTGGTGGTGCCATGAAAAAGAGTACTACCAATGTCAAAAGAAACTGCCAAGGCAGGATTCAGAATCAGTCAAAAGAAAATGAAACTCCTTATCATAGAAAGGAAAGTCATCATGTGTGTGGTGTACATGTGATTCTCATAATGAAGAGTATGGAATGATTAATGAGTCTGTGTATCTTCGAAGCACAATCAGTGCTGAAGGTCACCTACTTAAAGAGGTAGAAGCAAGAATTAGGAAGGCAAATGGAGTTTAAGACTGGCAAAAGGACATCGACACAAGAATGAAGATAAGTTATAATGTCACTGTGGTTCCCACATTGTTATAAGTGTCTGAAACTTGACAAATTCTAGAAGATTACAACAGGAAATTTAACTCACTCCACTGGAGAGTCTTGCAAAGAATTCTTGGTGTCCACTAGTACAATAAAGTTCCAAAGGGGTAGCCGTGTTAGTCTATTGTACTAAAAACAACAGAGTCCTGTGGCACTTTTAAAGACTAACAGATTTATTTATCGTATGAGCTTTCGCATGTGCTTACAACTTTTATGGCATTTTTGATTCATCTTGTAGCCATATTGGGGGTGGCGGTGACATTTCAGTTCCTGTATTGTGGTAATATAATTATTTCTATCTTGCATTATTTGTGCCCCATAAATGGCTCACTATAGCCCAAATTTATAAAAAAAAAAAAACTTGGAAAAATATAATCCCAAATAAAGTCTGCAAGATGTGAGTGTAAATTCATCTTGCACCCAAACAATCTTACCTACCCACCAAGCCTCAAATGAATTCAGAGTCTGTAACTTCCAGTTAACAAACAATGTATTGCTTTAGCTTTGTCTTGTTGAAAAATAATTTCTTTCACAGTAATTCATGTCCCAGCTTCCCAAAACTCCTACCAGATTTCATGTACTTCCAAATAGTAAACAGAGCAGGTACAAAAAGGCTCTGGGGTCAGGTAGTAGCATATGGCGCCTTTCACCTCTATTCCCAGTTCAAATTCAACTCAGGTCAGTAGTTACTGTCTGATGGTTCTCTGGGGACCTGTGGGAGTCTAGAATTGAGTATTTATGCCTGCAGTGCAACTGGCTGCTGTGCTAAGGCATTGATATTTATGTCTGTATCTTGTGCCATTTCTTCTTTAGCTTGGGGATTTTAAGCTGTGAGAAAATGTTGTTTAATCAGGGCAGCCATGCCAAGTGATGCAGATACCCTGGCTTCTTTGGCAGGGGTAGAGGCAGGGGACTGACAAAGGGTATTTCAAAGCTATAATTACTAACTGTCTTCCCAGATAAACAAAAAAAGCAGTGAAACGAATCTAGAAAATAGAATCCTGGGAGTCGAAGACTCCTGGAATGTTCATTACTTTGACCAGGGGAAATATCACTGCTCTAACTGGCTATGTCGACACTTGAAAAGTAAAGTCAATGTTATAAAGTTGACTTAATGAGGTCAACTTTAAGTCGACTTAAAGTGGACCTTAAGTCAACTTAACAGAAGTGGACTTAACTTTTCAAGTGTAGACGTGGCCCCTTTTCGACCTTATTAAGTCAACTTAATGTTTTAAGTCAACTTAAAAAGGTCCACCTAGGCACTACTCCGCGTCTCCACTGGCTTAAGTCGACTTAATAAAGTTGACTTAAGTGCTAGTTTGAATTAAAACGAGGTTATTAATTCGAACTAACTTTTCCTTAATTTGACTTAAGGAGCAGTTTAAGTCGACTTAAGCCTCCTTAAGTCTACTTAATTTGTAAGTGTAGACACACCCACTGACTCTTTCCCTCCATGATTCTGTGTCAGTGACCTGCTGAATCTCCAGCTCAGAGCATGAGACGGAGGAGGCTCATGGACGCCTCAGAAATCTCAAGGGCTGCACAGACTGTGGAAGTGCCGTGTAGAAGGATGGATAAAAGTAATGAGGAAAAACTGCCTCGCACTGGTGGAAAAGAGACACGGTAGAGATTGCATCATACACAGAAAGGATGATCTGGTGCTTAGGCTGTTATCATGGGACACAGGTTCAATTCCCTTTTCCGACCTATGTCTGGTTATTTAATCTGTGTGTTTCAGCTCCTCCTCTCTACAGTGGGATTAACAGAACTCCCCTGTCTCACCAGGGCATGGTGAAGGTAAATGTATTACAGATTGTGAGATGCTCAGGCACTATGGTAACTACCTAAGTAGCTCATGTAAGTCATGGGGTCATGCAAGTACCTAAAATAGATTGAGAGACTTAGATTGTAAACTCCTTGGAATGGGAGCCATCTTTGTTCTCTGTTTGTACAGCCTCAAGCACAATGGAGTCCTGGCCCAGTGACTGGGACTCCTAGACACTACTACACAATATAAATAGCAATAATAGGCTACTTACCAACCTGTCACTGGATCAGAAATGGACAGTTATGGCAAATGGACTCAGGAGAACAGGGTGTGATGGTTGCATATGCCTCTCACAGGTGTCTGAGGAATCTGTTTTGTTTTTTGTTTTTCTAACAGTTTGGCAACACTTGTATGATTTGTTATGCCCCGAAGCACCATTAAATCGAATAAATGATTTGGGCAACCTGCAAAGAAAAGAGTTTGGGGGTTCTGAAGTTATCTGGATTTACTTAAAGCAGGTGCCATTTTTTTCCCCACATAATAAATACATATTATTTGCTGTCATTTTTACTTACAAGGTGGACAAGAGCTGATGAGTGCAGGAGTCAGGGGGAAATGGTCACGGGAGCAAAGCATTCAGGCAAGAGGGAGATCTCAGCCTTTTTCCATTTCCCATTCTCTCCAGACATGCCCTCCATCACAATGAGAAAGTGCAGGAGACAGTGTGCTGTGCTGTGCTTTCCTCCCTCCCTCCCCACCTCCCCCAAACCCGCCATCAGATTATTCCTGTCACGCGCTCGCTCTTGAGGGATGGGTGGCTCAGAGTCACTGCTTTCTATTCAGGAAAAACTAGCCAAGGAAAGGGGAAAGATGGACCCGCAAGATAGGGAACACAAATTAAATAGTGAGGCCTCTTGCCAGAGAAAGGGAGGATTCACTTCTTTATAGGTAGCTTTTTCTTCAGTGTCTTTTCAGTTGGTACATTGGGATAAGGAGTAAGAAAACAGCTGCTGGTGTGTGAGCAGCAGGTTGTACATGTGAAAACACCCTGCTTTTCTCTTTCTTGCTTCCAATTCACTTCTTTGTTCACGTAATTGTTAACGTACCACTCTAGAATTGTTCCTGGGTAGATAAAGGTGGATATAGTAAGGAAATGCCCCCCCACCAGCTGGGCGTACAGAGAGGTTAAACGATTCACAAGAGAGTGGCAAAGTCAGGCTGAGAACCAGAGGGCCCCGATTCCCTGTCCCTTTTCCTAGGCACTGTATCCCCTAAGCTGCCCCAGGAACTTCCACTATCATCTTAATTTTGATTAGAACCATTCTTCTCCCTGGAATTTCTCCAGGCCAAAAGGTTTGGTGGCACACAGCACCACCCACTGTTCAAAGCCCATCTGCATCTCTCAGCTTAATTTCCTTATTAAAAATACAAAGGTGTTAGTGATTTTAAATGGGGGTAATTACATGGTAGAAAGAAATGCACCAAGACAGAAGGGACCCCCTGATTTTGAGCAAACATTTACTTTGGAGTGAAAATTATTTAAAACATTCAAAGACAATCCAGCCTCCCATCCTCTACTACACTAGAGAGAAGCTGGAGCCAAAAATCTGGGGGAAAACTCAGGCCTTGTACACATTATTGTAGAATAAGCCATTTTATTGCGGAATAACAACCCTACCGTACATACCTGAATGCTCCTTGTTGCGTTACAAGTGCCCTGTTGTACCAGAACAATAATACCACCTGTGCGAGAGGCATAATGCCTATTGCAGAACAGCTCTTGTGCTATAAAACGTGTGTGAACGCTGAGGAACTTTTCTTCTGCAATAAGTGGTCTCCGGAAATGTCCCAGAATTCCAAGCCTGCCCACTCTGATCTTCAGCTTGGACTCTGCTGCTCTGATTGCAGCTACCCTTCCCTCCTGAGAGTCCTGGGAACTTTTGAACTTTTTCCTGTTTTCCTGGGGCAATGTTGGAAAAGGGAGTGAGTTGCTAATAGCTACAGTGAATGATGACAAGGAAACACAGTGTCCCAAGGAAACTTTTGTAAATTTACTCACAGTGCTCAGCACTTCTCTCCTTCTACCCAGGGTTCCTAGCTCTGGAAGCTGACAAGTGGCACAGTGGGATAGGTGCCCACAATTCAATGCTCTTTTTTTCAGAAATGCAAAGAACAGTATAGACCAGGGCTTCTCAACCTGTGGCCCGCAGGGCTTTTTAAAATGGCCCGCACAGGACTGCCCGGCTGCTGGTTGGGAGCCAGGCCACAGCCACCCGGTTCCAGGGCGCAGCTGGGAGCCCTGCTGCCACTGCCCACCTCCTCTCCAGTCCCGGTCAGGGCTCCAGAGGCTGCAGGCAGGGCCGCAGCAGGCTGGCATGGCTGGGAGGTGTGTGGTGGAGGGGAGGGGAGGGGAGGGCATGGGCTGGCTCGGCAAGCCATGGCACGGCTGGGGAGCATGCTTTGGGGGTGGGCTAGCATTTTTTTTTTCAAATTTCTAAAAAATCTTCTGGGCTTGAGGGCCACAAATATAATTTTTACAACCCTGAAGGGCTTTATGGCCCTCGAACCAAAAAGGTTGGGAACCACTGGTATAGACACTCCTTTGTGTTGTAAGAAGCGTGCTGTGAACATGCAATTGCTCTATAAATATAAGACTTCTATTATAGTGCAAAGACATTGCAGAACAATTTTCTAGTGTAGACATGGCCTAAGGTTTTATTGTGGAATAAGTCACCTTACTGTGTAATAGGAATGCCACCGTACACTGAAAAGCTCCTTATTGCACTACAACTGCCCTGTTGTAAAACCACCTGAATGAGAGGAATAGCCCTTTTGTGGAAAACCTTTTCCACAAAAGAGGCTATGTGTACAGTGTCGGTTTTTATTCCCTTATAACTGGCCTCCGGAAATGTTCCAGGGTGCCACTTTGGGACACTGGAGCTGCCATGCTTGTCAATTTCCCTGATCTAACAGAGCAGGGAAAGTGACAAGTATTGGAATATGTCAAATTGACTGCTCTGTTCCAGCAGTGAAACTGACATGGGGGGGGCTGATGCAAGGATGGGAAGCCCCAGTGAAGTGGGGGATCCTCTGTTCCCCCACCACTGGGGACCGGGGAGCCCTGGTAGCTGCCCCTCTTGGGCAGGGGACCAGAGGCAGCCTCTGTGGCTTCCCATCCCCAGTGGCAACAGGGCTACAGCCTCTGGAATTCCTGGGTCCCCAGCAGAGCAGGCTGCAGCTGCCGGGGGTTCCCGGCTCCCTGGAGGCAGAGCAGGGGAGCTGGGAATCCCGGTGGCTGCAGCCCCTCCAGGGAGCCAGGAACCCCTGTGGCTGCAGCCTGCTCCACCGCCAGGGACCCCAGCAGCTGCCTGCCCTGCTCCTGCTGCCATGAGGAGCCTGGCATGGTGGGATAGGTGCCCACCATGCACTGCTCTTGGTAACAAAAATTCAAAGGAGCGTGTGAACACTCTTTTGCATTACTAGGAGTGCTGTGTGGATGTGGGAGAGCATTATAGATATAATGCTTTTCGTTTACCACAACAACTTTATTGCAGAACAAACTAGTGTGTACATAGCCTCAGGGGAGAGCCTTCTTCAGTAGAGCTCAGGCCAGAGTCCCAAAGGCCATGATGCGTTATAGATCTAATGCCCCACTGGGTTTTATCAGGAAGGTCATGGCCATGACAAACAGGGAACCCTAACCAGCCATATCCTCAGCTGATGAGCTATCCCCATTCAAACCAGTCAAGGATCTGCCCAAGCCCCAGAGTTTCTGTGAAGTTAGTTTACCACTGAAGCCAAGGTTGCCTTTCTCTTGTCGTCACTACAAAAAGTGCAAGAGAATCTCATTGTGGGGAATTTTTGAGAGACAAGAGTTTAAAACTTCAGGCAAATAAATGAATGATTTTTGCCTGCTGGCCTTTCCTGGGGAAACCTGCCTTTAAATAAATAACACTTCTGTTCCGTATTCTGAAAGCAACTTCCTGGATAATCAAGGAGGGACCAGGGGACATACCTCTCTGAGAAGGGAAACGGGTTCTTTACTGAGATTGTCAGACCAGATTACTCTCCACACCACTCTTATTTGTCATCATTTGTTAATTACACTATTTTGCATAAAATAGTGTAATTAACTCCTCAATAGTTTTCTCCACTTTCTGTCCTTGCATAGCTTTTTTACAAGAGAATTGCTCAGCTGGGGTCTTTGGACAGGGCCCTGACAAGTTAACCCCACTCTTTAATATAACAATACTCAGCCTTTCCAAACTACTGTGTCCTTTTCAGGATTTGTTTTGCATACCCCCAAGTTTCACCTCACTGAAAAATGACTTGCTCACTAAATCAGACATAAAACTACAAACTTGTCACAGTGCATTATTACTGAAAAACTGCGTTCTCATTTTTACCATATAATTATAGAATAAATGAATTGGAATACAGGTATTATACTCATGTTCCAATGTACAGTATATAAAGCAGTATAAACAGGTCACTGTCTATGTGAAATGTTAGTTTATACTGATTTCACTAGTGCTTTTTATGTAGCCTGTTGAAAAATTAGGCAAATGTCTAGCTGAGTTGATGTACCCCTGGAAGAACTCTCTGTACCAACTGGGCACACATACCTCTGGTTGAGAATCGCTGATTTAATAGGTTGAGTAGCATGGTGCCAGCTGGTGCAAGGATGCAGGAATAAGCTGCACCCTTCCTCAGTGAGGTTCCCACACTACGCAGACGTCTCCATGTGCAGAGCCTCTTACCTGCATAGAATTCCATTGACTTCAGTGGGAAGTGTCGACATAAAAGCAGAACCCTTTGCAAAACTGGGGTTTATAGACTGTATAAACTGGGTGCTGAAGAAAGAGACGAGGATGCAGGGAACCACCCCTCCCTTCGAATCTCTCATGCCTGAGCCAGATGCAAACGGAATTCTTTGTTCAGGAAGAACAAGAACATTGCCCATAGGTCTAGAGCCTGCAGTTAGGTGGGAGAGGAAAGACTACGTACTGTCCCATGTTTGCACCAACCACAGGAGGTGTCTAACTGAGGGGTGGGGGACTGGAGGAGAGGCGGAGAAGGGTATCCACACCGCACCCAGTTCCTTGCACACAAAGATGCAACATAGCTATCAACTCCAGCTAGCTCAAAATCTCATCCAGGCAGATGATGCAAGAACCCCTGCTGCTCTCTCTCTGCATCCCTGCCACAGTCCCCTCAGATGCTGTTCTTGTTTTTCATTAGAATGCAAATGTAATCATTACATCTAAATAAGTAACTAATACTAGAGCCAAGGGAAACCTCTTCTTGCAATACCTGCCACCGTTGGCCTTTAGCCACTCTCCACTCAGCTACCATTACCAGGCAGGACTTGAGACAGGCTAGAAAGCATTTTGGCTATGTCTACACTTGCACTTTTAAGTCGACTTTAACTAAGTCGACTTAACTAACTCGACTTAAAGTCGACTTAGTGTGGCTACACTTTAAAATTAAAGTCAACTTAAAGGGGAACTTACAAAGTCGACCTAGAGCGTCCACACTGAATGCTCTAGGTTGACTTTGTGGGGCTAGGGAGACCATGGGCAGGTCCACGGCGGTGGGGGGCACCCCCTGTGTACAGTGGGGCAAAGGGGTACAGGGACCCTGGCAGGCAGAGCCCTGTGTGTGATGCTGTCTGGATTTAGGAAAGCATTTATGATATTATTTTCAATGGATATCTCATAAATGCTATAATCCATAGGAACTAGGTCATGTTTGGTATCAATAGAAAGGTAGTAATTTGCTGGGAATGATTATATAGTTTATATCTAGGAATTCCATTTCGATTAGAAGTTAGGAATTTGATGTTATATCCATACTTTAACTTGTGTCATTCTGGAGCAATGCCTTAGACAGGAGGGTGTGAACAACCATTGTCTCCTTAATGTTTAGGAGTTTTCCAGGTAGAATGGTCCCAGGGAATATCCTGATGAGCCATTAAGGACATAAAGAATACAACGATTGTGTCCTTAATGGCTCATCAGTTTACTCCCTGGGACCATATCACCTGGCACCTAAGTCGACTTAGGGCTACCCTGGATTAATTCGACTTTAAAAAGTCGAATTAAGCCTTAGGTCGAGTAGAAAAGTGGTTTAATAAAGTTGACTTAATTTTCATTAAGTCGACTTTATTTTCCTTAAATCGACTTAAGCAAGCTGCTTAAGTCGACTTAAGCAAAGTGTAGTGTAGACGCAGGGCAAATGAAGTCGACTTAAGCCAAGCTTAAGTCGACTTAATTTACCAGTGTAGACGCAGCCTTTTAAAGGGAGCCACAATTCCTGTATTCCCATCACTTGTACATGGGATAGGATCAGTGCCAGGGGCTGATTCTGTGACATGCTGACCCGCCTTCATTCCCAGTAAAATCCATAGAAGCTGATGGGAGCTGTCAGAGAAATTATTTGTCCAGAAACCCCCTCTGGTGCGAATTACCAAAATGGGCTTAACCTGGAAAAAGCCCAAATAAACTTTGCACGCCCAGAGGAGAAGATTAAATCAAAGAGTTGGGTAGCTTTAGCTGAGGCTATACAGGCAAGGTCGGAGAAAGACAGGCAGAAAGTATCAGGTGTAAAAAAAGCTTTTTATTCAGCTGAAGGCTTACCAGAGGAGTAAGCCCCCTCTGTAGGACTCACATGGCATTTATACTTTTTGAAACATTTAACAGCTTTCATGACCATATACAACCATTTTTTTAAGTACAAGGTTGTCATTGGTTGTCAGGCGACCCCTTGAGCTTCTGTGTACGTGTCTATTGGTGGCATCTCCAGGAGTACTGGTCAACCCTGCCAACAAAATGGAACCTGCCAACATGCCAACAGAGGCAAACAAAATGGAACCTGCAAACAGAACATGCCAATGGCATAATTTCTTTCACAGAGCCTGGCACTTCTCAGGCTGTGAAGCTGTATGATACTTGCTCACTGTTTAAGAAGGTGGATGAAGCTGCATTAGGAAAACATATACAGTAGCTCCTGACTAGATGTTTTTGTTAGCACCCCTTATGAATCTTGTACCTGGCTAGCATCAGATGTAATGTGGCAAAGGGTTGCATAAGTTAATTGTGAGAAAAAAAAAGTCTTGCCTTTAATCAGTTCTGAATTCGTCTCCTTTCAATTTCTTTGATGTATAAACTAGCCTTTCTCAAACCAGTGAAAATGGAAAAGAAATGACCAGTGCAAACATTTGGAATGGAACCATGGCAATGGTATCATTTTTGATCCCAGTGTGATGGTCCACCTTCAGGTTTGATCCACCTTCAGAAGAGGTCCAAGAGATTGAAACACCATTGATTTGTCTGTCTCAGTTTTGTTGCAAAGTGCTTTCAAAGCTGTGTAAATTTCAATCCCATCCAATCTCTAAAACATCCAAAGCAACATCAATGAACTCAAGAGCCCATCCTGGGAAATAATATAATATGAAACACATTAACATGATATTACTACTGGCAATTGGAAAAGAGGCCAAGCCAGAGATTTCTAAACATTAGCCAGCTTGAATTTTAGCTGAGGCATTTGAAACAACTGAAATTATGCCACTCATAATTAACTAAACAAGCCTAGACACAATTAAGGTTTGGCTAGCAAAGAGTGTTTCAAGGCACTCATAAACTGGTTTGCTGAAACCAGTAACTCGTTTGAGTTTTAAAAAAGGAGTCAAAATTAAGCCCCCAGAGGCATGAACATTAAACAAAGGCAGAGCCCAGGAAAAGCTCTCACATCAAACCATTATAGCACCAGCAAATCAGAGGCAGCCTCCTGCGAAAGAACACTCTATGCCATTCTTTTCTGACACTCCCCTGGGCTGGTGGTTAAACGGAGGGTTCAGAGTGTGCCTGCAACCCGAGGGAGTGTTCTAATCTGAATGTTTATGGTTGCTCCAGAAAAAGCCTGGCTGTCTGTCGCCAGTGTAATAGCCCAGAATAAAGCTGTCTTGGGCTGATTGGACTTAATACACTTATATAATTCTTTTAATGCAGGAGGAAATGAATAATCCTATGGCCTGGTCCCCACAGGGCCTTTGGGGAAAATGTTACTGCTGCCACAGGAGCTGCTTCCAACAGAGCTGTATGTACCGAGCTAGCTGCCCTGCAGTTTATAGAACATGGCTGACGGATGCCAGCTGAAAATCCGGCCCACTAAGGAATAGAGTGTTCTTGCAGTAACAGCTCAAAAACAGATGTACTTTGGGACTATTAATGTAAAGACACAGGACTAGACCTTCAAGTGATGTAAATCAGCACAGCTCATTAGTGTATTGGTACTAGGTGCTGCATGACTAACGTTATTTTTGTTCTCCTGAGACTAGGCCTTGGAAATATACTCTGCCTGGGGCCTCGTGAAAGAAATACTGGGAACAGTCAGCCTGGTACAGAATATGGCTCCCCACTTCTTTAGCTGTAGTCTATTCATAGGGCATCGCACTCATTCTTTGAAGACAGCACTCGGTGCCAATTTAAGTTGTTGATTTTAATCTGCAATCTATATGGTTCTTAAAGGTCACCTCTCTTTGGGTCTGCTCCCATCAGGAACTAAGAGATGCTGAATTCCCTCCATTCCCTGGAGCATTAGATTCCTGAGATCATCCATGGGCCCTATGGACCACACAGGCAGTGAAGGTCATCTGGGAGACTCTAACAGTGCTCAGATCTGAACTACAACAGGACGGGGGGCAGATTGCTCTCTGTGGGTACTTTCATTTCTGCAATTCACTACCCATATTGACTTTCCAATTCCAAAGCTTGCTGTCCTTCAGAGCTGCCTGCTGGGACCATCTGTATGGAGATATTCCCCAATGGATAACAGTCTCTCTTCAAGGCCAGAGAGGCTAAGGGCCAAATTCTCAATGTGTGTAAATTTTCATAGCCCCATTAAAGTCAGTAGTGCTATAGCCATTGATATCAGCTGAGTATCTGGTGCTGTGAGTTTTGAAAACTATATATGTATATGATTGGAAAAAAGAAGAGTTCTCTGTGGTTCCAAAATGTACTTTCCCTGGTGTTTGAATTGATCTTAAGAGAGGCTTTTACCAACAATTACTCTTTCAAATGTAAAATAACTTTAAAGATTTCTACCACTTACTTGTAATGCTTCCAGCGCTTAACCATATAACTGAAAGCATCTAACCTTTGAATTAGGATCTTTTCAGTCCCTTCAGACTCCTGTACGCATCATTCCATGACACTAATAGAAAGACTTTTCACCCCTTAATGAAGCATAATAGGATAAACCCAAGATATATCTTTTATTGATGAGGAGCAGCCATATTTTTGTAGGTAGAATAAAGGCCAGTATTTAAATAACTTAGTTTTTCTCCTAATCTCTGTTAAGACTCAGCCGGGGGGGGGGGGGGGGGGGGGGGGAAGGGAAGGGAAGGCTGTTTAGAATTTCAACAAATGAAATGTGATGTGAGGTTAAAATGTCTAAAGACCTTTGCAGTCAATTCTTTCAACAGTCTTATTTTCTTTTAATTTTACATGCTGGGGGAAAAAACTGGGCCATACTACTGCAATTGTTAGATTTACAATACAGCTGAACAACAACAAAAACAAAGATTTTTGGTTTTGTTTTGCAGGTTTTAAAGAGGAACAACTTTTCAGATTTTGAAACTTTTTGCAAAACAAAATCTTTTTACAATTTTTTTCTTCCCCTCTTATTTTCCTCTCCACACTTCCTCTTCCCCAACCCCCCAACACGCGCACACACATTTTTTTCCTTTTGCAACTGAAAAAGGAGAAGGAAAAGGTGGGGGGAGGGGCATGAAAAAGCAAACATAACAAGGGCTACATTTCTCATTTTACAATTTTTTTTTTTTTTAAATTCCAAAACCAGTTTTCCCAAAAACTTCTCATTTTGAGAAGCCATTTTTGACACCCCCAAAAAATGATTTTGAAAAATATTCAACCAACACTAATCTATACATAACTAGAATAGCGCCTTTGCTCCAGCTAACAGGATTTGAAATTCTAATCGTTCTCTGGAAAGTCCAGAAACTGCAGATAGGAACTTCTGCTTTTAACCTGAGGTCTTCGACCAGCCTTCTTTTTTATGGTCAAATTCCAGATTCTCATTTATGATGAGAAAGCTACTGCCTCACCTATATTCGTTCTGAGAATACAAACATTGTCTTGCCTACAAGAGCATAATTTGGGGAGCATGAGAAAACTCAGTGAAGTTCCCTTCAAAGTTTTCCTCAAATCAGAGGGAAGGGATGGTCCCTGTTGAACATATAGTGTGTCACTGTTTTTCAACGAACGACTGTTCTGTGGAAAAATACCAACCAGTTCAACTTCCTATTTGTATTGCGTATAGTTCTGCAGAGCCTTTTGGACCCCAGCTGAGTTTAACCCCTTGACAAAACCTGCCCAGAGATTGCAGTGAAAGTGGAGAAGTAGAATCCTCTATTGCTAGACTACTTCAGTGCCTAATATAATTATATGTTTGTATATAGTATATTATTCAGGCATTAGCTAGCTCTGTGTGATGTACAGACTCCAGACAGGGTGGAGACTCTAGTAAAGAGGGCAAATTGGTCTGGAACTCCAACTGTGTGGAAGACTATTTGAGTGTGTCTATAGAATATTTTAATGAACACCTCCTTTTAATAAGAGCTGTGATTCTCTGTTTCCAGCTATCATCATGGCGCCTAGCATCTCTGTCTCTGCTATTATAGCTGACTGCCTCATAGTTGGAATCACTTCAATTGGAAGTGCACTTAAAGCAAAGAGAAAACATGGATTCACTGGCCAGTGTAGACAGCATCTGACTATTAGAAACAGCGTTGTGAATCCATACCATGGTTTTCTAAATGATTGATCCACTCTTTGGCTGTGTCTATATTCATCAAATAAACTGTTTTAGCATCTTGCTGGCAAGAGCAGAGTTTCTAACTAACGTGATCTGAATTGTCAGTGCTGGATTCACCTGAGAACAAGATCCTGGGGCAAAGAACGCTGCTATGGTAGGTGTTCTAGAAGGGCTTAAAGGTGAATAGAAGAGAAATGTACTAATGCATGTTTCCATCCACGTGAGAGTCTTCAAAGCAAAATATCCTCAACATCCCAACATCCACCATATCCCATTGGACATAACTTTGCAATGTGAAAAGTTTTCACTAGGATAAGACAATTCTGGGATCTGTCCAAATGTTGATTTTGGATACTATCCAACACTCCTCTCCCATCCACAAAGACAGGTTGTCTTATCTTAATCTGACACAACCAGAAAAGGCACAAATACAACCCACCATGCTCTCCTTTATACAGCATTGCTACAGAACCATTGCCCAGGCTTACAGGTGACAATGGCAGGGAGAGAAGGGAGTCTAATCAGAAGCCCAACTTGTGCCAGCAATCACAGTTGCGCTCTTTGTTCTCTGTAAGAAATGGTATGGAAGGACACCCATGAACGTCAGCAAGGACCTGATCCTTCAGGGACCCCTCTTAAGTGAAGCAGGAAGTATGTCTGCACAGGGGTTGCAGGAGATGCAAAAGTCAACAAATTTAAGACATCTGGTTACAGTCTGTAAAGGTCCCCATCCTCTTCCTTCCCTGCAGTTTAGAGCAGGAGTTCACTCCACTAGTTTTATATCCAAGGAAAGCTTTCCTGACCCGACTGGGGGAATTCTCATCTGGCCAGTTCAGAGCAGACTCGGTCTCTTTTTAGCCTCCTGAGCTACGCAAAGGACCAGGACTGCAAGAGAATCTGGATCAATAAAACTGTTGCTGCTGTGGTTTAGAAATGAAATTAAGTAGTAGAGAAAAGAGTCCACATCTTCTGCCATATCTTCAGTCCCGGATTCCTTACGACAAGGTCTACAACTCAACTGGAAATTTTGGTAGCAAGGGCTGTGAAAACAGCAGCTTATCATTTGCAGAAGTTATTAGGGGTCCTGGATAACATCATGACTATCAGAGAAACCGACTTCTCACTTGCCAAGTGGGCACTCTTGCTAGTTTAAAATAAGAAAAGCATCCACTGTGCCTGTATTGTCGAGGTGCTAAGGGAAGGACTATGAGCTCACTTGTCAGTGGGCCTTGGAAATTGTCCCTCCCAAAGGGCCAAGCATCAGCATGCACAATGTGCAGATGCTCACAGATGTCATGACTGCAGTGGCAGAGGATGGCGGAACATCTGAACCAGTGTAAATGACACACTGTGGGTCATGTTACATAAACATGAGCCTTAGTTCTGTTTCTTCACCCTTTGGGTTGCTGAAGGACCTGATCAAAATAAGGGGATCTAAATGAAATATCCTTGTAATTTATATCCAACAATGATCAAACCATTCCTGATCAGAATATACTGTAATGCACTTCCCTTCAGACACTCCCATTCAGAATATTAAGATTGAGATTAAGGAATTTAGGTGCCAAACACCTCTGATGTTCAATAGGGTTTGGCTGCCCATTCCCTTACATACCACTGAAAATCCCAGTTTAAATCTTTTCTGAAATACACCACTAGGTGTCTTCCTACTACCACAGAAAGTAGCTCAGAAACAGAGCCTTCCACTAAGCCAGCACTATTAATGTAACGTTTCGAATCAGACAAAGGAATTACAGAGGCTCAGATGTCACCAGCACTACCCACCCCAAGTATTCAAAAATAGTGAGTCAACCCCAAAAAGTTATGAGATTAGTTGAAAAATCATGATATTTACTTGCTTATGATATTTTATTTGTCTTCTGGTTTACGAATCTTTGGGGGAAGGAGTCACATTTTTAAGCTTTTCTCTGCCACCCAGGGGGCAGGAACCTTAAAAAAAAAAAAAAAAAGGAACCTGAGATTCTCACTTATTTATCTGAACCAGGGCCCTGATGCTTAAAGAAAAAGCAACAACTGAGATACCCTCAATAAAATCAAGGGAGTTGCCTAGCCTTGCTAACACAAAAAGTGATTCAATCCCCCAACATTAGAAACTGAAGAGAAAACATTTATCTGCAATCAGCTGAAGATAAACTCTATCTTTATTCCTGTCCATGTGTCAGCATGTTCTTGATGGCCAGCCAAATTTTCAAACACTAGCGTCAGAATCTGTGCCTGTTAATTGTCTGTGGGTAAAAATACCTGCTATTTAGATGCCTAGATACCTGACTGCACCCACAGATCAGGTACATTAACATCAGAACTGCCAACAGATAATGAATGGCAAGAGCAAACTGCCTCATTAAGTACAAACTGAAAAACTGGTCCGTGATCCTTTATTTTGATAATGTACCTCTTAGGCTATGTACACACTACAGACTTGTCCTGCAATAAATTGTTGCGGAACAAGCAAAGCGTTATAACTGTAATGCTTTCCCCCGTCCACACATTAATCCTTCTAACGCAAAGGAGCGTTTACACGCTCCTTTGCATTTTCGTTAGCAGGAGCCGTGCATGGTGGGCACCTACTCCCCATGCACTGCCCAGCCAGCCTTTAGGCTGGCAGCGGGGTTCTCCAGCCAGCGAGATCACTGGCTTCTCGGCAGCAGGGGAGCCCCAGCAGTGGGGACCCCAGCGGCAGCAGGGCTCTAGTCGCCGGGAGTGCCACGGGGAGACCCTCAAGCTCGGGAAGCTCAGTTGGAGTCCCGCTGCGGATTCCCTCAAGCTGCTCGGTTTCCTGGCAGAGAGTCAGGAAACGGAGCAGCTTGAGGGACTCCCTGTAGCAGTGGGGTTCTGGCCGCAGTGAGTGCCGGCACTCACGGCAGCTGGAGCTCCGATCCTACTTGTCAATTTCTCTGCTCTGCTAGAGCAGTAAAATTGACGCGTATAACAGCTCCGGTGTCCCAGGTGGCCTCCACTGGCACACTGGGACATTTCCAGGGGCTGTCTAACCCGCAATGAGTGCACACACACACTCTATTGTGAGACAGACATTAATTACCACGATCGTCTGGGTGGTTTACCTGCTGCGCGGCAAGAGGGTTGTTGCCGTGCAACAGGCAACATTGTACTGTGTGCACTCACAGCCTTACCGCGCAGTAAAGCTCCTTACCACGCGATAAGGCTGTAGTATGTACAAGGCCTTAGACTGATAGTGTACCCAGTCCCCTGAGCTTTGATAGTGTTCTTTTGGAATTATCTGACTATTAGTAGTAATGCTATAAACAGTTATATGTTGGTAGGACCCATGAGTAGTAGTAATAGTATAAACCGTTATATGTTGGTAGGACCATATGATCTCCTCTCATGATTAGGAACCCATTGTGCTTGGCGCTATACAAACATAGAAAAGAGCTAATCCCTGCCCTGAAGGGATTATGATCTAAAGACACACAACGTAGGGGATGTGGGAACAATGCAGAAGCAAATGGATGGGGAAGTGGCCCAACATTGTCCAGTTACATCTACTGTAGGTTTGAGGATTTTTTATTAGGAGCAAAGTCAATGAATAAGATAGTAGGAAAAGGAAAGCTGAGGAATAGTCACAGTTCATCACCTCCATTGGCTTGATCTTCTCTGGGGTTAAAACTTGTCCATTTGCCGTCATCTCATGGAACCTTGCATCTCACATGAAAACCAAAACCACTAATGGAAAGCCCTGTCCTTCTCTCAGTGGAATTCATGACTACAGTGGAGACAGGATCCAGCATGAGCAACTCACTTAACCATTTCTTTTCTCCACTGGCTGCAGACTTCCCTAGCTGGTGCAGGTATTTAGAACTGTCCCTCCACTCACATGAGTTAAGTGATGCCTGTGCTGAAAGGTGTAACGACTGTAGAGCCTCAGAGTTTCAAACGCATTGGGAATGAAGGTCGATCATAACACTGAAATCTTCGTATCTCTGAACAAAACATCATGATTGTTTTTCAAAAGTTTATAATTCAACATTGACTTAAAACAGCTTTGAAATTTTACTATTCAGAAGAAAAATTGTGCTTTCCCTTTATTTATTTTAATAGTTTATGTTTAACACAGTACTGTACTCTATTTTCTTTCTTTCTTTCTTTCTTGAAGCAATGTCAGTATCAGGGTCTTCTCTAACAGTATGCTGGTGGGGTTTGGGGTTTTTTTAACCACTTTAAAAAAAATGATTGCACTATCTAAGCAGAACTTTGTTATCCCATAAGCAATACATACACCCCTTTGGCTTTGATTTTGATTCTGTCTCTACCATTTTGACAGCATTTTCAGACTGAGAAAATAAGATTATGCTCCTGATTTTGGAAAACTTCATTCTGCTGATTCCTTAACCCTAACAGATTTGAATGCCTCGGGTAAACAAGCTATTTTAAATGCCAAAGCAAATGTGCCCAGGTCCTTGCTCTGGTACCGCCCCTGCAATCTCTATTTAAAATTCTACCATATCTTTATTGACTTAATCTCTGGGACTCCTTAATGTTCAGGCTTTTAAAACTAAACTCAGCCGTTAGAGAGAAATGGATTTTATATGATGACCTTAATGGGTTTTTGCTGTTGCTTTTTTTCTGAAACTTAGCCAGCTTCAGGGAATATTTTTCACCTGAAATAAAACCACTCCATCATGCAACACTTTCCTAAGTACTGCAATCTCGCCGAGTGAAATTCACTCCTTGCACGGAGCCAGAGTAAATGGACTATGTGCAGGGACCAACGCAGGGCTGGAGTCCATGGTTACCTAACCCGGGCACAAGCTTCTCGGTGGCTCCTTTTCCAGGCTGAAATAGTGGCTTCTGGTCCTTCTGGTCTATTATACATATAGATGCCCAGTCACTGGTTCTGCAAAGACATAGATCCCTGGCCTTCTTTCCTGATCTACCTCCAGTGTTCATCTCCATACCGACATTGGGAACCAGGCCAACTCCCACCACAAAGGGAATCCAATAGGGAATGCCCGGTCTGATTTAATTCTGTAAATCACTGACATCGCACTGCACTGGAACTCAATCACCGCTGTAGTAACTGTTATTTATTAGTTGTATTACACAGGCCCTACCAGCTCAGGGGGCGCTATTGTGCTAGGCGCTTTTGAGACACGTGTTCCAAAGGGGATGCCGTGTTAGTCTAATTTGGCAAGAGAAACAAGGAGTCTGGTGGCACTTTTAAAGATTATAAATTTGTTAGTCTTTAAAAGTGCCACCAGACTGCTTGTTTGTCTTGAGACACACGGGCCTTTATGTTTACAAGTGACTCTGATTTTGAGGGCACAACTTGAATCACCCGAAAAGGACCCAACTTTCTGAGGGAGAAGCTTCACACTGTTTCAGAGTCATGTGGCTTTGTAGAGTCTCGTGTTGGGCATCCAAAAACTTGGGCAGCACCCAAAATCACTGGTCACTTCGTGATTTGTATCCTAGTAATAAAAACTAAACATGCAAGTCCCAGACAGTATCCAACCTTCAGGCATGAATGTCTGTCACCCCTCACTGTGGGCAGGCCTTACACCTGTGCAAAATGCCACTGCCTCAGGATGGAAGCATTTGACACACACTTTGTACCAGTGTAAATGGCCTACAGGCCAATGGAGAAACAGCCCCTTAGTTTATAAATTGTGTGTACACTGGCGAAAGGACAAATTAAACTGCCATAAAGTTGTAAAGGGTCTTAGTGTGAGTGAGAGTCAGGCCCCCAAGACCTGGATCTATCTAGGTATTTATCTGTCCCCCATTGCTGTAGCTTCTGAGTACCTCTTAATCCTTAAAGACCTTTACCTCACAACACTCCTGCAAGGTTGAGGAATTGTTAATCCCATGGTACTGATGGGGGACGGAGGCACAGAAAGACAGGCTCAGTTCCTCAAAGGTCTTTCAGATCCTAAGTCACTTGTCCAGATATGGTTGAGCAGAGGTCAGCTCTCCAAAATGCTGGGCTAGCCCCTTCCTTACTTTTCCATTCCTCCTGCAGGACTTTATTACAAGATGCCTTTCTGCAATTGACTTTAAATGTCCACCTTTTAAGGCTGGATCCAAAGCCTATTTAAGTCAATGAGAGAATATTTTTTTTAATTCTTAAAGATATTTTTACATTTCCAAAACATTTTTTTGCATTGTCCCTTTGATCACATTATCATTCTTCTATTTCACATTCTTTCTAGCCTCTCTTTATTAGACAGACAAAACACCTGGTGCATAATCCTTTCCTACTGCCATCAGATTATGTGACAGGTAATCCTTACTTGAGAGCTCCTATTTCCCCTTTCTAGCCCAAATGATAATAGTCCCTGTTTATTGACAAGTTTTCAGACCTACACATGCTCACTTTTTTTATCACGTATAAAATCTCTACATGTTTTCATCCCTCCCCAGCTAATTTAAAGTCTGAGTAAAGACAACTCTTAGTTGCACCTGATCACAAGATCTGACATTCATTGGAGACCTACATTAACCTCTATCACACAAATCTGCTGCTGTCGGTATCACTTGGCAGAGAAGTTGCAAATAACACAGATTTATTTCCCAAGATAAATGCTAAAATGAATTTTTAGCACCCATTTAGGGCCAAAAGAGCAGCAAGCCAAATTCTGTTCACAGTTACACTGTGGTAAATCTGGAGTAACTACATGGAAATCATTGTAGTTTGTTCAGATCTACATTAGAAAAAATGAGAGCAGAATTTGGTCTTGTGACTTCAGTTTCTTTACTCTTGATGGATACAGCTATGGGGGGAGAAAACTGATTTTGAAAAATAAAAACAGCTCTGATCCACAAACCCCCATAACTATTATTTAAGGACCATATGTTCCTACTACAAGTACAAGGTTCTTAATGTTTATTATGCTAATTTTTATGATCTCACTGTTTATTATTATGCATTACTGCCAACAGAAATGCTGATTGGGGAATCATAGAGGGTCCCAGGCCCTTCTTTGATAGGGAAAGTAAAAGAAAACAGTGCTAGAGCCGTGAAATTGATGTTGTAGATAAGGTTCTATGTGTGAAAAGTACCTACCTTGCCTCTTTTCAATCTTTCTCCTTGTAACAGGACATTGAGCCCTAGAGCTCATGTGGAGGGCCCTTTAAAACTGGGAGCTGTTGTTGCATGTCATGTGACTAGGAGCAAGCATGTGACCAGCAGGAAGCCAGATATAAAACATCTTGCCACTAGGGAGAACAGGGAGTTGAATTTAAAAAGTAGCTAGGAAAGACTATCTAGGGCAGAGGGTGAGGAGAGTATACGTTGGCCTACCTTGTGGAAAGTGGGTAAGTCTTTGATGAAATCCTGGTCAAAAAGAAATCAGAATCCTCGTTGATTTCAATGGAGCCAGGAATTTACTCTTTGCTGCTAAGTGTTTTTTATTATTCTGAGTCTTCAGTATCTTTTCCTAGTTAATAACACCTGTCCTAAGGAGATGGGTGTGGAATTTGACCTGAGCATTTGGTCTTTATGTGGAATCCTGGCTGGTGAGACTGCCCATCGGTTTATGTTCATTCTCTGATTTTTTGCCCTGCATTCTACTGTTCACGCTGGGCACTCCGTGAAAGGCAGAAAGCTCTGAGTGCAATGCTTTTTGGTCAGACTATGAAGCATATAGGTTTCAGTAGCTTATCTGTATTCTCTCTATATTTATGGTGTGACTTTGCCTTCTCTTAGGTGTAAAATTTGGTGATAACTTTCCCTTATTTCTTGCAAGTGGTCTTGCCAGGCTTTACTGCTGAACTTCGCAAAGAAGAAGAAAAATTGATGCCTGATTCAAGGTTGGTTAAAACACATTGTAATTTACCTAACCTACAATTCCCATGTGCTCTTCTCTGGCACAATCACTCAGGTCTCATCTCTTAATACCAGGACAGTTGGATTTAACGCTTTCACTTTTTATTTAAAACTCTGCTTATTATTTATGACTATCCAGTGGTCTCCTCTCAGAACTGTGATCATTATTTTAATCCCTCAGCAATCCAAACGTTCCTGACTCATTTCTCCTCTGCTTTTTCCAGAGTATATTTTCTCCTGGTCACTTGGTATTGTACCTTTTGCATCAATATATTTTTGAATACACAACACAACAGCAATCTCAGGGTTGTAGCCAATGGGCCAGAGCCTGTCCTCAGTAGTAATGGTGATAAGACAAATTCTCTGCTTGTGTCCCTATTTAGCAAAGTCAATGTAACAGTGTCACCTTACGCACATCGGCTATGTCTACACTTGGCCAAATAAGTTAACTTTGCTAAGTCGACTTTGTTAAGTCGACTTAGCATGTCCACGCTCAAAAATTAAGTCGACTTAAAGGGGACCTTGCCAAACCGACTTAGAGCGTCCACACGGGACACCTAAATCGACTTCTAGGGGGTAGGTGGACCTGGGACAGGACCATGATGGCAGAGGGGCACCCCTTGCCAAGTGCCAGGGGGCTCAGCATTTGCCCCATTGTACCTGGGTACAATGGGGGCTGAGCAGGACAGGGACACTGGCAGGGCATAGGAGCGGGGTGGGCAGGGCTGTGTCCTGCCCTGTGGGGGGGCACGCCAGGCTCTGGCTGTGCCAGCCACCCTGGCAGGGAGGGCAGTGGGGGAGCCCTGGAGCCCTTTAAGTCAACTTAGGGCTAATGTGCATCCACACTGGCTAAGTCGACTTTAAATTTCCTTAAGTCGACTTAAGGAAATTGTAGTGTAGATGCAGATTAAATTAAGTTGACTTAATTTGTAAGTGTAGACGCACCCGTCGAGATTTCGCCCTTTCACTCCATTCAGAAAGCATTTAACTTCACGTTGGCAACTAGCTGCAGCTTCCTATGCATTCAAGAGAACTGTGCAGAAAGGACACTTTCCTACTTCAAAAAAAGTTGTTGTAGAAGTAACTAGAGAAGGGAAAAGAACAATATCCTAATGTCATTGCTACTGGGTTTATTTTCTCTTCGAGGTTTCGTTTCCCTGAGTTCCTTGTTGGTTCATCAGGATTTATTAACACACTTCTTACCATGGCCCATATCTGTCTGTTTTTTCCCTGAGTCCTCCACCACTTCCATGGTTCTCATTCATTTAGAGAGGTGGGCCTTTTTGGTAACAGATTTGTCAGAGGATTCAAATGTAATGCTTTTGCCTGGGCTTTGCTTTCCAGCTGTGATTGGAGGAGGCTGTTCAGCCACGCACACGTGCAGTAGCAGTGATGGTCTGAGCCGATCTCATTAGACACATCCCCTCAGGCAGTAGGTCCCCACCATGCACTGCTCTATATCACGAAAGAAGGAAAAAAAGTGTGGACACTCCGCTCCGTTAGAAGGAGCACTGTGTGTACACTCTCTCTTGCAATAAAAGCCACGTGACTTTTATAGAGCAAGGGGCTTCTAGTGTGACAATTGGGTAGTGTACACATGGCCTAAGTGCGTCTGAGCGGACCAGGTCTATCAGCACTCTCAGCTGATCCTTTATATGTCCCTGAACTCAGCAGGCTGGCTTACACAGCACTTCTCTGCTGCCACCCTTATGTGCCCCTGGCACCGCACCGGACTAGACTTGAGCGTGCGTGTGAGCAGTCTGGGTCAAAACAGCACTTTCAGATGTCACTCTTATATGCCCCTGGATTGCACAGGCTGGGTTAAAGCAGCACTTTCAGCTGCCACCCTCATGCCACAAGTTCAGCACGTTGGTAACTCCCTTAGTGAGCAAACCTTACAGGATTTTGGGCATCACAGGGATACTTGGCTAGGTAAAAGAAGCGTTGCTGAAGAGCAATATAGGGAAGCCAAGAACACAAAGGAGAGGGAAAGAGTCTGGCAACCAGCTTGATTACAAAAGTTACTTTATTGCCAGGTACATAAACTTATGAATAATTATAAAAGGAAAGGAAAATACCCAAACAGTCACAATATTAATAACCATAGAACGAGAGAAAAACGATCAAACAGTTACAATATTACCCAGGCAACAGAGTCCTGTGGCACTTTTAAAGACTAACAGATTTATTTATCTCATGAGCTTTCGTGGGAGAAAATCCCACTTCGTCAGACGCTTCAAAGTGAAATTGACATATTTAAATGGCCAGGTTCGGCAGCTGGGGGATTGGCCGGCTGGATGGGTAGCCAGCCGGTTCGGGCCACCCCCCTAGCTCAGCCCCGGGGCTTCGGGTGGCAGCAGCAGCTGCTCCCGCTGCCACCTGAAGCCCTGCAGCTTCACTAGGGGGGT
>ML685783.1:1419884-1446014 GCA_007922175.1 Pelusios castaneus
CCGTCCAGCCGGCCAATCCCCCAGCCGCCGAACCTGGCCATTTAAATATGTCAATTTCACTGCTCAGCTAGAGCAGTGAAATTGACATATTTGACAGCTCCAATGTCCCAGTGTGGCCCGGTCTGGCACTCTGGGACATTTCCAGAGGCTGTCAACGGTGCAACAAGCGTCCACACAGGCTGTACCATGGAACAACTGTTCCGTGGTAAGCCTTACCACCCTCGTTTGGGGTGGTTTACATGTTGCGCGGCAAGAGGCTGTTGCCGCGCAACAAGAAGCTTTAGTGTGTGGACGCTTTGATAGTTATCGCGCGGTAAGGAGCCTTACCGCGCGATAACTCTGTAGTGTGTACAAGGCCTAAGTGTTGCCCTCTGGCCCTTGGCAAGATGCAGTGTCGAGATCGTTGTCACAAAGTCTGGGCACACCTGGTTCAGGTTAAGGTTTGAGTCTGTTATCTGACTGACTAAACCACATGGTAAATGTGTCACTGGTCCTGCTTTTCCTCCTGATCCAAAGAAGAGACCCTTAAATAAATACCCACCTTAGATGTTCATTCACCTTCCTGATCCTCCTGGTATGTCTCTGGTGAATGGTGAGGTTTACATGGGCAATGTTTTCATCTGTTGCTCTGTATTAGATGTTGCTGTAGATAGACCGAACATGCCAGTCATGGAAACTCTTCACTGTACTTAAATCACTTACTGTATGTAGGAGAAAGTAAAAGGTTAAAATAGAAAGACAAGTAGAAGCACCTAGGTGCTGGCCCAGGGCCTACCAAAGCAATCCAAAGCAAGGTACTGTAGCATACCTTCCAAAGAATGTACTGCACACCTGAACTGAAGGTACTGACAAGATACAGGTTGTGAAATTGGCAAGAAACAAGCTGAAATTGCAATAATAAGTACAAGAATCAGAATGTACCCTGCGGAAGGTGGTGCTGGGTTGGTCTAACACCAAGGAAATAAGAAAAAATGTTTTGCATGGTTTGGTCTGTGCGAAGGTAAGGTTCAGCCAAACCATGACACCTTGATGGCTGGAGATGCCCAGTAATGGGTGGACCAATCAATGTGTGAATTGAGTACAATATGGACCAATCAATGTATGGTCAGATGAGGGTATAAAAGGAGGAGCCCTGGAGCTCAGACTCCATGCAGCCTAAAGGGGTGATGAGGAGTCCTACCAACAATTGAGCTGTTCCGTTGCATTGAGAGTACGTATGCTGCCAGCAGATCTGTTCATATAGATCAGTTGCCATTGTGCTACATCGCAATAAAGCCTAGCCGGGCACCTTCGGTTCTACAAAGATCCATGGTCGTGTTGGTTTCTTCGATCGTGAGTGCTGCCTCAGTTTACCTCTTGCACACAGGGTACGCCTGGGCTCCAAAACTGAGCTAACTGAGTTCTCAGTAAAGATTTGAGCCAAAGGTAACCCAGAGGGTTCACCAGAGGAGCACCTCGGCTTAGGATCATCAGGCTAACTCAGTCCATTCTTCAGATCTATGCCAGGCTCTAGATCACTGGGCTAACGGAGTCCCCACTTATAGATCTGAGCCAGGGGTAATCCTGAGGGAGCACACCTTTAGAGCTTCACGCACGCATTCACGCACACAGCCAAGCTGATATCGGCACCGGAGACAGAACAACACTGATAAGAACATCTCTCGCCTGACGGCCCTGAACCACACAGACCAGAACGCGCCATAACATAGAAAACAAAAGAGACTGGCCATTTATACGAATATCAAAGATACCCAGAGTTTAAATAGTCAATGTTAAACAAATAAACAAGAACTTTGGAAGGTATATTAAATGTCAAGTTTCAGGGCATAAGCCAACCTCTGACTAATGGGGGTGCTGGGGTCAGCAGGGAGGGCGGTTATACCATAACTGCCCACTGGAGGTGTCCTTTCTCTGAAATAGCAGCCACTGGCCATCGCTGGACGCAAAACACTCCCTTTGCACTCATTAAGGGAGCAGTGGAGGCGAAAAATCTAGCTGGTTTCAAAACTAAGTTTGATAAATTCATGGAGGGGATGGTATGATGGGACAGCTTAGTTTCACAATTGACTGATTTTTTGCTCTTGGTGGTAGCTATGCTGATGGGACAATTGATGGGTTGGATTGTGAGTCATTACAGAAAATTCTTTCTTGGGTGTCTGACTGATGAGGCTTGCCCACATGCGCAGGGTTTAACTGGTTGCCATATTGGGGTCAGGAAGGAATTTTCCCCCATGACAGATTGGCAAAGGCTCTGGAGGTTTTTCCCATTCCTCTGTAGCATGGAGCATGACTCAATTGCTGGTGGAGTCTCTGAACCTTAAAGTCTTTACATCATGGTTTGTGGACTTGAATAACTCAGTCATCGTTAAGAGTTTTATTACAGGAGTGGGTGGGTGAGGGTCTGTGGCCTGCAGTGTGCAGGAGGTCAGATTAGATGGTCAGAATGGTCCTTTCTGACCTTAGAGTCTGAGTCTGTAAATGACGACACAAGTTGCTGGACATGGAAAATCATACCACAGGATCTCCAGACACACCTATTTGGGGTTTATCTGAACCAAACCTGCAAACCTCTGAAACATGTTTTCTGTTCACTATACTCAGGGGTGTCTGTGGTGGGATTTGTCTAGAAATAGTGCAGTCAAATATTTGAAAGATATTAAGGGATTTGGTCTGCTGTTATATGTTCCAAGACATTGACCGTCAACTGCAATGCCTCAGCAGTTTTGATGTGGTGTGCTCAGAGTTCACGCTGGCTTTCTACTGCTGTGATTTTTTTGGTGCATGGTCCACATTACTATTTGTATTTCCAATACAGTCAAAATATTTAATATTATAATCGAAATTATTAAAAGTGTGGATTGACAAGGATCTCATCTGGTCAGATTTTGAACTAAAGAGAACAGTTAATGAATTGCCTTTCTCAGAACCAGAGTGAACTATGGTCAGTTTTTCTTTTGATCCTATTTGCATAACTGTGGCCAGGCATAGTCTCTGACCTTTGCAGCAAATGTGTTTGTTTAAAAACATCACATGAGATGACGGGTAAAAGGCTGGTTGGTAGACTGAAATTCTTTATTTCCTGGAGTATAAAGACAGCTCTGAGATCATCAGTAGATCTCAAAGCACTTCACAGAAAAGGTTAGTGTCATTAGCCCCATTTTACAGGTGGGCAAACTGGAGCACAGAGAAGGGAACTAACTGATTTGTACATGGTGACTCAGCAGCAGAGCCAGGAATAGAACTTGGTCCCATGTACTACCCACTAGACCACACTGCATCCATGCACCACTGAGTCTCCCCCTCCATGCAGCGAGACCAACTTGGAGCAGAAAGAGGGCATGACACTTTAGCTTCTTCACAGCCTACCAGGAAAGGAGCCAGCTGTGCCAGGTACCATGTGACATGAGCTATGTCTTCTGGAAACTGGGCAGAGCTCACCACATAATTTCCCAAATGCCATGGCGATCAGGGCCAGATTAATACAGGGGCTATAGGGTCTGCAGCCCCAGGCCCTGGCCTGAAGAGGGCCCCTGGATTGCAGCCCCTATAACCCAAGCTGACCTGGCCCTGTGGGGCTGAGGCACAGGCATTGGGGGACCCCTAGGGCTAGAGGCCGTGGCAAGCATCAGCGCTCCTGCCCTGCCCCTGGGCTGGCTGGTCTGCCCCCAGAGGCAGGACAGGGTAGGCCAGCATGTGTTTGCTGTGCTTCAGGGGCAGGGCTGGCTGGCACGCGGGGTGGCCCTGCTCCCAGCCCTAGAGTATGGCCATGCACCAGCTGGCTCCACCCCCGAAGGCAGAACAGCTGGCCCGGCAGTGGGGCATGAGTGTTGCAGGCAGCCTCTGGCCCCAGGGCCCAGGCCCAGCCCACCCCCCAGGTCATTGTGGTATGAGGATGGGGCCCAGGCTGGGAGGGCCACAAAAGTGGGCAGCCCAGGACCCTGGAGCCTCTTAATCCAGCCCTGATAGTGGTCATCCCATGGTAATGACTGTTGGTCTGCAACAACTTCGTCTTGATTCAGACCAGTGACTTAACGGCAAAAGGCCCCATAACCTACTGTGTGTTCTGCAAGCACCCTAAGATCCTTTAATGATACAAACCCTGAACACCAGACTAGTTGGAGTTCTTTAATTCCCTTTCAAAAGAGCATTCAAGCTCTATAGTACTCTTATGTCCAAATACACTGAGAATGCATTAGAGAAGGTACAGTACACATTGCCTGTGACCTCTACTCTCCCTCTGCTGCAATTATCCCCGCTGTTGAGAGACACTGCAGAAGAAGGGCCAATTAGAGTGGATTTCAATTGTCAGCCCATTAATAATCCAAGAAGGGTAAATGTAAACAAACCACACATCAGGGGCAACGCGCTAGCTGTAAAGATAGCTTCTAATTCTGTGATTATCAGTTTTATAAATCGCAAGGTATTTAATGAGATATTCCAATGGAAGGGGAGAGTTGGGGAGGAAAGAAAGAGAGAAACACAGCAGCTAATTGACAAGTGGTATTGACTAATGAGTACATAGAGGATCAATCGCAGAATGCAAGAATAGAAAAGGACTATTTTGTTGAGTCATCAATTAAGCAGCTAGCTCCAACTCAGTAGAATGTGTCTCATACTTGCACCATTTTTAGTTCAGCTCATTAACACTTTAACGACATGAAAAGCTACACAAGAGCTCTCTTTCTCACTTTTGTGAGTTCCACTAGTAATGGTGGTAAGCCAATAGCCATGAGATTTTATTTTGATATCAGATGATCAGAAGGCCCTAAGCGCTGGCACTGCCAGTAATTGAAACATACAAAATCAACTACAGTCAGCACATCCCTTCGGCTTAGCAGCATCTCTTCAGAGAAATAAACGCCTCCACCACCGCCCCTGATTAGTACTGCAGTGATCTCTAAATCTCCTCAAAGGGCTGCCAAAATTTTAAAAAATCTCGCTGAAGGTGTTTTGAAAAATGTACACTTCCTCTCTCTGGCTTACAGAATTGTGTGGAAAACAAACGAGGAGCTTGGTGGCACTTTTAAAGACTAACAGATTTATTTATGGCATGAGCTTTCGTGGGAGAAAATCCCACTTTGTCAGATGGTTGAAGGTGGGAAACTTGTAGAATGGGAGCAAAATAAATGGAAGAGGAATGGAAGTCATAAGATCAGGTCAGACTGTTACAGTAAATCAAAGCAGCTGTTCAGATTCAAACAGTGGTGAAAGGTGGGGGGAAAGGAAAGCAAAATTATCTAGTGTAAAGGGGAAAAAACCCATAGTCTCTATTCAGCCCTAAATTGATGGAGTCAAATCTGTATATGAATTCCAATTCTACATACGAATTCCAGTCCTGCAGTTTCTCTTTGAAGCTTTGATTTGTCATGAATGATCTGTTAATAGCTGTATTCAGGCAAATGGATAACAAATCAAAGCTTCAAAGGGAAACTTAGGGCTAATAGAGACTATGGGGTTCCCCCCCCCATTACAACAGGTAATTTTGCTTTCCTCCCCCACCCCCACCCCACTTTCTCCACTGTTTGAATCTAAACAACTGCTTTGATTTGCTGTAACAGTCTGACCTGATCCTATGACTTCCACTCCCCTGCATTTCTTTTTCTACCATTCTGTAAGTTTTCTGTCTTCAACTGTCTGACAAGGTGGGATTTTCTCCAATGAAAGCTCATGCAATAAATAAATTCATTAGTCTTTAAAAGTGCCACCAGACTCTTTGTTTGTTTTGCTAAACTAGACTAACATGGCTACCTCTTTAGAATTGTGTGGGGATCTAAAGACTCAAGCTATCATTTTGGCGTAAAGGCCTTGGCTGTTTGCATGGCGAAGTGTTAATAGTGCTGACACTCTCAGGGCAGGTTATTTCAAGTGCTCAGCCTCCATAATTCAGGCCAGATTATGTGCATTATAGTTTCCCGCACCTTGTCCAGTCCAATATTAAAGACCTTTAGCACTGGGGCTTCCACTGTTTTTCTGGAGGAAACTATTAAACTTTCTAAAACTTTATATTCTTGGGACATCTTTATTGTCCTGAAATTCAGCCTAAATTTTCCTTTTCTTTAATGTCATCCCATTATTCCTAGTTGTAGCCCTTTAGACCAGCCTAAACTTCCATCTCTCAAGTGCTAAGTACCTTTAGCAAGTTTTCTTGCTCCCTATGGTAGCCATTTGGCCGATATACAGTTCTTATTTCTTTCCTCACCAATGAATCCCTCAAGCTCCAAGTTATACTTGTAGCTCATTTCTGAGTGTCGTATAGTTAATGTGTATATTTCTGTTACCAATTTGCCGCAGATCATAGCCATTTATAACATTTAAATGTTAAGAGGATGATTGACAAGACCCTAAAATATCCTAGACAAACCCTATTGAATTATGATAAACTTTATTAAATTAAACTGAGCCTTATTGAATTAGATTTAGCATCTTTGCATTTTTAATGTAATGAATGCCAATTGTGTCTGTGTTGTTGTGGAATTATATGTGCCTTCTCTAGAGGGGGAGAGGAGCAGTAATGTAAGTCCTCTGTGATCAGCCCTTTGAAGCTACCACCCTGGAGAGGTTCTGACTGGGTTCTCCAGCAACCAGAAGACAAAGATGGGGGTTTTGGATAAATAGTCTGGTTTTATATACGCTCAGGGCCTTCTTCCTAATCCAACAAATATACAGGACCCCTGGTCCATGGAGAGCCTTAGGGTAGGTTGGGAAGGTCTGGGCCTACTGAGGACTCATAAGATTTATGTGCTGTTCTGAGCTGAAGCTGTGATGAACTTGTAACCACAAAGGAAACTCTGTGGATGGGAGGCTGAAGGACTGCTCCTGCCAGAGTCTATGTTAAGATTGGAGCCAGGGGCTCTCTGGTAAACTTATTAGCATGCTGGTAGGTTCCTTTGTTGTTTTTAATATGCTTTATCTGTAATGCTTTTACCCTAAAAATAAAATAGTGGGCATAAGAAAAACTGTTTGATACTCGTAACTGTTGGCACTCTATCAGTCTCTGAAGAGAAAGCCAGCAGGAATGCGTGGGCAGCCCGTCTTGGATAGGAATACCACAGTGAAGGCAGGGAACTGTGCAGCCTAGAAATACCCCAGACAGAAGGGAGAGAGGTGCTGGTCTCCACCCAAGAAAGGGAACTGGAATCTTGGGAGTCGGTGCCTTTGCTGGACCACTGCAGGGAAATACAGCTGCTATTGCCCTGAACTGTGACAATACTTAAGCATATAAATAGCCCTTCCCAACATGGATCACAAAGCACTAACAACGCATGTGTACTAACAAGGCAGTACCATCGCTGGTATACTGATAGGAAAACAACTCACAGAAAGGTCCAGGGACTTCCCTACTGTCACACAGCAGGTCAGTGTAGAGGTGATAATGGACCCCAAGTCTCACAATCCAAACTGGACTTCATTTCCTCACTTAGCCCTCACCATGGTGTCTGAGGGGTACACACTATGGTTTCAGATAGGGAACATTCGTGTTCCCAAATAGAAGGAGCAAAGACACCATATTCTTCTGCTGCCTGCAGCCTTAAACAAAAGTGCCCATCATTTCACATTCCATGAAAAGACTGAGCAACAAGATGTGATTTAACAGACGTTCTGCACTCTGGCAGGCTGAGTCTCCAGGTAGAGCTAGTGCCAGTGGGTGCATCTACACTTGTAAAATAAGTTGACTTAATTTACTCTGAGTCCACACTACAATTTCCTTAAGTCGACTTAAGGAAATTTTAACTTGACTTTATTGAACCTACTTTAAAGTCGACTTTACTGGCTAAGTTGACTTTATGAAGTCGACTTAGCCAGTGTAGACGCGGATTAGCCCTAAATTGACTTTAAATTGACTTAAGGGGCCCCCAGGGCTCCTCCACTGACCTCCCTGTCAGGGTGGCTGACACAGCCAGAGCCTGGCGTGCCCACCCACAAGGCAGGACACAGCCCTGCCCACCCCGCTCCTATGCCCGGCCACTGTCTCTGTCCTGCTCAGCCCCCATTGTACCCTGGTACAATGGGGCAAATGCTTACCCCCCCCGGCACTTTGAAAGGGGTGCCCCCTTGCCACCATGGACCAGTTCCAGGTCCACCTAGCCCCTACAAGTTGACTTAGGCGTCCAGTGTGCATGCTCTAAGTCGATTTGGCAAGGCCTACTTTAAGTCGACCTAATTTTATAGTGTGGACATGCTAAGTCGAGTTATTTGGCCAAGTGTAGACATAGCCACTATGAGAGAGAGAGGACCTCAAGCCACAAAGTTCATACCAAGTTCTGAAGTTTGCCCAAAGTTTTGGTGTGTTTCTATCAAGAGCTGTGGCCATCTCTGGAATTCTTTTCTACATGCCCTGACAAGGCAATTTTCCATCCCCAAGTTGGCTGATGAGAACTAATGGACTCTGGAATGAAAGCAACACATGTCGAATTGCACATCTGTATGTTATAAAAGGTTGGTGCTAGAACAGAGTTTGAGAAGGAAGTGAGTAATTGACTGAGTGCCTTTGAAGTGCTATCGTACCACTTCTTTCCTTAAGGACTGGTTGTTGATGGAGAATCCATTTCCTTCCAAGGGGCAGGCTTGAACTTAAGGACAGGACAACTCAGTTATAATAATCTAGACTTACAGATGTTGAATAGTCATTGAGGTTAAAGGGATGGATCCCAAATGAATGCTGGACATAAATCAAATGCAGCCCTTTTACTGAAACTGAGCTCTCCCCCAATGCGTAGTGCAGAAATATCAGTTCCATACATGGCGCGCTCTCAGTGAGTCTATGTGAGTCCAGTCTAGAAAAGGAAAGGATATGTGAGCTGCAAGAAATAAAGTCACACACAACAAATAAGAGTAGAGTGTGATGTATTCATTTCTGTGTATTGAGACCCCCACGTACCCTACATGGGAATAACTTGCATCGGCTTGAGAACTGGATTTGCACATGGCGATTCTTCCACGGGGATGGGGATTGTTCCCCACCTGTATTAGCTGCAAGGATTAGAATCCAAAGAACTCTCCTATCCCCCGAGATTCCACCCATCCCAAGGAAGCACTGCAGACGGCTGGATTAACCAGCCTGGGGAGTGGGACCCTGGGCTGCCCCCCACTGTGAAGCTCCCCCCTGCCTTGCCCCCCCCCACCGCAGGGACCCCAACTGCCCACAGCCACGGCTCCCCTCCCTCGATCCCCCCTCACCACAAGGTGCCCCCCTTCTCACCCCCCCAGTGGAGGAAACAGGTGCTGGCCCACCCCGACCCTGCGGGCGGGCTGGAGCATAGAGCCTGGCCTCTGGGTCCAAGGCCTCACCCACCAATCCTGCTGAGCCAGGCAGGGGTGCCGAATTATTGCAGGGGTTTTAGGGGCTGGAGCTTGGGGCTCCCATTTTGGCTGGGGCCCAGGCCTTAAGCCCGTAAAGCCCCTGTGATAATCTGGCCCTGACTGCAGGCACATAGTGACTTCACTGGAGAGTTCCTTTCAGGCTCAAATCGCCTGCATGCTATTCTCATGGCAGGGCTGTTGACAGCGCAGCAGGGAAGGCCAATGCTGACTCAATCAGTATTGATTAGCGTTGTGGATCTCACAGCTTCGATGTTAGGGGAACCAGCCACATAGCTCCATTTCCTGTGTCTCATAGCCTGCCCTCTTCATGTCTGGGGAAGCTGCACTCAGGCACACTATGGCAGGGTTGGAGGAAGGAGATGGAATATAAGGGATCCATCGCTCCTCGTTGCTGAAGTCAGTAAGAATACTAGAGGTCACAAAAGTGCGGGGGGGCTTTGACCCATAATCTTTTGAATAGTCTGTCTCTTTTGCCCAGAAATGGGGTTTTTAGTTACACTCCCTTGGATCCTAGGGTGTGATTGTGTTTGCAGAATGAGAAGTGAAGCAAGGCGGCTTGAACGAGCAACTGTAATTGCTATCGTTTTATTAAAATCCCACAACAAGCTTGCATACCACCCTATTTTGATGCCAATGGTATCAAGGCATAAATGGGGTGGAGCTGCTGAACCATGATGATTTTTTCTTACATGCACAGTGCTGCGAATTTTCTACTCTTTTATATTGCCAGGGACCATTGGTGGCTTTTTTTACTCTGTCAAAGAACCGAGCCACAATCATAAATTAGTGTCTGGATAAAAGTTTTCAAAAGCACCTAAGAATGTAAGGCCCGGAATGTTAAATGTATTTCAATGTCGCTTTGCTCACCATTGAAACGCTTAGGTGATTTAGGAACCTAAGTTCAGTTTTCAAAAGTGGCATAGTCATCTTAGGTGCTGAAATCTCATTGACCATCAATGGGATGTAGACTCCAAAGTCACCTAGATGCTTTTGAAAATGTCACTGTCTCATATCACCATGAGCACCTATGGATGACAAATGACACTTCCTCAGTTCCCTGCCAAGTTCTCTGAGTCTCTTCTAGAGAATGAAACCATGGGGTAGGGGAGAGAATATTGAACTCTGTGGTTTTAATTCACAGCAAAATGTTGTCATTTGGCATTTTCACCACATATGATGTGGAAAACTTCCTTCCAGAAGAAAAACCTCAAGATAGTATTTATAATCCTGTGAATTAATTTAGCTTTTTTCAAATCTTATCTTGCAGTGGACACAGTGATTTATATTCCCATCACTACATGTACTTCATATCAAATTGAAAACATATTTATGACATGTTTGGGTTTTTTCCTGGGTTTGTACGGGCTGTTGGGAGAGGTAAAAAGAGGTCTTTGGCACCCAGAAAAGTGAAGTATGGTGGCCACATGTAAAGGGAATGGTGCTGCCCAGAGAAATTGGGTTGCAGTGGTGAATTAAAGCGTTGGGTCAGTAATAAAGTATTTAAACAATGACTATCTTGGAAAAAATAACAATTTATGCTTAACTGTGTTTAGAGTAGCCTGAATATATAATATCTGAGAATGTCTTCTCTAAGTATGTGCTGCACAGTAGAAATATATATTACCTGAGTATGAAAATAGTAGTGTATAGTTTGCTTTAGTATTATCAAGTATTTGTCTGTTACCTCAGTGTGAAAAGTAGCAGTGCAGGTTGTATCTGAGTATTACCTATGTTCTTCTGAGTATATATTAACAGAGTGGGAAAGACCCCAGAGTATGTATGTATTACCTGAGAATGTACGTTCTGCTGGTAAATAACACCTGGAGTAGCCAGAGTCTATTATATCTATTTATGTACAAGAAAGAGAGAACACTTGCGAAAGGGGGAGACCAGCAGTTTCTTAAAGTGTTTTTCTTTTAATGTTTATTTTAGGGAGAAAGGCATATGCCATAAGAAACCTGCTTATTGAAATAGGGCTGCTGCTGGTGTTTTTTTTCTGGGTTTGTTTGTTAAATAGTCCATAGGCTGCAAGACCAGAAGGAACCATTGTGATTATCTAGTCTGGCTGTATAATACAGGCCATAGAATTTCTCCCGAAGTAGAGCATTCCCAGCCCCTTAACAAGTATTCTGGTGGTTGGAAATATCCACTTTTTCTTTTCTGTGTGAATCTTTTTTAATAAAAGTAACATTTCACTTTTCTCCACTTCTCTCCTCATTTAGTGAAGTATATAACCCAAGCAGCTTTAACATGGCTATGTGTATAATTGGTGGAACTTGTGTGAGTTCAGTCCCCTTGGGTAAGAGTATATAACCACTCAAGACAAGGTGAGGAATAGCTCTTCCAGCCTAATTAGCTTTACCCAGCTTCAAACCACACATAACTCATTACCCCTAGCTACATTTCTACTCCTACATGGAGGGCAGTCCTCCTACAGCATGCTCTGGATGGTCTTTCTGCTCCTGTGCTTTCCTTTGTGGTTTGGCGAGGAGACCAGAATGCCATACTGCATCTTCAGCACAGGGTTGCCTCTGTCAGAGCCGTTCTGCTGTCAGAACCGCTGCTGACCTAGACCCAGCTGCTGCCAGTACGCAGGAATACAGAGTCCATTCTTTAAAGATGAAACTCCCAATGCAAAGAAGCATCACCAGGGCAGAAATGCAAATGATGTGTGAACATCTGTCAGCTTTCACTCCTCCTCCTGCATTCACAAACCTTGCGAAGTTCCATTCTCCAGCTAAGCAGCATCTGGCTTTTCAGAAACAGTGCTCTCCACTTAGTCTGAATGGACACGGCCAGAGTGCATTAGCGGTAGCTGCCTTGTTTAACAGAGATGTGGACATTGCCTGTTCCTGTATGAAATCTATTGTCACGTGTGGCAGCGAACACGAATAGATCTAATTTAGTGAGGTCGTAGTGGTGTTGGCCCCAGGATATTAGAGAGACAAGGTGGGTGAGGTAATATCTTTTTTTGGACCAACTTCTGTGGGTTAGAGAGACAAGCTTTAGACTTGGTCCAATAAAAGATATTACCTCACCCACCTTGTCTCTCTAGATCTAATTTAGGCAGACAAGATCTGTTCTGTTAATCGGTGCATTTGAGAAAGCTCTGAAGCTGCAAAATAACTGACTTTCATTAGTTATGCCTCTAATTAACACACATCTACCCACATATATTCTTCAGGACAGGATAATTGTACTATGCTCTTCTTTGGCTCCCTATATCCCAGAATATTTATTTACAAAAAATGAAGGGCCCAATCCTTACACAGGCAAAACTCTGAGAAGTCAATGGAAATTTGCCCATTGTAGTACGTGCTCAGGAGCCTCAGGATTCAATGCTGGCTAATTAAGACTAAATCATGCCGGTGAAATGTATCCATCCCAAGGATGGAACAATCTAATAAGGCACATTCTGTGTCCAGCATATTGTCGTGCTACCAAATACATGATCAGAACACTGTGTCTAATTAAAGCTGCTGAGAGAATTTTAGGCAGGCGAAATACACGAAATAGATCTGTTTCACAATTACCTTGTGCTCCACCTGTCTGTCTGTATCCGCCAGTTGCCTCTCGTCTCATGTAAGCTCTTTGCAGCAGATTCCATCTTTTTGTTACGTGGGTGAAATACCTGGCACAACAGGGCCCTCATCCCTACTGGACACCTCTATGCACCATTACAACACTACTAAACAGCTCTCATAATTATTTGAGCTGATATTTGGCCAGGCCATATGGGTTAATTCCCCGAAGACTTATAAATAATGCCATGAACTCTTAAAGGACCAATACTTTGGCTGTACATTTCATTCTGCATCTCTAGTCCAACAGGGACCCCTAGTCACAATATTTAACATGCCCTGGGAGGTCTCCCATCCAAACATTAACCTGGCTTGACTTTAAGGGCCCACTGCTGTTAAGTCCAGACTCACAGGTTCCCAAGATGCCTCGCACCCTGGCTGCCACTGGATAGCTTACCCAGAATGCCTACAAGGGAAGAGCTAGCCAAACTCTGACCCCTCCCAGAGGTACCACCTATGAGGATCCTGACTAGGGGACGATGACCAGCCACACTGATTGGCTGGACCAGACTCTTTAAGACAGAAGGAAGTACAGGAAGTTGTCTGAGCAACTGAGGGACTTCCTGACTGCTGCACCAAACTTATCTCTTGTTGATCCTTGGTTCCTGATTCTGGCTGTGACCCCTACCTTGTATTCCACTAGGTCAAACTGCCCGCGTCCAAGTCCTAACACTGACTCAATATAGCTGATGGGCTCATGACACAAGGTGGAATAGTTGCAGGCCATTATCTTATTGTGACTGGAATGCTGATTAGTTTGATGAACTTCTAAGGAATCTAGGGCTATGTCTACACTACAAAAAGTTAGGTCGACTTAACAAGGTCGCCTTTAGCTCGATCTAAATTTGACCTTATTAAGTCAATTTAACAAAATGGACTAAGATGACTTAATGTTGTCGACTTAACAAAGTGGACTAAGTCGACTTAACTGCCCTTAATAAAGTCGATTTAAGGGTTAATCCCAGTGCACACCATACTTAGGTCAACCTAAGGATTCGATTTAAGGATTAGGTCGACCTAATGGGCGGTTCTTATTAGGTCAACCTAAGCTTTCATTAAGTCGACTTAATGAAAGTCTGGTGTAGACAGAGAGTAATTTAGGTCAATTTAAGGGTCCTTAAATCGACCTAAATTGCAAGTGTAGACATACCCTAGGAAACTCATTTTAAATAATTGTTTGTGCTTCTGTCTCTGAACATATTGTTTCTCTGGACATGGACTTTAAATGCCAGCATGTGTCCTTTAAACTTACTCTCTCACTTTTCCGATAGTGATGACTTAGGAACAGCTTCAACTGAACAGTGCTAAGGAATTACTCTGCCGCTACCTCACTCTTTGTCTCACTAGCTAATTATTCTGAAGTTCCTCTGGAATGTGCAGTCCTCCGGAGCTTACTGCATGTCAGGATGGAGCTCATCAGAGCTCCCACGAATGGTTTTATCTTTCTTTCCTTGTTTTTCTTGCTTGGGTGTGTGAACTCCAACACATTTGTTGCTGTAATAGTAATGTTAATCATCATTTCTTTTTATTAATAAGACAACCCTGCCTGCAGGCATCCAGTCTTCTAAAAAAACACTGCTTTAAAAGAAGGATGGATGGTCTTGTTGTTAAGGCACTGAATTAGGACACAGGAGAGTGGGATTCAATTCTTGGTGTCAGCTCATGGTCCTTTGTGACCATGGCCTAGTCACTTAATCCACCTGGGTACATCTACCTTGCGAAACCAAGAACTGTAGTAGCACATCTTGGAGCCAGGATCTAAAGACTTAGACATGCACTAGGGGCCAAAAATAGTCATGGAGGCCTTCCTGCGATGTACTATGGTGGGGCAGAGTGTTTTCAGTATAGATATTCACCTGGTGTCTCAGTTCCCAACCTGTTCAGATGCTATTTGCTATGGAAAATAGCCCTGTAACAAAAAGTGACAGATGGCCAGAGGAGATGCCCTCACAGATGCTTGGGGCAAAATTTATTATAGGGCAAGCAGGCACAACCCCAGCTAGCTTCACTGGTTGTTTAACCTGCTTGCTCCCAGTGCTAGATTTGGCCCTTGGGGGCCTACAACCAATGGAGCTATTACAGCACAAAAGTGTTAGAGTAGAATGGAGAATTAGCCTCTTGTTCTCCACATTGAAAGAACCCAATTCTGATCTCACAGCTACGCACCAGTTTCACCCCAGCATTATGCCATTGACGTCAGTGGAATTCACTCCTGATTTCCATTGGCACCAGTAAGATCTGGACCAAGCCTCTCTGTTCTTTGTATCAGCGTCAGACACCAATGATAGATAAGCTATTGGCTGATTTCCAAAGCAGACAACTGCTGTGGACTGGAACACTAATGTGCTTTGATGAGACATGCTATCAAAGAGACTTGCTATTACCCGTGCTTTCTCACATGTGGAATGCAACTGATCTACCAGCCCGTTAAACTGAACCAGGAAGATTTAAACCAAAGTGTTCTGCACTGGCTCATGCCATTATCCTGTGTAGGACTGCAATTCTGGTAGTCCTGAAAATTTTCCATAAAACCTTTTAATAAAAGGAGGGGGAAAAAACCCTCTCTCTCTCTTTTTTTAAAAGAAAGCAGCCTGGCTCCATAAATTATTCAGGTTGGCACGAAAACAAAATCCTCAAGAATCCACCTTCCATTATATACCCACAAACCACATAACATTTAAAAGGAAACAAGAAAGTCTTGACTGGAGCCTCAGATGAACATGGGCATAAAGAGCAAAGGGAGGGTGTGCCACAGTCATGGGTGCTTAGCTGCAGCTGGCTGTGCCTGGCATCTTCTCTTGCCAGTGTGGGACACTCATGGGTCAGTTCTGCTAACTGCTCTTCCTGCATCCAGACATAGGGCAGCAGATAGTTGCTCAGGTGGACACGTCCTGTATCATTCAAAGTTGTAAAAATTCATGGTTAAGACCCTGAAATATGCTCATGGTAAAATAGGCACCCAGCGCATGTCCCAGAAGATTGGTCTTGTTTTCCTGGCAGAGAGGGAGCTGAAGTGCTTCACCTTGTGCAGGAACAGCCCTCATCAGTGTATTGGCCTCAGAGCCAAGTGGGCTCTGTGCTGGAAGATCACAGCCAGCTCCCTCAGCTTTTCTTGTGATTTGCCTCCATTTCCAGTTCACAAAAGCTGAGTCTGGATTTGTAGCCAGGTCACCTTTAGGGCAGCTCTTCCAGCTTATGGGTTTTTACGTTGTCTCCTATGCAGGGGGCAGGCCCTACGCTGCAGCCCATTTAAATAGATACAGCTAGTCCCTTGCTGATGGGCCTATACTTTTCTATGGCAGCAACTGGCAAACAGGAACCAAGGCACTTGCTTAATATAAAATAAAATTTTGGCATGAACTCCAGAGTGGCCTATCACCAATAAAGGCTCATCCAGGATGGGGGGTGTGCCATCTCCCACTGCCACAGGCCCTGGGAGAGATAGATCCCAGCAAAGGAAAAATCCCCACAGAGGTAGCAGTGGAAAGTAGCAACAACTTCCCTCCAGCAGAGACCCCTCAGATAAAAGGGGAGGGGAGGTATCCCAAAAGTTGGTCGTGCTGGCTGGAGAGGGTGCACCCGATTCAGTTGTCTTTGAAGAGCCCTGGATTTAGCTCCAAGGAAAGACAATGACAACCCTGGGCTGGAGAGATCAAGCCTTGCAAAAGAAGGTGGCGTGTTACATTATTTGCACCTCTCTGCAACAGTTTGAATGGATCTGACCCAGGGTGCATGACATAAAATGAAAACCACAGTTAAAAATGGATTTCTGGGGGAGAAGGAAGAAACAGGGAGGTAGAAGCAATAGCCAGTGTAAAAGAAGGGAGCTAGAAAGGACAATGTAGGCCTTATTTTAACAGCAAAGGTGTGCATAAAACACTAGGAGAGTCGCTGATGAAAGGCACTGGAGAAGTTCAGGGAATGGTTATTATTCTTTATATACAACAGGAAGCATCTGTATAAGGTTCCCATTAAATCCAGATTGTTTCATGTTCTTCTGAGCCCTCCATAATAGGTGTCAGAACCTCTTTAGAGTTCTCCCATCCCCAGGTGTGACATCACCCAGCGAGAGCTTTAGCAGCACCTACCTTGGATACACATCATTCGTTAGCAAGCAGCAGTAGCAGCGAGCATCGGGGGTGGCCAGACCACACAAAACGGAGCCTGAATAGCTCAAATCCCTCGCTCGAAAATGGGGCAACAAAAATGTGCTAAATCCTCAAAGTCAAACAAGGATTGTACACCACAAATTATATGGGAGATTTTAAAAGGAATTTGCTACCAGTAAGTGGTCACATTCTGGATGTTAAATATTTTAGATGGAGATCTACAGACACTTTGTAGCCCATGCTTACTGGAAGGGATTCGTTCTTTGGCACCCAGCTGCCAAGCTGACATATATCTGGAAAGAACTATAAGACATAATTATTAACAGCTAATTAGGGGGCCCCAACAATCACTTTGAAGGCATTTTCTTTATTTCAAAGGCTGAAGCTAGGAAGCAGGCACAGCTGCATTTTGTTCCGCTCTTCACTATTATAATTAAGTTTTTATGTCAATAAAAGAAAATGGTTAGTTCTGCAGAGCTGGGGAGCCAGAGACTGTCACACAGAGACTTCTAATGAGTATATGGGTAGGGCTGGGCCCCCTAGCCAGCCACTGGGAAGCAAGGGGATGGCCTAATAAGACACCTTGTTTGGAAACAAGATTAGAACTAAAACTTTATTTGTTCAGCAGGCTAATGTCTGGGATTAATATGCAGTGGTCCAGGCTGCAGCTGGTCTAGGCCTACTGTCAGGAGGGGCAGAAGAAAACCAACACAATACAGATAACCTTGTATTTTAAACTTTACCAGGGAAAAACCCCAGAAATTTAGCAGGACAACACAGTGTATCACTCTCAGAAGATCTCCTCTGCTCCCAGGCAACACAGTCCAGCTGTGCTGCCTCCCCTCCCTAAGGCTTGTGAAGCTCCATTGCTACGTGCGGCCATGCCTGCAACTCCTTCCAAAAGGTCCGCTCATGAATGACAGCTCCTTCCCCAGAAGGCCATACCTGTTCTGCACATGCCCAGACTGTATTCCCTCTGCTGGAGTCCCAGGAGCCAACCTCACTGCTCATACATCTAGGCCTCTCATAGCTGGAGTCCTTACACACTGCCCTCTGAGATCCAGTTTCCTCTTCCCAGCCTCCTCAGCAAATCCCCTTTTCACCTCCTTCTTCTCTAGCAACCTATCCACCACCTGCTTTGGGCAGATTCCAGGACCCTCCCTCTCCCTAGGCTGTCTCCTTCCCCAGGACAGCTTTCTATGCTGCTGCATCACATCTGCACTCTCTAACATTTCCTTTCGTGGTCAAAACTGCAGCAGGGCCTTGCACCAGGGCCAGGGTGACTGTAAATACCCTGCTCCTTGGTCTCCTTCCAGGATTTGACATCTGTCCCAAAAATACTTGCAGCTCTTCAGGAATGGTTTTGAGGCCTCAATAAGTCACAGTTTCCAGGCACAAGCGGGGCTAGAACCAATAAGATGGGAGATGTCCTTGTATTGTAAGGACCAGACTGAGAGATTGCCCGTCATGAACCAAATTCGGTGTGGATGTCTGTGGAGCAAAAGGAGTGCAGCGTAAACAGAGCTGGTCTTTTGGGAGGATCAGATTCAGTCCCTGGTATACATGGGCACTATTCCCACTGAAATCAATGGCTGCGTCTACACTGGTAAATTAAGTCGACTTAAGCTTGCTTAAGTCGACTTAATTTACCCTGCGTCTACACTACAGTTTCCTTAAGTCGACTTAAGCAGCTTGCTTAAGTCAACTTAAGGAAAATAAAGTCGACTTAATTAAAATTAAGTTGACTTTATAACACCACCTTCCTATTAGACCTAAGGCTTAAGTCGACTCCCTAGAGTTGACTTAAGCCAGTGTAGACGTGGGTAGCCCTAAATCGACTTAAGGCTACCCCCGGGCTACACCAATGCCCTCCCTGCCGGGGGGGGCACAGGGGGAGCCTGGCTTGCCCCCCCACAGGGCAGGGCAGAGCCCTGCCCACCCTGCCCCATGCCCTTCCAGGGTCCCTGTCCCCCTTTGCCCCATTGTACCTATGTACAATGGGGCAATGGCTGAGCCCCTTGGCATTGGGCAAGGGGTGACCCACTGCCCCCATGGGCCTCCCCTAGGTCCCCCTAAGCCCCTAGAAGTCGACCTAGGCGTCCAGTGTGGATGCTCTAGGTCGACTTTCTAAGTTCCCCTTTAAGTCGACTTTACTTTTAAGTGTAGACACACTAAGTCGACTTAAATTAACCAGTGTAGACATAGCCAGTGAGTTCAGCCTTGGTGAAAATGGGTGCACTGGGCATGTAAATTACACTAAGGGGTGAGGAGTCTTAGCTTTATCTTACACTTTTTGAGCTGATGCTTGCCCAGCTACACTCTCTGTGCACAACTACCAAGAGTCAAACTGGTGCAAATAACACTATTTTCCACTTACACTCATTATTTGACCAGCTTGGGCCAAGCGTGCGACTGCCATTGAACGTGGAGCTGTTGCACCAATTGCCATAGTCTGCATCTGGCCCTCTGCGCCACCACATGCTGTGTGTGCGCTAGTTAGGACAAACTCAGGAGGGAAATAGAGAAAACACTGGGCTGACTAAATGGAAACTAATTCTGAATATAGGTTATCTGAGTTTTATTTCAAGACAGGTGGGCTGAGAATAAACTGCTTTTGCCATGCAGTGGGCTAACGGTGTAATAACAGACAAGTGCTTGATTTTCCTTTCATTGCTGCCCATGTAACTGTGAAGTGATCCCATAAAGCCAGGGCTGAGAAGTGAGTTGGGACCCCAGAAAGCTTTGATGCTAGAAGAATGCTGATTGGATGTCATTCACTACCCAGGTAACATTCTGCCTGAAATGCTTAGGGCAAATAGAGCCTGTTCCTGGCTCATGACATGCCATTGGTAGTGTCTATCCGCAGAGCCTTAACAACACAGGGATATAAAGGTGCACCTTTGGAGGAGTTCTGCTACATCAGCAGCAAAATGTGAAGGGGTTGCCAGGCAGAGTCTGGGCACAGACTCTTCTGGGTCCTTTATTCTTGATTTATGTCGTGACTGGCAAATGAAGATATCCCATCTCCAAAAAACCAGGCCAGTTCTGAACAGCTAGGGAGGCCGACGTGAACACTGAGGCCTGTTCATAGGAAAACACCAGTAGCAGGTTGGGTGGCAACTGGGAAGGGAAAATGTCACCCTGGAATCCAAAGTTACCGGTATAAAGGTATCCCTAAGGTCAGAGATACCTGAACTAGTGCCAAGTGGTTTGGCATTGACTCTGAAGTGATACGATCCAAAAATATTATTAAACCACACACCCACAAAGACTCACCTTGCCTTCAAGGCACATTAAGCAGCTTACTTAAACCTACAGAAGTAGGGAAGTTCTGTGCCGTGGCAAACACTGCTTTCAAACTTCACCTCCTTGAAACCGCTCAGGGGATTGAGCCATCTGTTGCGGTTCTCCACGGGGTCACCCAATACCAAGGTTTCCGAGTGCAACGGAAGTACAATACAATGCCCAGAGAGATCTGATGATGCTTGTTTCCAAAGATAGCACCGTAGCCCTGTGCTATGGAGACAGGTGCCAGGGCAGTGTTAACCAGGTGAAAGAGAACCCCCTCTAGTCACCAAATCACCTGATATTGACTAATAATGGCATATTGTTGATAACACCTTTCCCTTGGAGTAGGTGCCTCTGAATTGCCCTGCTGTTTGTGGGCTGGAGTCAGATCTCATTGGCATGGTTGTAGAATATGACAGTAAAGTGCCACTATAAGGAAAATCCTGTGAAAGTGCACGGAGCAGCTTCTCCAACACCGAAATTGTTCAGACCATTGTTTTTCATATGAATCGTGGTGTTTGTGGAAGAGGCTCCAATGACAGGTGACCCTGGATACTTCACAATGTACTGCAGCCTTGGGTTTGGAGGTCTCTTTCCAGTATAACTGGGGAAGGAAAGTGCAATCCATTGTTAAATACACATAGTTCTGACTGCATGTAGTGAAAACACAAAGTAGCCTGAAATATTTCTCTAGCGGAGGTTGTTTCTTTGTGCCACCTTCTCCTCCCACAACTCATACATGGAGCAGCCAGCAGTGCAGAAAAAATTGCCCACAGGGCAGCATCTAAATTATTCAGGCTATGTTTACACTGACAGCAGCAAAGTCTCTGCCGTCAGATCCATTTATCCGGTTCAACTGAGCGGTCAGTAAAGACCCACTCAGTTGATCCAGAAGCCGATCTAATAAAACCACCTCTTCAGGCAGCATAGCACTGCATTTCCCATTAGTGCAGCGCAGTGGAAAGGGTGTGTAGAAGAGATGTTACGAAGCTGACAGGAGTTATGTGAGCTACCCTATGTCGCCTGTGTAACTCCCATTGACTGCCACCAAATTTTGCCAACAGTTAGACCTCACCTCCATGTGAAAGCTCTCCAGTCATTACCATTGAGACTAGCTGTGTGATATCTGTGTGCAAAGACTGGTACTTGCTCAATAGGTACCCAGTAGGCAATAAATACACATTAAAGTGTTCTGTGCAGATGAGCAAGTCCTATGTATGGCTATGTCTACACTTGCTAAAATTAGTTCGAATTAGTTAGTTCGAACTAACTAATTCGAACTAATTTTAGTTGGTTCGAATTAGCTTAATTCGAACTAAAAAAAGTTAGTTCGAATTAGCGATCCCCATTCATTTCAATGGCCGGTTAGTTCGTACTAAGAAATTAGTTCAAAAAAACATGGCCACATTGGCTAATTCAAACTAGTTAGTTCGAATTAACCCTTTAGTTCGAATACCCTATTCGAACTTATTAGTTCAAATTAAGGAAGCCCTTAATTCAAACTAACTAAAGCCTAGTGTAGCCATGGCTTTAGTTAGTTCGAATTAAGCCTCCTTAATTTGAACTAACTTGCCAGTGTAGACATAGCCTATGCGTCTAATGCAAGACAGCGGATCAGTGGATGCAAGGAACATGTGAAAATTATGAACCAGCTGCTGGCCTTTGATATTTATATGTACGTGTGCACACGCACATTTATTGTCATGGAGTACAGAGATATATAGTTACAGATTTAGTTTTTGGTCTGCTGAAATTTTAATGGTGGTTATTTGTTATGTCAAAAAGTCTCGCCAAAGGAGGGTCCCCGGAGAAAAGAGTAAAAGCACTTTGTGTTAGACTGTTCCCTCTTAGTGGCCTTTAAGGAGCTGAGAGCCTTCTGACAAACACTGAGTATCTTCAACTCTGTTGGCTTGCAGTGGATGTTCTGGATGCTCAGTGTATCCCCGGATCTGTCTTAGCCTCTCTCTAGCAAGCTGTTTGGACAATTGAAAGCCTTTGTGGTGTTCAATTCCTTTTTATCCCTATCTGAATGACATATTCTGTTTTTGCTTCCACTGCCATGTTTTCAATGTGAAATTCTTCACTTGATAAGGGAATCTTGCTTTGGCATAGCAAATGAAACATGCTCTCTTCCCTCCCCCCAGCTCCCTACTTCTTGTTGCTTTTGCAGTGAAATATAGCTTTCCTCTGATTTCCCTTACCGTCCTGCACCACTAGAGTTTGCACAGATTTTAGTAGAGTGCCACGTCACTGAGAAATGGCACTCAGAGTTGAGTTGACCAAGAGAAACAAATGAATGGACTCTCTGGACCAGCTTCTCAGCATAGTCTTCATCAGATCTGTCTAAAGACTACCTGTTCTGCAAACCCTTTATCCCACTGCTCACACATGGACATTCAGAATCGAGCCCAATCTGCATCGGATGGTTTGGCTCTTCAAGCCCTACATCTATCTCACACACGCATGTGATTTTGGAGAGATGAATAGGCTCCTTGTTGGTGCAGAGATCTGTTCCATCTCGCAATCAGTCTGCACTGTTTTTTATTTCACTGCCTTATTTTCAATGACAAAATCCATTCCATGGAGAGGAAAATTTGACCTTGGGGGAAAAAATAAAACAGCCTTTTTTTTCTTGGTTCTCAATAAATGCTCTGCTCTGTGCTTTTCAGAGTCCATGCTTGATGAAAGAAATCAGGTTGTAGGGTATTCTCCATCTTGCTAGTTTATGGCAGTCAGCAAGTGGGGCTATCGAACATATAAGTGCCTGAAATGAGGATGATAATAATACTTAATTAATATATAGCTTTTATATAGTACTTTTCATGCATAGATCTCAAAGCACTTTCAAAGGCGGTCAGTATCATTATCCCATTTTACAGATGGAAAAACTGAGGTATAGAGCAGGGAATTGATTTATCCAAGATCATCAGCAGTTCAGTGGCAGAGTCAAGGATAGACCTGTCCAGCTGTTGATGATTATTGTAGCACTTACAGGCTCTTACCATAGACATAAGTCCCACTGTGCCAGGTACTGTGTACCAAAAGGATGGTCCCTGTTGCAAACAATTTACATTCTAAATACAGCTTTAGATATACATATAATCTAAAGACTGGATTCAAGAAAATCTCTCTCCAGTTGCTGGTTAAGAGGATCAGTGGCAGTTGTCACACAGATTTTCCAGGTCTTGTTTAAGTTTCCATGATGCTGGAACTATGGAGAATTCAATTGAATGCCTCCTTTGTTTGGCTTCAGTGGCCCAACCTTTTCAGCTGCCTTCTCTTCCTTGTCCTGCTCAGTGCAGAGATGGATTGACCCAATGCCGTATTCTCAGTAGAAGCAGCTTGCCTCCGACAGATTATGAACACCATGATGCTATGAACCCAGCTCTCTGGCTCATACACATTTTATATGCATTTATTTTTCTCAAGCCTCAATATGAACCATTACCATGAGTTTGTATGTGGAGGAACTTCATCCTCTGTGAGGAGTCCTGGGCAAGGAATCCATCTTGGGATCTCAAGGGCAGCTGTGCGGAATTAGTTGCCCTACAATGCACCTTTGAGATTTACTGGTAGTCCCTTGGACCCATAGCTTCAGGGGACACCTCCTCTGCAGTCTTTTTAATAGAGCCAGCCATAGAAGGGAAAGCTGAATGCAGCACACAGCTAGAGGATGTAGATGGAAGGTGAGTGGGACATAGCTCTCTTTCAACACGTTGATCTCAAACCTCTGGCTAATGCTATGTGATTTCCATCTCATTCCTCTTAGAAAACGCAGCACTTCTGAGCTCTGTGGTGCAGGATTTTCTGCACAGACTAAAGGCAACTCTAAGGTGAAAACGGTAGCTATGCAGTCACCAGAGACCAATATGAATATGCAAAATGAGTTGATGGGTGAAGATCTGGCTCAGTGCAAATAAGGCTAGATCTTCCTGATGCTTATTATCTAAGCTTTAGACAAAAGTTTGGGATCCCTTTTTGCATCAGTTGTTGAGACACCATTTGCTGCCATAAAAGGGCCAAATTTTCAATGAGCCACCTACCACATCTAATGTATATATAGGTGTCTCCGTTTGCATGTGCAAATTGGGTCACTGAGAGTCCAAAATGTGCGCCTCTAAATGGATATGGGTTCTAATTGAGAGCATGCAATAAATACATAAACTTGCTACCCAGCTACTCTATGGGGGGCACAGTCTGCCCCCTGCTGCACCAGCCCAACTCGGAGAGGAAGGAGGCCATGGCCTTCTTATGCCTTTCTCTGCCCCACCGTGTCCTGGGTGATTTGCATGGTGGGGGAGAGAGGGAGCAATCCCTGCTTATGGGGTTTGCTGTTGTGTTCAAGGCCTTGCAGGAGCCCCAGAGGAGAGGAAGGATCAGTGCTCAGATTCTGGGGGCCCTCCTTACTACTTTTAGGGCTACCTCACTTCTGACTTATGGCCCCCTTACTTCTCACTACTGCTGAAATGAAAGCAATCCGCTTGACATACAGGGCCGCCCTACTTCTTTCCCCATAATTTGAGCAGCGGGAAGTGTCCAGATGCATCCGTCTGGATGTAAGGACTGATCACAATCTAGGCCCAGAGAAACCAACAGTCGTATGAAAATGGCAACAGTACGGACTGCTGTCGGGTTACTTTTGCATTGAGCATGTGGGTAGTGCACGGAGCATGGAGCTGCACAATGGGCCATGGCTACTTTCACCAGTCGTTTCTTCTGAGCCTGAAAAGTAACTGGGTCACTTCTCAGTAGCTTCTCAGCTCCTTTTGCCCCCTTAGCCCCTTTCCTGCCCTTCCCCCAGGTAATTCCCCAACCCCTGGGCCCCTTCACCGCTCCTCTCGGGCCGCCCCTTCCCTGATCCTCTCGCCCCCACCCGCCCACCGGTTCCCTGACCCCCTAGGCCCCTTCCTCCTTACCTGGCCAGAGCTGCAGCATGGCCAGAGTCGCTCTCTGGCCAGGCTGCTCCTGCCCTGAACACTGAGCATGCTCAGGGTGGGAGATTTGAAAAAGCTGCAGCCTGGCCGCAGCTCCCAGGAGTCCGCAGGCTGGATTCCAGCCCCTGGCGGGCTGGATTCTGGCCCATGGCTGCTGATCCTGGCCCTTGCTGGCCCCACTTCCCAGCTGAGGGCTGGAGTCAGCAGGGGAAAGGAGACCTGCTCCTTTCCCCTGCTGACCCCAGCACCCAGCTGAGCAGCAGGGCCAGCCAGGGAAAATTGGTGCCAGTACACCATACCTGTACGTACCGGCTCAAAAAAAGCCTGCCTCTCAGAATCCCCACTGTGCTTCTGAAAATGGCACACATGGGGTTTGCTGCTAAAAGCCCTACAATGGTCCTTTTTGCCGAATCAAACACAGGGTAATGTGAATTACTACCGTAACATTCATTGTTTGCAAGTGACAATTGTAAAGGTTTCAACTGCAACTCGGTGCCATGATCAGTGCTCTGAATATCTATGTTGGGTGACTTCACTCTAGGATACCATTCTAATTCTCCAGATAGATACCTAAAGGAATAGGAATTCCCATGAATTTTTCCTGCCAGAGAAACGCAAGTATTTCAAACAATTGTCCACGGGAGAGCAAAAAATAGAAGAGGGTATCAGAAAAAGTTAATCTATGACTTTGTTACTTTTTTTTTTTTTAAACTATGCTCTTCATAGGAGAGAAAATAAATCTAATTTAAATATTTAAATTAATTTGTTCTGAAGTTAAGGAGCTGCAGTTTCTTAGTCTCTATAAATACAGAAGAGAAGTCTTTCTCAAATGTTAATTTTATCGCTTTGTGTGTGTGTGTGTGTGTGTGTGTGTGTGTGTGTGTGTGTGTGTGTGTG
>ML685783.1:1446024-1558095 GCA_007922175.1 Pelusios castaneus
GTGTGTGTGTGTGTGTGTGTGTGTGTGTGTGTGTGTGTGTGTGTGTGGTAAATAAATGGCCAACGCAGCATTGCTTGAAGCAGAAGTTCAGGTGCAGTGCCAAGCTAAACTTTAAACTTTCTAATAGAAACTCTCTAGACTCTTCTTACAAAGATGTTTTCCATAAAGACTGTCATAAAAGAGAAGAGGGAGGTTCGGAGACCCACAAGTGAAATCGTTCACAAACACTTTAGCATGGGTGCGCACGCGCGCACACACACACACACACACCCCATTTCCTAGCCTCTGTAGGCTTCACCTTGCTAATAAAGACAGTAAGACAATTCTTTCCCTTCTGCAGGTTTAAAACAAAGGTAAAGTGCAGTTGAAGTCAATGGAGTGACAGCAGTATGAATTAAAGAAGAATCTGCACTATGGAATCCCTCCAGGTTGGTCCATTCCACTCGTTTAATATATAGCCATTTCAGAAAAAGAAGAATAAAACCCATATTACCTTTGTATTGCTATATTCCCAACATAATTGGAGTTTAAATCTTTGTCCAATTTTCAGAGCTCAGTAAATGACTGAAATGAAGAGTGTGACAAATGTTAACAGTACAGTACAGTCTGAGGGTATGGGTAATAGGGTGTTCCTTTGCTGCCAACGTGGATAACACTGATGAATTCATCAGGATATTGCATTCTTCACTTCCTGACCTCAGTGGTTGTGTAGTGTGACAATGTGCTGTTAAGTATTCACTCCAGCACCCCTACAAGGCACAATTTCTCTCTCTGTGTTTCTATAAAGTGTTTTAGGATTTTGAAGGATTAGAAATGCTGTTGAAGGACTAGGGTGTGACTTGGCCTTCACACCCCCACAGGAGGATAAGAACCCTGCTCCTCGCACAGGCTACCCAGATCTTGGGTCGGGGCTCACGAAAATAAGCATGTTTCTCTTCTCCCCTCTATTGTGCAGGAAGGCAAGGAGCCAAGGAAAGGATGAGGAATGGGCAATGTCTTGGCTTCATTTTCCTCAACCATGCCAGCCAGCATAGTTGCCAGAAAAAGGGGGCTGGGGATGCTGCCACATCCCCATCTTGGTTTAGTAATAACAGTCCAAATACATGGTTTCCACCTTCAGAACCTGTCTATAAAAATTCTTCCAGCATCACTGCCGGCCAGTATACCTAAGCCTCCACTGGGGGGTTGAGGAGGGGGGTGGAGACGGATGTCAGAGGATGCACATCTGTGCACTCTTGGGCTATGATCTATATGATTGTATGATTTGATGCCAATTATGCCATGCAAGGTTTCTTTATGAATGCTCATAACACATTCTACATGATTACAATGGTATCATGTTTCCTGCAGCATCATGTATGTGTTCCCATGTGAAGCAAGTTACATGGCTCGGGGGGGAGGGGGGGCGGAGAGGACAAACAGAACTGTCTGCCAGCAGCATGTGAACAGCCAAAGCTGCAAACAAGTACCTGGGCGAGGTAACAAAGACAATGCAAATTGAGGTCCTTGGCTCAGATGGAACAAAGAGATCACCTCAGCCCAGGAAGGGGAGGGGTGGCTGAGAGGAGGCTGAAAACAAAGACTGATGCTTGGAGCTGCTCCTGGCTTTTGGCTAGAGGCGCTCCATCTTGAAACATCTACGAGAAGGACTGTGCCTTGTCTAGAAATAGACAGAGAAGGGTGCACACCATCACAGCTGGACTTGAGTGGTGAGGTGAGCATAATTGTAGTAGTGTGGCTAGGGCAGCACACGTGTTATATCTTTTATTTACTCATCATCACTTCTGAAGCTTTTTATTAAATGATTGTGCATTGATTTGCTATATATTCACTTAAAATCATATACTAATCAATAAACTAGTCTTTATTTTAACTAAAGCTGTGTGGACTTTAAGGGGAGTGGCTCAGAAAGGCTGGGACAATCCACTTCAGTGTTAAATGGATGAATGTGTGTCTATGGAGATTGGGGTGGGTTCCAATCTCCGTAGGAATGAGGTTCCCAGTGTGGTTTCTGGGGACTGAGGGTTCTCGCTTGCGGACCGCCCCATAGATGCTTAGCGGGTGCACACCCACTGCTTGGAACCAATTACACTCAAGAGGCTGGGGTCGACTGACTCAAAAGTGAGTGGACAGTGCCAAAGTGGACTAAGTCAGGGTTCAGGAGTGGGGTTTCGGAGGTCACAATGGCACACAGGACCAGATTTGGAGTGCCACCTGTCATGGGAAGGGAACTGCACCTCAGATGGGTTTCTCTGAAGCACTGTACCTCCCAGACTGCTTCTGGTGAGACTCACATATTACCCCTTATTCTGGGCTCTATCCAGAGGCGCAACCTAGCCTTAAGTGTAAGTTCATGAGTAGGAAAAGGTGCTGGATGATATACGGTGTTCTCCCCTCAGTGCTGATCCTGTGGGCTGTCCCCAGAAATCAGGACACATATTGCATATGCCTCATAAAAACAGGTTACCATATTTCAACCTTCCGAAACGAGGACACTCTGGAGAGGGGGGTGAGAAAAGCTGCCTTTCCACTGTAGATGTGGGTTTTGAAGCTGTGAGTTTCAAAGGGGCCCAGGGGAGTTAGATTCCATGGGGGCCAGGTGAGTAAAGGTGGGATTAGCAAAGAGACTTAGGAGCTTTAGTCTCACTGATAGTCCATGGGATTTGTACTCTCATCTCTACAGTGCTTTGGAAAATTCCTCTCTACCCACCTGTTTAGGGGCTCCTAGCTCTGCAGGAGGAAAAAGGCTTAATGTGAGCATGAGAGGCCAATTAACACACCTAGTTGCATCTGGGGGGTGGAGGAGGCCTAATTACAGACAAAGCCCAGATGGGAAGGAGCTGGGTGGTGCTATAAAGAGAAGAACCCTGTATATAGGAGCTCAGCAGTCACTCTCAAGATGGTAGACTAGAGAGATTGGAGGAAGGTTTCTGGGGTGTAAGGAGGACCCCTGGATTGGGGGAGAAATCAGAACAAGCTCCTGGGGCTGAACCTGACCCAAGGTAAGAATCAGACCTCTGAAGAGGAGCCCAGAAGGTGCTGCTTTTTATAAAGAGTGCAGGATGGACTGTGGAGAAAGGTTAGGAGTAAGAAATAGTCCAGGAAGGCAGCAGCAAGATGCCTGATGGAGCAGGCTTTGGCTGCTTACCCCAGTATAGGGGGTGGGCCTGGCTCCCTTATTGGTCTCTGGTCAGTCCCCATGAAGTAAGGATGATTTAAAATCTTGAGACAGAGTGGGAGGACCACAGGACCCACAATTGATGGCTGAAGCCCAGATGTCAGGTTTATTATTTGTTGGAATTCCTGGAAGGAATAGAAGCTACACATGACTTGGCTGGAGGGCTGAGTCTGAAAGGAGAGGCAGACCAGCACAGGACCAGAGTGACCCTCAGTAGGGGGATCTAGACAGGAAAGAGCTCCTCTGTCCACTCCTGGAGCAGTGCTCCAGTAGTGAATCAGCTCTTCTATATCCCTCACCATCTAGGCCTCTCAAAATCCCAGCCTATTTTAAGCAGCCTTAAAGGTGGCTAGTGACTTGGGTATTACATCCCTCACTCCCATTTGTTTTATGACTAAGCCTTAGGGCCAATACACTGAACCCAGGGCCCCAGATATGTGTGAGATTTTGGGGGACTGTCTGAGAATGAGAACTATTACCTCTTGCAATTTGTGGTCTACACTTCTTACAGGTCACCAACATTGGCTGGCCAAGAGCTTTCCCTCCTAACTGACTGGTATTACACATGAGCATCTTGCATGCTCGCAAGAGAGCTGTGTGTGCCGTCACTGCATCCCAGGGCTCAGGTGACTAGTCTATGTGATTTACATCAGCAGAGCTGCCCCTTGCGCTGATATGTCAGTGTGTACACCCTCTCCCCATCCTGTAGCTTGCTTGCTCTCTGGCTCAGCTTACGTGCCTGCTTAGATCTCGCCACATAATTACATCCAGCTGCTCTACAGCTGGCGTGGAATCAACCCCCCCGCCATCCCCCAGCCACTGTTCTGCCCCACCCCCTGTGCACTGCCAAAAATGAACTGAAATAGTTATATTATTAACAAATCATCTGTGTGAGATCAGGAATCTCTAACCAGCCCACTCTGAAAGTGACTGCCTACTACTCGAGTATCTTAAACTATTTCATCAGCATTCATTCACTGTCTTATAGAGACGTGAGCCAGGCTACCAGAGACAGGTAATGTCAGAAAGCCATTAATGGCTTCCTTATACTTTCTTGAGGAGTAGCCTAGGAGCAGCTCTAATTTTTGTCTTAGCTGGCAACAGCCTCCAAGTGACCATGTGCTCATTGAGGATAGTTGAAAAGCAATGCTCTGTAGACATTCCTCCCTCCCTTCACCCTAAGGGTGAGTCTACACTGGCGCCTTAGGTCAACCTAAGGACGCTTAAGTCGATCTACAGAACTCTGCGTCCACACTGGGCGCTTGTTAAGTCGCCTTAAGAGCTTCCTTAAGTCAACTTAATAACACCACGTCTGAAGGTCGACTTAAGGCTTAAGTCGACCTTATTAAGTCAACTTATTGAGTCGACTTAAAGCCAGTGTAGATGGGTATGTCTACACTATAGCCTCTGTTAAGTCGACTTAACAAGGTCGACTTAAGTTGACTTTAAGTGTAGATGCTCTATCAAGTCGACTTAACAAGGTCAACTTTAAGTTGACTTAACAGAGTTGACTTAACAAGTGTAGACATAGCCTAAGTGATTCGAGGGGCTATAAGAGGATGTCATCAGAGCTAGCTCTGTCACCACTGAGTACTACCCCTCCCCCCAGGAGTAAGAACAGTTGGTACACAGGGTTGGCCCATGTGAGGATTAAGTCATAATGTACTTTATTTGATCAGGGCCCAAGTCAGTTGCTAGGTGCCACTGCCCTAGCCCAGCCCTGGTGGAACTGATTGTTGGTTCATCTTCATCCTCCCCCAGAAGGACTCCATTTATCTCAGACTGCCAGTTCTCTCTCTTACAAGTTCCAAACCAAAGTGAAGGGAGAGACGATCTTATTCATCCCCCGATTCTGCATCTTGAAGACTCCTCTTCGGGTTTTTTGCATGCATGTAGGGCCTATGTTGATGTTCATCAATAGAATGCAAATATCAGTTAAACTGCTACTGCCGAGGGGAAAATATCGAGGGGATTTTCTGTAGCTTCTGCCTCCCAATGCCCTGGATTCAATTAGTCTTTCATGGCCAGGATATCTCATATTCTGTGCATCGCTAAGCCTAACCCAGGATTGTTTACTTCTCCCTTTGCAAAAGCCGAGACTTGCATTTGAGGTTTCCCAGGCAGGGCAAAAAGCCAAGGCCATCAAATGGGCATCACATGCAATGTTTTCTATACAAATATATATACTGGAGGCTATTGTGTGCTTCAGCGGCCATGCTGTGGAGACCTGCCCCTACACAGGGCAGAGAATGGTGCCGGATGCACAACTACTTAATTTATCTAACCAGAGCTGGTGCAAAAGGGACTGATGGCCCCAGCTACCAGAATCATGGTGACCTCCAAATCAAGTGATATTTCTAGCCCTTTTAGTTGCAAAGAATTAGCCTAGCCGACGCAGTAGCTTGTGCCTGAGTCGGCTGCGGGCAGAAGGAGATGCAGCAGCTGCTCAAGCCAGTGATCAAGCTGCCTGGCCCAACACTCCCTATCAGGTTTGGTGAGCCCCACTGCTTTGAGTGGAACTCCCCTGCCATTGCTTGGAAGGAAAGGGGGGATCAGTGAGCCATCTACTGCTGGGGTGGTGGCAACAAGAGGTTGGAATCTACCCTGGCAGCACAGAAGAACTGCAGTTGCTGAGGAAGGGGGTTGTGTGACTGGATAAAGGATGTCTGTAGCCCAAGAGAGCCATACTGAGCCATCATCATTGCCCTAAGTATCTTCGAAATGTGTAATAAGTTCTCAAGAGGCTTACAGAAGCCCGTGCTTGAATACCATTCTACCGTCATTCTGTAATGCTCCAAAAGTGCAGCTGTTCAGGTCCTTCTTGTCTTTGATGGCAAGGAGCCATCTGGAGTGCGGCTTGGCCAAAAATTGGGCTTTTTTAAAAGCAAAAATCAAATTAAGTTATACTCTAGCATCTTAAAGAGCCAAAACTTCAGTGCATTAAGCATAAGTTGAAATGCACCCGAATCCTTTTAAGGTCACTTTAGGTTAAATCAGACTGAGTGTGGCTACTGGGGAACTGTTTGGCTTTTTCCATATCTTGCAGTCAAATTGGAAGTATGAAGGTAAAATCTGGGAGGGGGGACACTAAGTATTGAAGAGAATGGAATAGCATTCAGCTCAACATACAGGAATAACAAAGATCAGCCAAACCGTGAGTGGATCAAATTGATCCATAAATATGTAGGTTTGGCATATAAAAAATAATGAATCCCATTTAGGCTTCCGTTGTCTGGAAACACATCTATCCATCTCTTGCGACAAAACGTTCAAAGCAGCACCTGTTCTGAGATAGAGGCATATGTCAGAAACTGGGGGAGAATATTAAATACTTGACAGATAGTACCAAGAAAGATATATCCCTGCATTTACTTTTTGGCAATTGAGAGAGAGAGGAGACAATGGGAGAAATCTAGACCACTTTAAACTCAAATGGATTTTTGCCACATAATCAGCAGAAGAAATTGAAAACAACACTCTGGAAAAGTTCTCTAGTCATTTTGAAGAGATTTCCATACCCTATCCTTTGTCTCATGGAAGGTGGAGGCTTAGAAGTGAAGAGGGGTAGTCCATGCTTAGGCTAAATGGTCTCTTGATAAGGGTTCAATAAGGGAGTGAAACCTTACAAGTCGCAGGGCTGGCCTTTAGTGAGGGACTGGCCACTAATGGAAGTAAATGTTGGGATCTTCCAAAGTGACCGGGGCCCAGTTTAGAATCATGAGATAGCAGGAACACTCAAGGCTGACTCACTGGGTTGCCTCCTACAAATCCTGCATTGGGTGGAGTCTGAAATGAGGTCACAGCTGTTGATTATCTCACGTCCTCACAGTATTAAATGGAAATTTATCCCATTTCCAAGAACAGGCAAAAAGAGCTTGCACCCTTCATTCAGATAAATTGCTGACTCACTCAGATCATGGCCAAGACTATTCTACAATCAGTTAAAATTAATAAACCTCCTGAATGCTCTGATTTTGGGGGCCTGGGTAAAACTGAAGGAGAGCAAAAGATGGGAGATTTTTTTTCAGGGAGTCTGACTGGGATACTTGCTCTTCAGTGTAGGAAAGAGGTTTTAAGAGGACACTGAACTAACCCAGGAGGAGCCCATCATTGACGACAGTCCCAGTCTGCTAGGATGACTGGACTGGAGATGGGCAGGCAAGGCCTCATGGTGAGGTAATTGTTCCCCTTTCAGACAGCCATGCAGGGAAGGGCCTCCTTCAAAAAATGGTGCAGTTTTCAAACATTGGTTGCACAAATTATTTTTATTATTAATTTGTATTACTGTAGTGCCTAGGAGCCCTCGACAGACCAAGACCACTTGTGTTACGTGCTGCACAAACACAGAACAAAAGGCTTTCCATGCCTCAAGGAAGACCCTTTCAGAGCTGTTAGCTGACAGCTCTTTGTGCTGTGCATCCACCAATTATTAGTGGATTTGCCACTCTTGTTAAATGGGGATGGAGGCTCCAGTTACATAGCCAGGGGATACATCACTCCACTGTGTAAACCAACCTTTCCAGCAGGGTGTAGAACTTCCAGGAGAGGTTTAAAATTTTAATTTAGAGAATGTTATAAAAGAACAAACAGTTTACAAGGTTAACATAAAGAGTTGCTGGGTATCTGGATACAGAGTACAGGTCATTGACAAGCACTGATTTATAGTAAGAATTGCAAATACAACAAGAACATAACCTGCAATATCCTGGATTAAGAGAGTCAAGAGTTCAGGGGTTTAAGTACAAGTGGTAACGAATTCAGGAACATCACTTTTACAAAAGTTATGCAGAAGGTATATAAGGCGTGGCAGGAGGGAAGTATATATACACCAGTAAAAGTGGGTTGTCCCACATTGTGTCAGCAGTGTGGTGTAAATAGTCCCTTAGTGTATATGTTCCCATCTGGGAGGAGGAAGGCCTCTGAAACCTCTTGATAGCGATTCATGGAAGGTCTCCTGCTTACTCCTCCTGGTATTGTCTGTGCCCAGTGAAGTTCATGACGTACATGTCTCTGGACCACCATCCAGGCAGTCCAACTCCACAGGCCAGCAGCTGTTCCCTGTCCAGAGTTGAAGATAACATATGATACAACACACAGGAGCTTTGTCTCTTGAGTAGAATACCAATATTCAAGTTGGTTCCTCACCCCCAATTTATATGTGGACACCAGAAATTTGGGGATGGCCAATACTAAACGCCCACCTTTTCTAGGAAAAAGTGAAAATTCAATAGCTTTTGCCAAAAAGAGCAAGTATCAATTGAGTTGTATTAATGTCCTAACAGCCAGGAAGCAAACACTTTGAGCACTGCGGTCATATGACCCTCAGGGTTGCAAAGGGCCCCCAAACTGATTACTTGTGCCACAGCTGGGTCTCTCGCACTATTGCCTTACAAAAATACCACACTGCAAAGGAAGACAAAATAAAACGTGTATAGAAATAGCAGTCTTTTAATGAAAAAGCTATATGTGGTTTAAAATCCCTAACCTGAATCATGCCAAAGGAATTTAAAGCTCTGGTTTAGATCTGATTCAGCAAAGCTTTTATAACATCTCAGGGGATCCAGAGATTTGAGCCAGCATATAGTCAGTATGGAAAAAAGATTGATGACTGTGATGGATGTGCAGCTGCTCCGTAAAAACATAGGAATACTGTAGGCTGATCGGGTTATTAGAATGATTGCTGTGCATATATATTGCTTTAATTTAATAGGGACTGATGGGGGGAGGGGTGGAAGAAAGAATACTGAGAAGTGGCTTATCTTGAGCCAGACACTTGGAGACCCTGCCAAGACCTGAAAAGGGCCATGAGCACAGGAAATCCAGAAGGATGCAGGCATGTATTAAAAAGGAATGCTCTCTTGAAGGACAGGCGGTGGTTCCCTAGAAGCTGATTGAGAGGTAGGCATACACCTGAGGATCTGAAACAGTTAAGCCTGCCTAGGTGACTGTCAGGTAAGGGAGACTTTGTGTGGAGACTGTTTTAGATCCCTATTTCTGTAATGCTTCATTCCTGGGGCCAGTCAGTCATGTTGAATTCGCCCTGCTGTGTAACAACTGTGCAGGGCATGGGCCTTAAAGGAGAAAAGCAGCAGCGGGAAGGTGAGTTCTGCCGAAAAAGCAGGCTGGGGAGCAGAGCAGACAGACTGTTGTGATGTGAGGCAGGAAGCTGACTTTGAGCTAGCAGCTGGTGAGAGACAGGCCCTGCCAGAGGCCCAGGGTAGGACACTAGACAGTGGAACAATCCATTGCTGCTTGGAGTTAACCTGTAAGGAAGGAGGCTGAGGGCTGAACCAAGCAGGGCCAAAGATGTTTTTCTTTGGGATGTTGTCTTTGGGTTTCTGTAACCCTGGAAGGGGTTGAGGACTGGACTGCCAAGTTCCCTCAATGGTTGGAGCAGGGCAAACTGAGACAGTGTGCAGTCTGTTAACACATTGAGCTGGTAAATATGTGTTGGTGAGTCTCAGAACAGAGGCTGTCCGATCACTGGCCAAAGCCTCCCAAAAGGAAGAACCACAGATGATAGGATTCAGTTGGATAAGGATGGTTGATACACAGGCTAATATAGCCTATCCTTAGACCACACACTGGACTAAGACCTGTGGTGGGTGCACTCAGAGACCAGGAAAGAAAGAGATGAAGTTAGCCTGTAACCATGACAATTAGAAAGGTGAGTACCATGGGGACTCCTGTGCAGGGATGGTGAGAGAGTCATGAAGCTTTCCACGCTTTCAGAAGGTATGTAGTCCAATGCTCTGAGGTGGAGCCAGAGGACTAGAAGTTCTTGGTTCTAGATCTGGCCCCACCTCTGTAGCTTTCTCTCTTTGTTTCCACACCTATAAAACAGGGAGATAGTAACATGATATCATGGGTAATCACTGTTTGCAAAGCACTTCAGAGACTCAGAGGAAGGGTATAATGTGACTATAAAGCATTATACAAAATCTAATAACAAATAAGCCAGTGGTTCTTCAACTTTATTCCTCTGAAGACAACTTAATGAAAAAGCCACCAATGTAAACGAGCCAATTCCCTTCCCATATCTTCATTCTGGCCATTTGTCACTCTGTATGTACATCATTCTTGGTCCATTGAGCACAGTGTGAAGAACAGTGGGCTGCATTGAAAGGAGAGGTAGTCGTGTTGTTGAGTCACTTAGCTGGGGCTCAAATATTCTACATTCAATTATTGGTGCTACTACAGACTTCTTGTGTGACTGTAGACAAACCACTTAGTGTCTCTGTTCCCCATCTGTAAAAAGAGGATAATACTTCTGTTGTTGGTCAGCTTGCGCATGTGTGTGCATGTTCTTCCCATGTGCTGGCCCCAGCTCTGTGCAGATAGCTGGTTCCACCGACCTGGATAGTACTTCCCAGTGTGGTTAAGTGCTGGAAGCTGGAATATTTTTGTCTCAGTAGCACTGTTTATGCTGCTCAGTGCTTCTGTCCTTGGAATGTTAATGTTATTAGTAGTTCAGACTTGAATGTTACTCATAAAGAAAGTCTGGACACGGTTCAGTGACAAAGGTTTATTGCTGTCAGTACACTGTTCTAGTACCGTGGATCCATGGTTACAGGTCCTCTGACATATGAGTACCCCACGGCAAGAAACAGCTCAGTCAGTGGCAGGATTTTCCACTGCCCCCTGGGCCAAACAAAGGATTAAGGCAAACTTCCCCAACATTTATAGACTAAGACAAACAATTAACATACACAGCTTACACACCACCTTCCAAATGTCATGACACTTGTTGGTTACATCCCCTTGTCCCTGATATCTTGGACAAAACATCCCTATTCATGACACTGTCAAACCATCTTGTACTAGAATGAGATGTATCTGTTCTACTGGAAATATATTCAGTGATTTTTTTTTTGATTTTTTTATGTAATGCCTTGTACACTAGAAACAACTCTGCCAAGTTTACGTGATGGACAGTGAACTTGTAAGCATCTGTTTTTAATACATGACATGACTTTGTTCACAGCCTCTGGTTCAGGCCTCAGATCATGCTCCAGGCTCTCTCTTTCTACAGCAGCTTCCTTTCTTAGTTAGACAATAAGTTCTATAGGGCAGGGACTGTCTCTTCTTTTGTATGCGTACATTGCTTTGCACAATAGGACTATGTTATGGTGGGTGCCATTAGGGTCTAGTGTAAAATGGGTAATGATAAGTAACAATAAAATTGCTCTAATGTGTTACTCTCCCTTTTTTATAAAATCACATTTATCTAAATATTTTGATACACTCTGCTATTACAAGTAACTGAGAATGACAAGAAATTAGAGAGAATCATAATTTTCCAGTTGGTTTAATTTGGACACTTGACAGCACTGAAGGATATGGTCAGTTTCACCATTTTCCCCTGGACAGTCAGTCAGTTACTCTGTTGTTTGGGTGGATCTTTCATAAGGTAATTTACAAATTTTGGGAACCGTGAAATCACCCACGATGGCCCTGGGACTCAGTGAGAGACAGAGTACATGAAATTTAACTTTTAACACTTTTATTTTTGTAATCAATCTGCTAGTTGTCAAGATGACAGTAGCACTTTGAAAAAGTGGTTTTTGCTCTCTTTCCTAACCTGTTTCTCCATGTGCTCTTTATCATTTTTATAGTCCCTGTTATGAATGTGCATATCTGATATCAAGGCTCACTGGCTCCACTCAAATTAATGTGATGAAGACACTTCCATCATTAATCAGATTGAAATTTCTCTGGACTGAAACAAGCTACAATGGTCTCAAATTAGAATTTGTAGGATGCTTAGATCTGACACTATTGGTGCCTTAGAAATACCTGTCTAAACTGTCTAATCTAAACTGAAGAAATGGGTTTTATCAACAGAGGAAAAATGTGGTTTGGTCCAAATCCAGACCCCTCATTATTTTTGCCTCTCCCTTCCCCAATCCCACAACAAAAAGGTACAGGATAAATCCATGCACCAAATAGCCACCCAACCTCTCTTTTCCAGCTTCCCCTTTAAAAGTCATTTTTACAGAGCTCTACAAGCCACAATACAAAGAAGTGTGCTATGGCTTAGTACACAAAACAAAAATCTTCCCAGACTTGAGGTCTGACCCTCTAATGGGGGTTTGGTGCATTATGGGCCTGATTTTTATTTTTATTTTTTTCAAAAGTACTCAGCAGCCACAATCAGGGCTTGACTCAAAAGAGCTTGAGGATCTCAACTCCCATTTAGAAACCAAGGCCAAAATAGTCAACAAAGGGACCCTTGGGTCAGGCCACTGAATTCATATTTAGGCACCTCAGGATGAGAATTTCAAAAATACCTAAATCATTTCGGAGCTCAAAGTCCACTAAACTCAATGAGACATATGCTCCTACATCACTTAGGAGCCTAAAGTTAGGAGTTTTTTAAAAAACATCTTGCCCCCAAATAAGTGGTCAGATTTTTCAAAGGAGTTTAACATTTAGTGCCACAAATCCAGTCTCGGCAGGAGTCGGCTTCTGTGCTGTATGTGAATTAAATATTGGTGAATGATTATGGCAATGGAATTTAGCTGTCAGAATGTAAAACACAAACTAATTTATTAATTCTGGGTGTAGTAGCTGCCTGAATTAGATCTTTGTCAAATATTCTTATCTTTTAAAAGATTTTACTTGATTAAAAATGTAATTGAAAAGTTGGGGTTTATAACAGATACACAGGGGCAGATTACTGCACGGGCCAAACGGTCTATGTCCAGGGGCCCACCACAATGTGAGGGCCCTCCGCCCTGTCGGCACGGGGGTGGGGGCAGGCCAGCTGCGGCCTGGCTGGTCGGCACTGAGGGGTGGTGGGGCTGACTGGAGCATGCAGTGCGGCCTTCAGGCTGCACTCGAAGCCACACCACGCACACCAGTCGGCCCCGCCACCCCTGGGATCTGACCAGCCAGGCCGCAGCCAGCCTCTGGCCCCAGCCCCCCTCTAATTGGCCCCCTGCTCCCCACTCCAAGCTAGCCCACCCACAGAGGGACAGGGCCCTAAGTTTGTGGGGGCAGGGCAAGACTGGAGCCCCAGTTGGGGTCAGGGGGGCCCAGGTGGGAGGGCCCACCAGTGGGGGAGGCACAGGAATAGGAAAACCAGCACCTCACGTATCTACAGGATAGCAACACAAGCAGATAAAAAACAAGATGGCCACATAGCTCCAGCAAAGCATGAAAGTCTGTGCTTAGCTTTTAAACATGTGCTTAAATGCAACCCCGTTCAACAAGATACAGCACATACTTAATAGGTGTGCTTAAGTGCTTTGCCCAATCAGGATCGTAATATGGATCACAGACACGCCGAATGTGCTGGAGCTGCAAAAATATTCTGCAGTGCACACAGGGGGTTAAAAGAAAACCATCTGAAAAGTGAACACATATCATGAAGCATATGGTAATAGATGAACTCTTAGTGGGGCAGAAAGTACGTTAGATGCTGATTTCCTACTCCAATTTCTTCATTAGGTAAGTAATAAAAAGAAGCCATATATCCAGTTCCTCACATGAGTCATTCTTAAGACTGACCAGCATCAGTGCCCCAGTATGGCTAAGACTGTCCAGTGTGGGAGAACTAGTCTTTCTCTAACCAGCGCTGTCCCGTGGGGGGAGCGAGGCCTGGGGCCAATTGACAAAAGTGGGGCCACACCCCCCATGCTGGAGGGGAGCCTGGCGCCTGCTCCGCCCCACAGGGAGCCAGCGCTGGGCGGGACAGCGCGGGGCTCACGTACCTGCAGGGCCCTGGGCAATTGCCCCATTCGCACCCCTCCCCCTGGGACAGCTCTGTCTCTAACCAGCCACAACAGCAGCTGAACTGCTCATGAGAAGCACAACAAGAGTGTAGGGCTAAAAAAGTGATCAACAGAGTCTAACCAAAGCACTGGAGGAAACTGTTCAATAGATTCATTGAAAGTCCAACTAAAATTCCTTTCAGCAGAAGGTCTTTAAGAGCAATCTTTTCTAACATGGGTGTCTATAGTTAATCTCCTAAATCCATATTAAGGCATGTAAGTGCCTTTATATATTTTTCAAAGGGGCTAAAACACCCACATATCTCACTGAAATGAATGGGACTTGCAAAAGGTGCTCAGCATCCTTGGAAATCAGGCAGGCCACTTTTACGTAGGTGCCTCCATGTGGACTTGGGAGTAGCACAATAAACGTTCTGGTTTGGAAAAAAAATTGGCCAAAATCTCCATCTACTGTCAACTCCATCATCCCATATGTTGATTACAAAGCCAATCAAAATCTGCTTTCGCACTACCCTGAAAGCACGCCTTCAATTATTAGATTAAATCAATCATTCCTAGAGCAGTATTAAAGGGATTATATACAATGTCAATGACTTCAGAGTCTGCATTATGAGAGCCAATTATTCATCATACATTGACTTCAATGTTGGCTGGAACGGACTCATAAAGTGCATGATTTAAAGTTTGCAAATACTTTCCCAACACTTTTTAGCTTCATTATTGCTAAAAATAAAAGTAAACACCCCTGGCTCTTCCATCAGTTGACATTAGGGCTTCAGTTCAGTTTGCTGGGAAAAGATGCATCTCAGTAAGTGGTTCTGGTTTTTGGATGTGTCCACTTCCCTTTAGTACAGTCCTGAATTATACACCTATTATAACTAATCGCTGCAATTAAACGCTTTTTTCCCGTCCCTAATTATAGTCCATTTCAAGATTATTGTCAAATACTTGCAGTATGAAAGACAGCTACAATTTCACATTAAAGATGTCTCCGCCATGCAAAGCAAAAGGGGGGAGAGGTACTACGGAACACAGCCAGTAATGGATATTACCGCAAGCACTCAAAAGAAGAGCCATGTTGTCACTTTAGATAATAAGTTTATTTGCTTTTAATACTTCCAAATATCTGCTACATTTTCTTTCTTTTTTTTTTAAGGAACATTTTTTTAATAGTGCATCTAAGAAGACCACAAGATTACCGCATCACAGACTGAAATAATTATAATGGGTTCAGAGCTTACCCTGTTCCTTATTTTATATGCAATCTTTGCCACCACGATGGGCTGAAGCAATTGAAGTGCTGTAGTTCCACTCCATCAGGTGGTAGGGAGGGGCACACGGCAAATGGCCAGTGAAAGATCTACCGTCCCTCAGCGCCATGAAGCACTGCTTTGGGGCACAGCCATACACAGCAGTTCCATGAACCATACACATCCAATGGCAAACACCCCATGGCTGGAACTGCGTACGGCTACAGCTAAAGCCTGGAAGTGCATATAACAGGGCACTGGCTTTGCACACATCCCAGTGTGCCTGACTTGGCCTGTGGGACCTTTTAAAACTGACAGCTGTTGTTGTAAATCACGTGCCTGCTTCTAGTTATGAGTAGGGTGACCATATTTCCCTAAACTGAATGTGGGACATGGGGAGTGGATATAAACCCTTCTGCCCCAGTCCTCTTCCCTCCCATTTTTCCCTCTGCTCTCTGTCCCTATTCCTGACCCACTCCACTTCTATTTCCCTCCTCCCCCGTCCACTCCTCACCTCTCTTCACTGAGATAATACGAGACACCTGGGTTATGTCTACACTTGGTAATTTAAGTAGACTTTAACTAAGTCGACTTAACTAAGTCAACTTTAAGTCTACTTAGTTAAGTCAACTTAGTGTGTCCACACTTAAAAATAAAGTCAACTTAAAGGGGAACTTAAAAAGTCAACCTAGAGCGTCCACATTGGACGCCTAGGTTGACTTCTAGGGGCTTAGGGGGACCTAGGGGAGGTCTATGGGGGCAGGGGGTACACTCCTTGCCCAATGCCAAGGGTGCTCAGCCTTTGCCCCATTGTACATGGGTACAATGGGGCAAAGGGGGACAGGGACCCTGGCAGGGCATAGGGGCAGGGTGGGCAGGGCTCTGCCCTGCCAGGTGGGGGGGCATGCCAGACTCCCCCTGTGCCCCCCCCCGGCAGGGAGGGCATTGGTGTAGCCCTGGGGTAGCCCTAAGTCAACTTAGAGCTACCCCACGTCTACACTGGCTTAAGTTGACTCTAGGGAGTCGACTTAAGCCTTAGGTCTACTAGGAAAGTGGTTTTATAAAGTCAACTTTATTTTAATTAAGTCGACTTTATTTTCCTTAAGTCGACTTAAGCAGCTTGCTTAAGTCAACTTAAGGAAACTGTAGAGTAGATGCAGGGTAAATTAAGTCGACTTAAGCAAGCTTAAGTCGACTTAATTTACCAGTGTAGACGCAACCCTGGCATCTCCACATATCTGAGCCCCACCACATGGGCACTGCTTAATCTGTGCTGGGGCTGAGCGTGGCAGTTCATAGCCTCAGCACCTCTGGGTTCTTGGTCTGTAGCCACCCTGGTCTGAAGGCGATGCCGCAGCCAGTCCAGAAGTAAGGGCAGCAATACACCATGCCATCCCACCTTTAGCTCCGCACTGCTTTCCGCAGCTGTCACTCTCCAATCACCCAGCGGGGCTCTCCCACGCTGCCAGGCGCCACCACTTGCACATGTCAATGTCACAGAGACATCATGACTTTTTTGGCAAAACTGGGCATTTTTACCATTTGCTTTTGCCCAGACCTTCCTCCATATCCCACCCCACACACATGGCAAGAGCAAACAGGACAAATGTCTGGTTTTGCCCCCCAAAAGCCATGGCATCCAGTACAGAGGTTAAAAAGGGGACGTAGGTCACCCTCGTAATGTACCCTCCAGGAAACTGTGTCTAAAGCCTCAGAGGTAGGGGGAGACTCTGGAGGATGTGGGAGAGCAATGGGCTTTCTGCATCTTTCTGGTGGCCAGGCTGAGGTGGAGGCAGCTGCAGTGAACAGGCTGGCTGGCAGGAAGCCTCAGAGACATGGTGGGGAGGCTGAAGCCCTGAAAGGAAGGTTGTTGGCTCTGTGAAGCCTTGCAGACAAGAACTAAGGCTAAGGTGTGTGGAACGAAGAGACTGTTTGCATTGCTAGTGGGGCTTTCAAAAGTGTTCTCTGTTAGCCTCATCTATTTTCATCAAAGCCAGTGCTACAACTCCCACTGATGTCAGTAGAGTGGTGCTAGGCCGACACTGAGCACATGTGAAAATCCCACCCTGCATGTCTGCTCTGTGCTCTGATTTCCAAGAGGAAACCAACCCCCAAAGAAAATGGAGAGGACCGGACCCATATGTCCCAGCTATGAACAACTGTCTTAAGCACAGAGAAGTAGGCTGTCTTCTAGGTGTTTGTTTTCAAAAATTCAGCATTAGTGGGGAATAATGAACTGTTGTGAGAAGAAGCAGGGTTTAGAGGTTAGGGTGCTAGCCTGAGCTTGGGGAAATCCCCATCCAGTTCCTGCTTTGACATAAAAATCCTGCAGGCCCCTGGTTAAGTCACATGCTCCCTGACATGTCTGCAGCTGGGAATGAGTTTCCCAGCCTCATGGACAGACCAGCACTAACAGGACTTGAGCTATAGTGTGTCCATTGCAGTTTGGGTTCTTAAGCCCAGCCTTGGCCACACAGCCAATTTTAAGCCCCCAAACTCAAGCTCCATTAGTGCAAGTCTGTCTAGTGGGCCAGGAGGGTTACTGTGGTTACAGGGTTATTCCTGTGCCTCGTTTCTCCCTCTGTACAATGGGGATAATAACGCAGCACTGCCTCATAGAGGTCTTGGGAGGATAAATACCCTAAAGGCTGTGAGGCACTCAGATACTAGGCTAATGGATCTTCTGATAAAGAGAGATTTAGCTTTAAAATTGCAGCCATTTTTCTTTATCACAAAACATATGAAGAACACAGACATGAAAAAAATATCCATTGACATCTGAGCAAAACCTTCTGACACCAGGCTTTTAATGTAGCTAAATTCTAATACTGAACATGCCCTAATGTCCTCCACTTAAAGATTTTTACATACCCAGCACTGGCTCTGCCAGAGCCTTCTTAATATCTATATCCCCTTATAGAATGCATACCAAAATCTTCTAGCATCGATACCTTTGCCCACCACTACTTTCTATCATTCATTTGCTTCAAGATCTTGTTTTATTATTTTGCCAGCTCAGACAAGAAACCACGAGTTTGCCTAAATGGTGCTTTCTCATCTTTTTCTCTTGGGGCATAAACTCCAAGCACAACAGTAATATGTGAGTTCTTCCTTTCCTTTCCCCTGCCACTCACATCCTGAGCCCAGCAAAGTAGCAATGATGAGTCATTTAATTGACCTTTATGCTGACCGTGCAGAATGGGGGTTGAAAGATATTCTGGGAAGCTGAATCAATCTAAGCCCTGAGCAAATCAAATTGCAGAACCATGGGATAGGAAGGAGACTCTGAAGGTCGGGGGGAATCTAGTCTACCCTCTGCATTATGAGACCATAAATAAAGGACAGGGGAGACGATAATTTCTGAAACATGGCAAATTCACTTCTCAGCTCTTTGGTACCTTAACATAGGGATTTGGGAGCAGGCAGGCAGCTCACGTGTTCTCTGAATAGCTCCCCTGTCCTTGCCCAGGCGACACCTGGGAGCATCCAGTCTGAATTCTCCCTGTGGTGTCCAAGAAGTAAAGAGGAAGCAGCATTCTGCGGAAGTCACGCTGCTTGGGAGGGAAAAGGAAGTGAGAGTAAGTGTTTGGTGCTTGGGTCAGCAGGGGGACTGGAGGTTGGCAATACTCTCCTGTCACACGTGAGCCACTGATGCCACTTGTGGTGGTGGATTATTTGACTCAATAGAGCAGAATCCAGCGCAAAACCCCAGTTTGGAGCTGGGCATTACTTGCTTATCACAGTAAAAGAATAATAATAGTCCCTATTTAGTCTCAACAAAGATGAAAGGACAGATGAAGCCTAGTCCTGAGAAGTTCTGAATGCACTGAACTTCTGTGAGACATTCATTACCCATCGAGTTCTTGGTTTGCTACTGTGTCTTTCCATCCTTGTAAAGCCACATCTTGAGTCCAGAACATCTGACGCAGCATGGAAAGACTGTAGCTATGCCCTGAATCAAGAAATCTGAAAAGAAATGAAATCTCTATTGTCTCAAATCATCCTTTCTCAAGGGATGAGGAAGAGTTTGGCAAGATATGTGGGATGTGATTGGGAAATGACTGTTTAATGAATGTCTTCTTGCAGTCTAAAGTTTAACCAGAATCCACTCAGTTTTCTGAACTGTCTTAAAATACAACACTTAACCCACATCCCAGCTCTGCTCCCCAAGCCTAGGTTAGAGGCTCCAATGCAAATTCCAGTCTTGGTTGAACTGTAACATCTTAAGGAAATATAATAATAGAGGCATTTTAAGCCCTTGCCTTTGACCTGCAGTATTTGAATGGTTGAATCCTACATCCCATAGCTCATATTGGGTTTAAATTGTGTGAAAGGCAACCAAGGAAGATGAAATCAAGATTTGCATAGTGCATATACCATCGGATGAGGAGGGAAGGGAAAGAACAAAACAAAATACTTTTCACTGACTCGATTAATCTCACCGTCACCCCAACACACTACCAGATTTTCAAGCAAATGGAAATCCCCTGTTTTGCTGAAGCTGTTCTCATAAAGTACTCACAAAGCTAGGGAGCACTGATGGCAGAGTTCAGAGGTTTGGTTTGCTCCCTGTGGAATATTCCGCTGCAACATTTCCACCAGGGAGAGGTAATAGTATGTGTGTCTCATGCTTACACAGTATTCTAGGATTGGGGGTGGGGGAATGAATGCAAGATCAGGTATAAAGCTATGGAATGGATCACTGCTACTGTTCCATGCTAGAATACAGTATCCCATATGGGCCTTCAGTTTTGACTGCTGCTCAGGCCAGACCTAGTGAAATGGTTTATAATAAGTTGTTGTGGTCTGTTTTAGGGTGTGAACCATCATCAAGCTTGCAGTACGGGTGCAGGGAATGCTTTGCTGTGCTTGGCAGTCAGACACAGATTGCTCGCTGTAGCCCCTAAGAGGTACTCCAGATGGTAGACATTAACTCACAACAGATTGCAAAATAAATCAGAACTGGAAAGACACATTTGTGACAATCTATTGAGCGAGAAGTCTGGCAGTTTCCTTATAAACCTCATATTTTAAAGGTGTGCAGAAAATCCCTGTTACAGTGGAATGTATTTTGTGGCCATTTTAAGTTGCATGGTCATGAAACCCAGAATGCAGCTTTTTAGCCCATCTTTTTCTCCTTTGGAACGACTGTGTGTGTGAACACATGTGTTTTGCTGTCTGTATGCGGACAATATTCAGGAGCCGGTCTCAGAGCGCCTGTTGCAGAAGGGAAGTGTAGTTATGGCCAGAAATGTCATCGTTGTCCTTACTTGTGAGAGGAGAAACTTATTCACTATTACTATTTCCATTGTACCTTAGGCCCCAGCCAAAATCAGGACCCCACTGGGACCTGTGTACATTCACATAGTGAGAGACAGTCCCTGAGCATAAGAGCATACACTTTAAATAGACAAATAGTTAAAGGGAAAATAAAGACACAAAGAAGTGACTTGCCCAGTGACACTCATAGCTGGTCAATGACAGAGAAAAGAATAGAACCCAGGTGTGTTGACTCCCTGTCTAGTGCAATATCCACTTGATTGCACTGTCTCTCAATCCTAATGAATTATTCCAGAGGAGTAGCCTCGGGAAAGCCTGAAGGCAATTCAAACTAATGCAATTCAGACTTTCTTAGTAAATAGTTCTCTGCTGTGACACTCATAAGTAAATCCTCTTCTGAGCATTGCTTGACTAGCATAAATGAATTCTACTAACTAACTAACACGTGGTACAGTAATGGTCCAGAACTATTATCTTAAAAGCAAAGTGTGCTATAATGACACATTAATTCTGGGCGGTGAAGTACTACAATCAGAAAATGCCAAAGATAAGGAAGGTTGCATCCATGAAACAGTACTTAATCACAAGATCACATACTATTTCTCAAACAACATAATACAATATGCTATCGTTTTCAGTATATTGTAATGTTTTTCGTCCTGGTTTGGTTACACTCACATGATGACCCAACCTGCCTTTAGTGATGGATGGCAAAACAAACACCTTTAGGGATGATTTTCAGAAGGGCTGATCACCTACAGGCCTGCAGAACCTGCTAAAATCAGGTCCCAGGCTGTCTCCGACTGGGCTCCTGAAATCAGAGGCCACTTTTTAAAACTTTGCCCTTAGAATTTTGATGTTATTACTTTATTTTCAATATATGTCATGTAATAAGGCAAGACCTGGATTCAATAAAGTGCTTAAGAACACGCCTAGCCATGGCCAGCTGCTTAGGTTCACCCCTATTCAGCACAGCACTTAACTTTAAGCACATGCTTGATTTCAATGGAACTGAGGTCTGTTGAGAGGGACTGTGCTCCTAAGTCATTTAGGCTCTCTTGGAATCCCACCCATTCCAAAAAGGGATGCTTTCCTGAATCAGGGCCTTTGACAGAACCCATGTAGTATCCATTCGACAGCATTGTTTTGTTTTCCTTTTCAACCCCAGAACAGAATTATTTATGGCAGTATTTCATAAGCTGCTTCTCCACAAAGTACTTCAAAAGGTTCCAATTCTGGTCTTATTGGAGCCTGAACAAAAGCCTATTGAATTCAATGGGAGTTTTTTTCATTGGCTTCAGTGGCCTTGTTATCAACCCCTTAATTCTGATCAGCTAGCTCCAACTGAAGAAAGTATTCTTAAGTGTTTTGTGAATTAGTGTGTTCACTCCAAAGCCTTAAATATGCCCGTGCATTTCTAGTGTTACTTCCTTGTGATACAATGCAGTTGTTGTATGGCATATGGTGTTCCATTCATACCTACAGCTTTCACAGAGTGTGGTTGTCTAACCTGTAAGCACATGGGATAACAACACATGCGTAGCTCATTTGTTTAGGTATTAAGGAACTTGGGAGGGTTGAGTTTTTATTCTTCCTCCCATTTCTGGACACACCATTTTCTGTTTACCTTTATAGTCATCAAACAAAAAAAAATCTTCTAGCAGCAAGTGAGACACGTGGGTTTCCAAAGGCTTGATTTGTCTCTAAGTTGCCCAGAAAGAAAACTCCTGCTCTTTTTTTATCCTTTTACTGAGAGACTTCACATATATAAACCAGTGGGCAGCACTCCCTCTGCGTGGGAGCTGCCTTGCTTAATGGCTTTCTGATTTCAAGCCAGTTCTTTATTCACTACCTTGATCCTTTTCAGCTGCAGCCCTTGTCTGCCTTGTGGTTCGTTATCAAAGGCTGTCTTGAAATCCAGATAAACTACGGCATATGCGCTGCAGTTCTGAGCTGTGTGTGTAACTACTCAGACATGCTGAAGAGATTAAATCAGGAGCACTTTCCTTACATTTGAAGCCAGCTATGCTTTTGCAGGCTGTTCCTATGTGTTAATCCATTCATAGAGAAAGGCATGTGTAGTTGCCGCTCTGCCAAGCAGTAGCAGATGTCTGAGGCCTTGCAGATCCACTTCTTACCAGAGGAGAAATCAGGGACATCTATTCTAAGTGTAACTATTGACACACATCTACCCACCCCGCAGGAACTGAGGTGGCCACACTGATGCAGTGTCCCTTCTTACAAGAATCTCAGGCCAACACCAACATCCAGCTCCGAGGAAGCAACTCTGCATCAGGAATCAACTCTATTCAGAGACCAAGACAGAAAGTAAACCTTGCCTAACTTGCATCCCAAAGTGCTATATGAAGGGTGGCCAATGTGGCTTGCAGAGCCCGCTAAACCCCACCCATCCTCCACCTGCCAGACTAGGACAGAGAGTGTGGGATTTCTCCCCATGGGGCTCAGGGCTTCTACCCTGCAGGAGGTTCCTGCCCCACTGGGCATGCCTATGGGGACTTCATCACTGCAGGGAGGGGCCTTAGGACTTCTGCCCCATTGAAGGCACCAGCTGGGGTCTGGGGCTTCAGAAGACACATCCCATAGGGCTGTAGCCTTGAGCCCTGGTGGGCATGCCTGGTGGGGAAAAAGCCTTGAGTCCAGTCACCGGGCTGAAGCCCTATGCCAGGGGTCAGGATCCCAAAAGATAAGAAGAGCCATTTTAAAAACTTCCTTCAATAACTGAGTGTTTTGAGAGCCACAGTGGGTGCTTCCTGGTGGGGGGAGCTGGGCCAGGGTGCCTGCTGCAGGGTCCCCTGGGGGTGGGGGGCCAGAACCAGCAGCAGGACCCCCCCGCCCCCTGCCGTAGGGTCCCCAAGTGGTGGTGGGATGGGCTGCAAGGTGGCAGCCAAAGAATTGTATGCAACTCTGGAGCCAGAGGTTGCAGACCCCTGACCTAGGGCCCAGCAGGCACGCCTTGGTGCTCAGACTTTGGAAGATTGCTGTATGCAGCTCAGAGAGTCAGTAAATTTGTCCACCCTGTACTGTGCCAAATCAGTTAGATACCATACTGGCCACTGTAGCAGCCATAGCACTCTCAGCAAGTGCTTCTTCTCAGCCTTGAATGTCTGAAACCACATTTTACTGGAAGAGGGGATATGGCCAGAAAACCAGGGTTCTCCCCATTTTGTAGCATATTATTTCTAAGGACCTGGCTTCACTCCATCTTTTAACCAAGTTTGGAACCAGTTAGAAAAAATGGCTTGTGAGCACAGACCATATGATGTTCACTACTGTGTTACTAACCATAGCCTGGCACGTGGTTTCTTCCTGTATCCAGATTGGCATTTTGTTTTCTGCAACATAGTCGGAACATGCTTATAGAATCATAGAAACTGGAAGGGACCATGAGAGGTCATCACATCCAGTCCTTTGCACTCATGGCAGGACCAAGTACCATCTTAAGCCATCCCTGACAAGTGCTTGTCTAACCTGCTCTTAAAAATTTCCAAGGATGGAGATTCCACAACCTGCCTAGGCAACTTATTCCAGTGGTTAATCACCCTGACAATTAGGAATTTTTTCCTAATGTCCAACCTAAACCTCCCTTGCTGTAATTTAAACCCATTGGTTCTTGTCCCATCATCGGCAGTTAAGGAGAATAAATTTTTCTCCCTCCTCCTTGTAATAACCTTTTAGGTACTTGAAAACTGTTATCATATCCCCTCTCAGTCTCCTCTTGTCCAGACTAAACAAACCCAGTTCTTTCAGTCTTCCCTCATAAGTCAACTATTCTAGACCTTTACTCATTCATGTTGCTCTTCTCTAGGCTTTCTCCAATTTCTCCACATCTTTAAAGAAATGAGGCGCCCAGAACTGGACACAGTACTCCAGTTGAGGCCTAATCAGGGCGGAGTAGAGCGGAAGAATTACTTCTCGTGTCTTACTTACAATACTCCTGTTAATACATCCCAGAATGGTATTTGCTTTTTTTGCAACAGTGTTATGCTATCGACTCATATTTAGCTTGTGGTCCACTATGACACCCAAATCCCTTTCCGCAGTACTCCTTCCTAGGCAGTCATTGCCCATTTTGTATGTGTGCCATGGATTGTTCTTTCCTAAGTGGAGTACTTTGCTTTTGTCTTTATTGAATTTCATTCTATTTACAGGATTTGCAGGGTTGTTGAGCCATGTTAGTCCCAGGATATGAGTGAGGCAAGAGAGGTAAAATATCTTTTACTGGACCAACTTCTGTTGTTGGAAGATACAAGCTTTGGAACTACACAGGGTTCTTCAGGTCTTGGGAAAGAAATCAGCACTCCTGAGTCAATACAAGTTAGGGCAGAGCATAGGGGGTAACACATGTTTTGGGATAGTTAAACCTAAGGAGTAACACCTGTCACTTGAGAAGGACTAGGCAATGAAGGTCAGGTTGGCCCCTTACTGGACCTTCCACCAGCAGAAGTTGGTCTAAAAAATGTGTTACCTCAGCTGCCTTGTCTCTTTATTAACAACACTTTGTTAATGTCTCACTTGCAAAGGTCTCAGGATACTTTACTCATAAAGGTACTTAACTCATGAAGACTTGCCACAATATTGCCTTATCTGTTTTTATGAAGGAGAAACTGAGACATAAAATGGAAATGAATGCTGAGATTTCCAACAGTGGCCTTGGATTTTGGTTACCTGAATGTTTGGATACCCACCATGAGCAATCTTTGGGAAACTACAGCACAGTGTAACTTTGGATCTGATTTTCAGACCGTGTTAATAAATACTTGGTATATTTTTGTAGTTTCTGAACTATACAGAGGGCTAAACTAAGACACAGGGATGTGAAGTAACTTACTGTTTACAGAAGTAGATAGCAGACCAGGAATGGAAACCAGGAGTCCTTATTTCCACTCCATTGTTTGACAAAGATGTGACCCTAAGCAACCCTATATTCACACCTCACACAATACTTGACATCATTTAACCTATGTGCTAGTGTTAATAAACTTGTTCTAGTTTACTCTAATGATCACCGTGCTGTGTTTAAATTCAAATATTTGTCAATTCCAGTTAATATGGAAAACTGCAGGGTATTGTCTCTCTAAAAGAGAAAATTAATCTTATTTCTCTCAGTGACCCAAGAGAGAGCTGGACACCTCAGGAGAGATGGTTTGGGGGAAATTTGGGACTGGGAGTGTGTTGAGGTCTGTGGCAGGGTAGTTTTCCTACTCTGGCAAGGAAGGAGTTAAAAGCCCTGCAGAGAGTGACTGGCCAATGGGAGAAGAGGACTGCAGGGCCAATCAGGGCACTGGAAGCTGTATAAAGTCAGGGCTGCATCTCCTGCTCTGAGTGGTTTGCCCCAGACCAGCAAGGGAGAAGGTTGTGCTGAGCAGAGCTGTGGTAGACAGGACCCTGGATAGCTTCCAGGAGCACTGCCAAGGTTCAGTGAGTCTCCAGCCTTGATACAAGGGTTGCAGGTACCTGGGAGGTGTGGTTATGGCCTAGAGGACCTGTTGAGATGCAGGCTGAAGAGGAGTAGGAGGGCTGAGGCAGTGATCAATGGTGCAGACTGGTGGCTGTTGATACAAGTGGGCCAGCTGGAACTGGACTGTATCCCAGAAGGGGGAATTGAGGAGTCAACCAGAAGGCTAAGTTCCTCCAACAGACTGCAAATGAGCAGGTGAATGGACTAGTGACAGCCACTGAGGCAGAGTGTGCTGGACTGAACTTGATTGAAACCTGGAAGGGGTGGACTTGCAAAAGACTGACCTGGAGAGCTGAGGTCCTAGTCATGGAAAAAGACTGAGCACTGACCACCAGACAGTGGACCACTTGAGCAGTTCCCCAAACCATCACCAGGAGGTGCTTGTCAGGTGGGTCACGTGTTGCAGAGACTCTGCACGGTCATTGGGCTAATTGTAACCAAGGCTGGTGCTGGCCAGAGAGTGACTGTGGTATAACAAGCATGCATCTGAACCAGGGCTACTTAACACACAAACAACCAGTGCCTGCTGCTTGTATGCTGGCACACACTTGTCTAATGACTGAGGATGGTTGGGCTGTGAGCCTCCGCAGCCAGGGTTACAGTGGAAACTGAAACATTGCAAACCCTATGCCACTGTGAAAATTTGGTCCTAAATGATTTGCCCAAAGTCAAGCTGGAATTCAGTGGCCAAACTTCTGCAAAGCAAGAGTCCTAACTCCAAATCACCTTTTCTAACCACTATTTCACTTGCCAAATAATCAAAAGGCTCTTGTAATTGTATATTGTAATATGGTGAAATTCAACCTTGTCTCCCCAAGAGCCACAATGTGACTCACGCTGGTCATCACCCAGCAAGCCATTGGGCTTCTTCCAGATTGTATTCCTTTGGGGCCAAACCCTACCCTCTCCTATGCAGCAGGGAGGTCCTCAGGCATTGCAGAATCAGTGCTGTGATGCAGGGGTGTGTAATGTTTGGTGAATTTATGCATGGATTCCAGGGCTGGGGAGGATTAGACAGGGGAGGAGTGGGGTAAGGTCATTTGATGCACCATTCCTTGGTCCAGAAGACAATAGACCATAGTGAGCAAGGAAGCAAGACTTTTGGGAGCTGGTGCATCCTCAGGGTTGTAGCACTGCCCAGAATGGCCAAACGGAAGAGATGGTTCTTCATCTCCAGGCCTTGCAGGATATGGCTGCACCAAGCCCAGCTCCTCAAGTTTGTTGTAGGAGTGAGAACATGGACTTCTGTTAGCAGACTTCAGACAGAACCACATACAACCAGCAGGATGACTAAACTGGGTGGACAAGGACATACCATAATCTCTCTGCCAAAGGATGCTTGGGTTGGGCTATTCGAGCAGTGGAGTGGGAATAAGGACTACTGGTTTCCATCTCTATCCGCTATTCCAGTAAGTCTTCAGAAGTCATTTCACCTTCCTGTGCCTCTGGATAGCTCTCTGCGTAGAGGAAAGAAACTATAGACATGCCAGACATTAACTATTTATTCTTGTTATTGCTGCTGCCTAGAGGATTCATTGTCAATTTATAAGCACTTCTTCTCTTACTGTTTGAGAAGTATCCCAGTTAATTATTTTTCCCCTCTTTCCTGGTACTTAGTGCTTTGGTACACCAAACACTAATAGCACTACACAAACTTGCAGTGTTCTGTTTGTTCAGAAATGGGGTCATTTTACCATCAGCTGCCCCGGTATGAATTCTTTTTTCCATTACTCCTCCATTAAGATTTACCTCTCTCAAATTGAATTAACTGTATTTTGAGCTGTTTGCCTCAGCATGAGGAACACATCCATTATGGTGAATTCCCGCTGAAAAGCATGGGGAAAATATGACAAGGCATGGAGATAATCGAATGAAAATTTAATGAGCACTTGCGAGAATATGTTAAGAGAAACGCCAATCAATATAAACCAGATTTCCGGTTTTTAACACAAAATGGACTCAGACTAGAGAAGTCTCTTCCCAAAACCCATGAAACAACCAACACTAACATGCCAGCAACATTGGGTGAAATGACAGCTATTTAAATAAAGGAGGCAATTACTTGAAAGTCTGGGGACAATGTATCCATAAAGCAGAAGCGCTAAGTGATGTCCACAATGGAATGCACTCAAACTTTGAAACCCAAAGAGCTGCATATTCCAGACACTCCTGTTACTGCCAATATGCAAACAGAATGGAAAGCATATTGACCAATATTATCTTCCCTGAGCAGCATCTGATTCAGGTTTGTCTCAGGCTTTGACTTGAAGTGAAAGTATTGTGCGCCTGACATGTTCCAGGGGGTGGAGGCGGGGGTTGACCAATGATTTCAGCTTCTCTTTTGTTCTAAGGAACAGCTGAATTATAGACAACAGCAAAAGCCAGGTTGTGGGGGTGGGGAGGGATGTGCTGCTGTTAGCAGTGTGGGAGCATGGACTTTAACGCAGCTAGTTCTTGAGTGAAGTTCTCAGGGTGCTCTGTGGTCTTGTACAGCCTTCACTGAAGCCCGTGCTCCCACAGCATTACTTGCCCTAGCTCAGGGGCCTGCAACCTGCAGCTCCGGAGCTGTATGTGGCTCTTTGGCTGCCCCCTTGCAGCTCTGGGCTCCAGGCTCCGCCGGGGGGGGGCCCGCCCGCGCCCCCAGGGAACCTTGGGGGTGGCCTTCTCCTGGCTCTGGGCTCCCTCATGCCACCAGGGGACCCAGCAGGGGCCTGCTTCTGATTCCAGGTCCCCCTAAAAATAAGACCCTGTGGCAGGTGCCCTTGCCCAGCTCCCCCCCGCCAGGAGGCTACACCCATGAGGCTCTCAAAATACTTAGTTATTGAAGAAATTTTTTTAAATGGCTTATCTTTCGGGTTGCTGATTCTTGCATTAGCTAGATTAAGGGTAGCTCAAGTCTATCTACAGGTGCTGCAATAACATCTTTTATTTCAGTGTAGATGTACCCTGTGAAGTCTGGATTTCATCACACTTGACCCAGTGTAAATATTGCATTCAGAGGGGTGGCTCTGGATTTCACATCAGTGAGAGATCCAAGAATCAGGCCTTCCCTGTGTGAATTCTGGTTGTGGGGAACTGGGTGGCTGGGGGGCAGAGATGGGACTATGGAGCTTTTCAGCTGAAAGTCAGTCTAGTCCAGGTTGGTTATGAGCAAATGTTGTTGGGGTGATTGACCAAGGCAAAGGTGTTGGGGGAGGGGGATCTCATTCTAATGCCCTATGGAAAAGTAACATATGCATTAAGCTTCATGCTATCACGCTTATTGTCTGTCTCAGCAAGAGCAGGCAAGGATTCAGTTGTCCTTGGAAGGACAGAAGTTACCCCTCTAAGTCATGCCTGAGGGGCAAGGCATGGTAATGTTGGGAAGCGTGCAGAGCTGCTGCCCAAGCTGTACCTGCTGTGTGAATTAGTTGAGGCCCTTTATTCCCAGAGCCATCATTCTTTCACCTTTCAGAAGCATGAAATGCACACAAAGCATTTTAAAAGACAGGATAAAAAAAGAGTCTCAAATGAATCTTTACTTAAGACGGGTGTCAGCAGCTCTAGGTTTTTGTTGGCTTCTTTGGTGTCATTTCCCTTTAAGCAACATGAAAGACCTAATTTTCAAGCAGATGTGCTTGATTTGTGCACACCATGGTTGCAACTGGGAGTGCCAATGGGCAGTTTGCAGTGGAAAATGACCAGCTAGATGCACAACGGTTTGCTTGTATGCACAGGAACACTGCAACAATTGCCATAAGTGTTTGTGCACATAACTGCACGCTTTATTTCCTTAGTATCAGGCCTGCAGAGTCATAGTTATCATTTATTAATTATCATTACAAGCATTTGTAAGGGCATCTGTCCAGGGCCAGATTATCTCAGGAGCTTAAGCCCCGGGACCCAGACAAAAGGGGGGCCCTGGACTCCAGCCCTTAAAACTCCTGCAATAGTCCAGCACCCTCCCCTGGCTCAGCGCTGGAGCAGTGAGAGCTCCTGCCCTGCCAGCACTGGGGGCTTGGGGGGCGGTGCGTGGAACGGACCCCTGGAGTCAGAAGCCAGGCTCTGGGCTCTGCCCTGCCCCTGGCCAGTCACCCTACTCCCGGGCAGACTGGCCAGAGCGGGGCTGGGGTGGGAGTGCCCTCTGGCCCCAGGGTGCCCCCCCCCGCCAGTGACAGGGGGTGGGAGCCAGCCTGTGTGGTGTGGGGAGTCAGGCAGAGGGGGCACAGTCAGGGGTAGCTGTATCCCCTGTGGTGGGGAGGGCAGCAGGAGAGGCCTCGTGGTAGGGGGCCAGCCCAGGGCCCTCAGGCTGGTTAATCTGGCAGCTGCAATTTGGATACCCTTTACATTATATAAGTGGAGAGCCAGGGCCGGCCCAAGGGTTTTTGGCACGCTAGGCAAACTATGATTTTGGCACCCCCTCCCCCACATGTTATAAGAGATAATATATGTAAAAAATCCTCTTCCATCTAATTTGGTGCTCCTTAAAGCCTGACGCTCTAGGCAACTGCCTAGTTCATCTATATGGTTGGATCAGCCCTGTGGAGAGCAATTAATATTACCCCTGTATACAGAAAACCAACCACCAGACTGGATCAGACCAGTCATCCATCTAGACCAGCATGCTGTTTCTGACAATGGCCTGTACCAGCTACTTCAGAGCCAGGAGCAAAAGACCCGGGTGTCATGTCATAGTGTGCCCACGGGGAACTGCCTTCCTAGTATTTAGAGATGCAAAGCAATGCTGATGTCACTATGAAGGTTAAGATCCAAGAAGCTGATTCATAGTCCATGATCCTAATTGTCTCCTTAATCCCTTTGTGGCTGATTCCCATTGCATGGGAACCTTCAGCTAAGACTTCATTTCAGATCAGTGGACTGGCTGGGTATTCTTGGCAGATCAGTAGTAATTTCTGTGTGGGCCACAAAATGCATCTGAAATACACAGTGACTCTAGGTGAGTGTCTTGCCAGATGTACTGTAGCTGGTTCTTTAGGCAATAATGAACTGCTAAAACAGCATACAGCATGATCTGGGGATCTGATTGATGCTTATATTTTATCTAACAGCTGCTCTAATCCAGTCAGGCCACTGCAATGGTAATCTTGGCTTTAGCACTGAATATGCAAAACTAGAAAAATGCTAAGAGGCAAATTTTTAAAGGTATTTAGGCACCTAATGCAGTTGATTTCAATAGATGTGTGGTGCCCAGATCCATTGGAAAATCCCACTAGATGCCTTTTAAAAATCTGGCTCTAGGACTCCACTTCAGTAGGGTACTTAAGCCCATGAAGGGTCCTATTGAAGCCCATACAATTACACAAATGCTTGAAGATGAGCATGTCTTTTATACCCTTGCTGAACCATGCCCCAAACCTCCATTTACAGAAGCTCTGCACACCCCCAGCTCCAGCTGGCATCAATAGCATGTATGGATCTTCAGCAGTTCTGGAAATTGGATCCCAAAAGAATTAAAGAGAACGATTTCTTCGGCAAGGCTGGGGGAGTGGAATGTCAGCTATACTAATGGACTGTGCTTAAATAATCGCATCCTACGTCAAAGTCTAACAGACGTATCCTCTATAATGGTCAGTCGCTCACGAAAGAGCTATAAATCAGTGACCTGCAGTCTTTACTCCGTTGGCATTAATTATTAATGAATCGTTAATTACGCTGCAGACCTCACAAACAAAGCACCCTCAATGTACTTAACTACTGGCTTAATGCAGACTTAATAGAGCTGCTGTTGCATGGGAAACAACAGCCGTCAATCACAGAGGCACATGTTTTGAGGCTTGACAGCTCTGCACTACTTCCCCCTTTTTATTACCCAATGGTTAAGCTTACATTCTGAATAATCAGCCTGTGTTTAATTATAACCAGTTGCTATTGGAAGTGAGTTCCGTGGCTAGGCTTGTGGCAGCAGAGAATCCTACTGATCTCAGTGAACAGCACATGCTGATTTCTTCTAATGGATGAAGCAGCCTACAAAGGGCTGGAAGAACCATGTGATGGTAGGCTTTCAGATCCTTCTCTTCCCCTGACCCTTGCAGGGTCATGTGTGGACCCACAAGGGACTCTGTTTCCAGCTCTGTAATTGACTCATAGTGTGACCTCAAATAAGTCCTATGCAGCCAGATTCTTCAAAGGAGCTCAGAGCTAGGTTTTCAAGAGCTCAGCACCAAGAGTCAGGGCCAGATCTCCAGAAGGCACCAAAATAAGGACCTGATTTTTTTCAAAGAGCTCAGCATGTTGGCTTTTGAAATTTGGAGCCTAAATGGCAGCTGAGTCCTCTTGAAAATCTGCTGCTTCAATTCTTTGGGCCAAATAAATCTGTGATTAAAAAATCATTGTAGTTACCCCAAGGATGAATTTGGCTCTTTATTCCACGGTTTACTTATCCCACCAATGGGATAGTGAAACTTATCTACCTGATAAGAGTGGTATAAGAATCCATTCGTGTCAAGTTCTTTGAGGTCTTTAAGTGAAAAGATGGTGTAGGATATGAGTACTGCCCTTTATCGGCAAGACAAATCCTCAGGTAGCAAAAAGGATATCTCAGAACCAGCTAGAGTTCAATCACCAGGTTGCTAGTTAAACACCAAAGACCCAGGATCTACTTCTGCAAACTGAGGATCCCTAAAAGGGATGGACACGCTACAGGTTGACAGGTGACAGCCCCAAGATTCTATGTGTGGTTTTTTCACGCTCTGCATGCCAAGCTCCTATGTCAGGCCAGCTGTCAGCTTGGGAACAGCATAGGGGAATGGGTAACAATATGTGACTTTCCACAGCCTTGTATCTTTTCTACCTTACTCACCTTTATATAAAATATTACCAAATCAAAATTCTCAATGCAGTCACACTGGTGGTAGCGATGTACACTCAAGTCTCCTCCAACTACAAGACAACAGAGTCCTGTGGGATTTTCTCCCACGAAAGCTCATGCGATAAATAAATCCGTTAGTCTTTAAAAGTGCCACAGGACTCTGTTGTCTTTCTACAATAGACTAACACGGCTACCCCTTTGGAATCCAACTACAAGGTGAGTGAGAATCATGTCTAAGGAGTCCATAGCTGCCAAGTGTGTTTATAGAGGGTGCTGTGGACTAAGATTTCCTGTTAAACAAGAGGAAGGGAAGAACCTGTGATGTGCCTCATAAAGACCAAGTAATCCTGATTCCCTTCCATGGCTCAAGTTCCCACAGCACTCTCGGCACCAAGTAACTCAGTTCTCCACTCTTTCCAGCATGGGGGCCTTGAATAGTAAATATTGTATCTCATTAGCTCTGGTGGGACCCCGTGAACTGGGATCCCTTTCAGCTATAGGTGGAGCAGCCTTGTCTTAACCGGCCAGCAGTTCCCAACCTTTTCCTTTATGCAGACCACTACATCATCATCGAAAGCTTTTGCGGATCACGTTCTAACCACCAAATGTGCAAAAGCGCCACTATTTAAAGTCAGAGAATGTTACATTACACAAGAATGTTTGTGAGCAAATTACACTGCAAATAATAATGTAACATTGAATATGATACATAAGAGGTAGATGGGATTATATTATTACATTTTCTTTCCCCTCCCCCCCCTTGGACCACCTGCAGTACCCTCATGGACCACCAGTGGTCCACAGACCACAGGTTGGGAACCACTGATCTAGGTTGTATGACTTGTAGGTAGAGAAGATGTAAATGCAGAGAATAGCTGTAGAGGAAGTTGCTAGGACAAGGCCTGCCTATCACATGGCTTCCATATACGTAAAGCTGGTCCATCGCTGCAACCATTCAAAAATGTGGTTTTACTGCAATGAAATTTTTTCTTGCAAAAAGGTTGGGGTTTTTTGTTTTGGGGGGGGGGGGGGGGTTGGTGAACAATTTCACTTTCTGATCTGGGGAATTGAAACAGAATCTCATTTCAAAACAATTGTTTTTCATTTCTAAATGTCACTCCAAAGTGAAATTTTTTATTTTGGCACGTCTACTCTTTTGTTTCAATTTGACACTTTGTGTTCACAATTCAAAACCCTCTGAAATTTTTTCTTTCACAGAAATTCTTGATATTTTGACTTTTCGTTCCCAGGGATAGGATTTTATTGCAAAATGACAGCATTTCCTGTGAGAAGACATTTCAGATTTTTAACACAACTCTACTCATAAGCAGCCCTGTACTTTTGCGTCTCATTTGTTCAACCTTTCATTTATTGCACATGAAGGAAAAAGTAAATCGAAGGATCATGGCAATACAAATCAGACGTTTTAACATATCATTTCATAACCTAAATTTACATTCAAACAACCAAAAAGAAATCTGCAGGGGTCTTTCCAAAACTGCTTTGTTTCACAAATTCCAGTTTCTTATTCCAGCACTTCCCCCTATTTTGTGCACAACGGTCCTTTTTGTTTAATATAACAGCCTGAAAGAATTTAATAGCATTTTTATTTTTTATTCATCTCCTGTGTTTTGTTTGGACTAATCCAATGGAGCACCATGCTACTGAATTTCTTGTAACTTAACCCGTTGACAACTTCAAGGCATATTTCTGCTCTCATTAAAAAAGCATCAATACAGTCAAGTACTTAGATATGTACTAAAAATCAGATATTGCTTTTGCATAAAGGTGTCTTATCTCCATTTCTTTCAGAAGGAGGCCAAAATAGGTGCTTTATTCAAAGGGGCGACATCATTTATCATTGATGTAAAAAACTCATGCAATGCATGGTTTGTCTAATTTTAAATTGACATAAGGTAGGCTTCTCTTCTTATAGCAGGAGATGAGAACCGTGAAGTGCAAAAGTACAGGATAAGAAAAAGAAAATAAAATGGGAGCTAGATTAGAAGGGTAAGTTATACTAAATATATAATTATTTTATATAAATATCAAAATGGTTTGCTTGCAGAAATTCCTGAGGTCTTTATTATTAGTGGTATTTTATTATTACATTGAGATCTTTGAACAATAGGTGGTATTGAAGTTCAAAGAAAGATACAAGCTTTAATTAATGGAATTTCACAATACGCCAGATGCATCCATAAATAGAATTATATCCATTTTACATATAAGGAAACTGAGATACAAAGGAGCTAGAGGCCTGATTTGCAGAGGTGTTGGCCATCCACAACTCCTCTTTATTTCAGCTGGAGTCGTGGGAACTCAGAACTTCTGAAAACCAAAGTGACTTCCATGATATCGCAGCAAATCAGTACCAACTAGGAGCTGAATCCAGGTGTCCTGACTTTCAGTCTCCTCTTTTCTCACTGGACAGCATTCCTTTTTTTAAATCCCACCCCTGAAAAAAAAAAATCTCTTGGATGAGCCTGTGGAGGTTCAAAGCAGAAATACAGTTGGCACTTGACATTTCCTGGACTGCAGTACTTACCTTTACCACCATTTGCAATGTCCCCTATACTTAGAATATGAACTAGATAGGCGGGCTGGTTCAGCGGTTAGGCAACCAGCTATGACTTGAGAGATCTGGAATCAGTTTTATCTCCACATAGACTTCCTGTGCGGTCCTGGCAAAGTCACTTAGCTTCTTTGTGCCTCTGGTTCCCATCTGTACAATGGGGATAATAGCCCTGACCTACTCAGAAGTGCTGTGAGGGGAAATACATTAAAGATTGTGAGGCGCTCAGGTAGAACTATGATGGAGGCCATGTGAGTACCTTACATAGATAGAAATACAGTGATTACAAATGTAACTTCTGGTAGAGGTAGCAAATGACCTGCACTGTAATATGATTTTTTTTCATCTCTAACTTCTACAGGCCAGTTCTTCAGCTGGAATACGTTGGTGAAGTTTCACAGACTCCAATGGAGCTATGTCATTGTGTACCAGCTGAGGATTTGACCCTGTGAGTCTGTCTACACGTTAGAGGAATCCCTGTGTGTACATAAGTAGCAGCCCAGCACCATCTCGATTCAGTTAGTGGTAGATGTAGCCCTGAATCAGCAAAGCACTTAAGCATGTGCTTAACCTAATCCATGTGCTTAAGATGGTCTCTGTTCAGCAAATCACTTAAACATAAAGTTAAACATGGGCTTAAATCCTGTTGAAGTCAGTGGGACTTAAGAACATCCTGAAGTGTTTTGCCAGATCATGGCCTTTATGCTAAACTGTCCAATCCTATAGCCTGATTTTTTTATTAAGATATGTGCGTGTGTGTATATTACATACAATGTGAATGGAGCCCACATTATTTGCAGAATTAAGCACAATGCAGATGAATCTTTGAGCACATCTGGAGTTTCTAATAATTTGGGTCATGAATAAAGTTAGCTGATGTGAAATAACACCCACATAAAGTGGCTTTATATAATCCTTCCAAAGTGTTTGACTTTCAATCTGTGGATTTTTTTAGAATTAAATCCAGATTCTGCTTTGAACTGTAGATAAATTACAGTTTGCTTCTATTGAAAAATGTATCTTTTTTTGTTAATTAACAGGAAGCCAGGACAATGTGTAAGAGCTTGGAGGAAGTTCATTCAGAGATTATATGTTCTTAAAGAGATGCCTAGTGAGCCTGTGATATAGGAAGGACTCCGAGCCTAACAAGGATAGGTTAAGGCTGGGTGGTTAAAGTAGTAGAGTTGCCCTGTGAGAAATACCACATCATACATGCCTCATAATGTTCAAGAGAAACTAATTCAAGGCCAGAAGGGACAACTGTGATCATCTAGTCTGCTCTCTTATATAGCACAGGCCAGGGAACTCGCTCCCAAAATGCCTATTTGAACTGGAGCATATCTGGTTTTGGTTGCTGTGTGTTTATCCTTCTGCCTGCTACGAGTGAAGGTACTCTTAGGCTGCAGCCTTCCAGCAGACAAATTTTCATCTAACTGCTTTGCATATTGTAATAGGAACATAACCTGTTTCCTTCTCTGTGCTCAAGAAGAAAATCTAGAGAAATGCACACAAGCTATGCAAATAACTCAAGACAGCCCTAGCAGCACAATCATTTAAAAGGCTGAGAATAAGGAAACCAGATTGATATTTATCCTTACGCCCTCAGGGAGAGATGAATGGCTGCAGGAAAGTACATTTACATGATGGTCCTCAACACCCATTTCTAATTTCTTAGGAAAGTGCCCTGCGCTCCTCCCACCAGAGTTTTGTCACTCTTTCTGATGCACATCTTAATGTTGCTTGGCAACAAATGAAGTGCATAAAGCTTTGCAGTGCAACTTGGTACCCCACCCAATCTTGGGCTCTTCTCTTGGCATTAGTATTAATGATGTGGAATATTAATGGATTTTCAGGGGTTGTGGATGTGACAGGAACCTCACGGACCGCTGCAAAGTTCCTGTAACAAGTTCTTTCTATGTGAGGGTTTTCTGAAATCAAGGGAACACTTGAGATGCCATTCCAGGGCTGATCACCTCCCTCAGATCTGTTGTTGGAGCAGCACTACACACGTCACACAAGGAGTAAGAAAGAAAGAAGAACTTGTCTACACAACAAGGTTGTGTAGTAAGTGGAGGCAATTGGTACAGTTCATCCATTTGAGCCTCCAAAATGATAAATGGCCCATTTTTGTTTGCTGGGAATCTATTGTTCTTGGCTTCCCTCTGCTCAAGGGAGGGTAGTTCTGTGTGTTGCAATATACTCTCTGGCTAGCCAAAAGAAATCACTATTCTTGGCTGCAGTCCACAAGGGCAAGGAGCATCACTTTGCAAACACATGAACATTTTCATTTAGCCATCATTTGCCTGGTGGAACAATAAAAGACTCTTCAATCTTTATGGAATACATTATAGATTCTAGGGCCAGAAGGTACCACCGGTGATCCTCTAGGCCGACTTCCTTTATAACACAAGCCAAAGAACTTCCCCAAAATAATTCCTGTTTTAACAGGAGTCTTATTATGGTTTTGACAGATGGTTTTTTTTTTTTTTTGCCTGATGGGCTTTTGCAGTTTAGCTGTGAATTGTTATCTTGAGTAACCAGTTTCAGGAAGTTTACAAAGCTTTGGTTTGGCTAGAGTATTAAACAGAAACCAGAATAATCCTGTTGCTGCAGACTTCTCACATCTGCAAGCTATTGTGAACACTGTGACCCAGTGGACTTCACTAATGCAAGCAGGGATGGAATATAAGACTGTCTTCCCCAGAGACACAGCTACTATCACTGAAGCTAAAGCAGAATTTGTTGGACTTCAAAATGCCATTAGTTGTCATAGGATTAGTACAAGCAATTAGAGATCACAGACATTTCTGCACATCTAGAGGTCATCCAATCAAGGATAACCTCTGCCAAGGTGCCCGCCCCTGCTGCCCTGCAGCCAGCTTTGCTGGGGCCTTCCCGGCCCCCCGCTGCCCCCACCACCCTGCAGCCAGATTAGCCGGGGTCTTCCTGGCCCACACCTCCCCCCAGCCAGCCCTGCTGCAGCCTGTCCCATGAGGGCCCCCAGCCCCACTGTGGTCCCCTGTCACCCCCTCCATAGGAGGGATTAGTGGGTGTGGCAGCCAGGTGTGCCACAGGCCCCCTCCCCCTGCGGGGCCATGGGCAGCTGCCCACATGCTAAAACAGCCTATGCGAGAGGGCAGTTCAGCCCTACAGCACAGATGCCAGAATGAGGTTAAAAAGCTCTATTACTCAATAAAGGTGTACTGATCTCGTGAGCCTGGGTTAATTACATTAATGGCCCTTGATCTCTGAGCTCTGCCTGGTTTCTCATAGCCCAACCCAGGTTCACTTGAAAACATAGTCACTACTAAGCTTTTGCCAAATCTGGGCTTTGCTTCAAGTTTTGAACAAACCCGAAAGGCCAGTGGTGTGTAGGGTCAGGTTTTCTTGTGATCATTGAGCACAAATTATTTTAAGGAAAGTGATTGATTTTGTTAGACAGAACGGTAGTCCCCAGGGTTCACCACCAGGTTTGTGGCAGTAAAAAAATACAGTGCACACCCACTGAATTAATTCACTGGATAAACTATGAAGACCTGGGAAACAAACATCTCATTCACAAAGTATCCTGGAAAAACTGTCTGGGTTGAAGTTGTTGCCAAATCCACCGAAACAAAGAAATCTCTCTGAGGCTGACTTCATGGTGTCTGGGCTTTAAAGATACAGCGAAATGGGAAGAGAAGGATGATATTGGGACTAGGGCACTGGAGTGGGACTCAGTAGATGTGGATTCAATTCTTGGCTCTGCCACAGACTCACTGTGTGACCTTAGGTAAGTCCCTTAATTGCTGCATGCCCCATCCTTCGTCTGCAAAATTACAATAATGTAATGATACTAATTCCTAGCTCATACATTGCATATTTCATCCATAGATCTCAAAGCACTTTACACAGGAGTTGAGTACTATTATCCCATTTTACAGATAGTGAAACTGAAGCACAGAGAGAGGAAGAGACTTGTCCAAGGTCTCCCAGTAGACTAGTGGCAGAGATGGGAATAGACTCCAGTGCTCCATCCATTAGGCAATACTGCCTCCTTAATACTTGCCTACAGGCGTGTTGTGAAGACAATGTTTTTGAAGGTCTTCACTAATATAGCGATGGAGACCATACAGAATCCACTGTAAGAAAATTAGGAACAGAGGCAGCCGAATGTCCACAAACCTCTTGCTGGAACTTGTCTAGTAGATTTATAGTTCTGCATTCTGCACTGTACATGTGGAGAACGTTTAATGGATATTTAGCCAAGCAAGTCCCTTTTGTTTGACTAAATCAGGGGTGTCAAACATGCAGCCCATGAACCTCTTCTAGTTGGCCCACAGCTGTGCTCTGCAGGACCACTCTCTCTAACAGAGAGAGAGAGAGAGAGTGGTCTCACATACCCAGCACTCTGCAATGCCGCAAGAGTGCCCTAGTATTTTGATTTATGGTATGTACGGCCCACTTGAAGTACATTTAAGTCAAATCTGGCCCGCCATAGCGAATGAGTTTGACACCCCTGGACTAAGTGCACAGAGTTCTTCTAGGAAACCTTATCTCATGGAATTGAAGTTTAGAAAAAACGCACACATTCCTCTTTTCCCCCCCCCCCCCTTCTCCATCCACTTGCCAAGTTGCCAGTCCTTTTGTTTCACTCTGCGGAAAAGATCCTTAATTGCAACAAGTAGTACATTGGGTAGTATGGGAAGAACTCACAGCTTTGAGGGCTACAGCTTTGATGGCTGTGGTCTTCAGTGCCTTAAAACAATAAGCCTATCAATATTTGTTCCCACAAAGTTACCCACATAGCCTTTACACATGCCCCAGTTTTGTGCATCCTAATCACAAAAGTGGATACCCATTTGAATGCACAAAGTGGGGGGGTGGGTGTAAATTGCAAAGGTACATATATTTGCACAATGCTTTTATGAGGGTGCAGATCCAGAGACTGCTTCCAAACCAGCTGGAAGTTTGTCTCTTGAGTACTTCCAGAATCTAAAAATCCCCAGTTACTGTTGGTAGGAGCAATTTGTCTTCTATAAAGCAAAACTTTGGTGCAGTCCCACCTGGCAAGGTCCATCACTGCCTTTTCTCTGGGCAGCCCAGCTAATCAACAACATATTGTCCTTTCTTTTGTCTCCTTTTCTCTCTTCTTCTTACCAATCTGCTTTCCTCCTGTCTCCCCCTAATTCAAGTGATGGCAGACACTCAGGGGGCTGGTGAGATAATACTTTGCCCATACATAGCCAGTCAGTTTTTCGGCTCGCTTATAAGGAAGATTTATAAAGGCCCAAAGAGGAGTGTGCTGCTCAATTCTCAGTGAAAGGCAACAGGAGTTGAGCACTTAACACACTTTAGCTATGTCTACACTTACAAAAGCTAGTTTGAATTAGTTAATTCAAACTAACTAATTCGAACTAATTTTAGTTCGAATTAACTTAATTCGAACTAGCACGGCCCCACTAGAATGCTAGTTCAAACTAGCCATGGCCGTGCAAGGCACTTGCTTAGTTCGAATTAGTCAGTTGCAGGAAGGTCAATCTGCCGATTAGTTCGAACTAAGCAGTTACTTCGAACTAATATGGCCACATTTGACTTAGTTCGAATTAACGGATCAAATTAACCATTAATTCAAACTAATCAATCGAATTTATTAGTTCGAATTAAGGAAGCCCTTAATTCGAACTAATGAAAGCCTAGTGTGGCCAAGGCTTAAGTTAGTTCGAATTAAGCTTCCTTAATTCAAACTAACTTGCAAGTGTAGACATAGCCTTTGTGCCTTTGAATATTTCCCCTTTTACTTGTATTTCAGTAGCATCTAGAGGTCCTAGGTGAGATCAGTGCCTTGTTGTGATAGGTGCTGTACAGGACAATAAGAAAGATGTCCCTGCCCCAAAGAGCTTACAATTAAATAGACAAGACAAAGGAGAGACTGAGGCACAGAGAGTGACCTGGCCCAGGTCATCCAACAGGTGAGTGACAGGGCCAGGAACCAGCTCTTCTGAGTTTTAGTCCTGGATCCTATCTCACAAGTGCATTTTTCCAATAGGATGTGTGAGCTCGAGCTGGGAAGCTTATAGGGGTTAAAATTGTTACCTCTCTCTATTGGAAAAGGGTGGAAAGCTAGCTCTGACAGGGTTAACTTACATGTCATTTCACCCCAGGACACTTTCATCAAGTGTTTGTGCTTGGCTTTGGTCTCTTTCTGGAATTTGTATCTAATGGTGGATGTAAGTGCATTTATGTAAAGCAAAGAGATTATGAGAGTAATAGCTTTGGGAAAAGTGGGTCGACCTGATCTATAGGTAGCCGATTGTGAGCACTGAGTCCAAAACGCAAGGGGACAGGGCAAGCTGAAGGACATTTTGTGGCAAACATGAGAAGATTTCCGTGTAGTCGGGATTTGCCACGCAGACATTCTGGAATCCTATGAGCAGTGGATTCACTGACTGGACAAGGTTGGTGGCTGAGTAGACTTGACTCTGTGAGGCTGGTAGGGTGGAGTGAGTCTGGACCAGTGATGATGGAATGGACATGATTCTGTGGAGTTTGAGCTGTGGAGGCAAAGTGGAGTGGGGTGTAAAACTGTAAACCTCTCTGCATGGAAGCAGACAGGTGCAGAAACCCTCCTCCAACCATCTGCTTAAATGCCACTCAATCTGAGTGAGGTTTGCCTCATTGGATGGAGTTCTCCCCCCTTGACCAGTGGAGGAAGGAATGAAGTCTGAGGTGGTTAATACCCTGCATTCACTCTGTGGGGTCTGCTCACTTTATTTTGGGTAAGCGACTGCTGTTTGCTTACTTGGATATAGCATTGTGGTGATTCATGTGTATGCTTGCAATCAGGGAAATGTTGAACAAGGAGGTTACACTTTAGTTTCCTGGAGCATGGCATTGTGTGGGAACATGAACCAAGGCTTATTGAACTCTGCCTTTCCTGCTACCATCTATACCAGGCAAAAACTAGAAGTATACGCCTTTGCTGCCTGAACTAAAAAAGCCAAGTCTCTTAACTAAGGCTTTAGCATGCTCATCAAGCACTCTGTGTCTCCCAGCCACTAGAGGGAAACAGAGCACCCGGCAAGTAAGCATCTGTTACAGAGGCAGGTTAATTACATGAGCTCTTTTATAAAAAGAAGAAATATTAAAAGTTCAACAGCCTGTTTCTGAATGCTAATGGAAACGATGTGTTGCCTGGAAAGAGCATGTTGATAAAACCAGCCCCTGCCCTTTCATAGATCCCATAGATTTATCACAGGTTCACTGGGAACAGCAAGAGAGAGTCCAGTTTGGGTGGCCCTTGTCAAAGCCCTATCAGTCGGTCATCAAATGTTAGGCTGGTGAGTGGAAATTCAGTTGTGAGAGACGATAATCCACCTCACCTCACAGAAGTTTCTCTCCTGACCATAGAAATGGTTGCTGTTTACCATGGATAACAATACACTAGCCAAATAATAGTAACCAGACTGAAGGCTCCCATTCAAAAGCATAAGAAGATCACTAATGTTTCAAAGTTATTGATTTGGGTCTTCTTTGCTAGGAAGGTCTATGCGTGGGCTAAAAAAAAAATTATGTGTAGGAAAACAAGCTGTTAAGACACTTGAGACTGAAAAGAGCTATTGCTTGCCATGGGAAGGGGAACTAAGGCTCAATCACCACCCCCCCACCTTCAGCCCCACTCCAGATAGCAAAGTAAAATGCAGTATGTGGGCGTCAGTAAATATAGCCTCCCATCACAATGTTGACTTAATAATTTTGCACAATAGCATCCTTTATAAAGATAGACTTTGTTTTTCCTCTTCTTGTTATGCATGAGACCACTACACAGACAAGGAGGCACCATATCTATAAAAGCTTGCTGCATCTTGCCTAGAGGCAGTGAATTTAAAAATAAAATTGGGTTCTTAGGGCTTCCATGGAAAGTTACTAAACCTGCCATTCAGGTTTGCTGACAGTCACATTAATACTCTGTGTGTGCATGCCTGTGTGTTATTTTTCTTAAATATGTCCAGTATCCATAGGTACTCGATACTATGTTCTTGAGCCTGAAAAAAAGATACAGATGATGAAGGCTTTCTTAAGAGACAATCAAGGGCTCTGCAAAAACTGGTGACTTGACTCAAGAGAAAGCAAAGAGAAGGCAAAACTGAGATGAAAAGGGCCCTGCAAAAAATGGTGGCTTAACTAAGGGAAAGCAGAGAAAAGGGAAAACTAGTGAAGAGGGCACTGGAGCGGGCGTCAGGAGATGTGGGTTCTTTTTCTTGCTCTGCACTAACAATAGTGCTTACCTCCTGCTGCATGGCACTTTTTCAGAAGCAGATCTCAAAAGGCTTTACAGATGGGGAAACTGAACAGAGAGTTGGAAGTCACTAAGTAACCCAGCAGGCCAGTGACATTGCCAGGAATGGATTCCGTGTCTCCTGAGTCCCCGCTCTGAGCGCTAGGCAACACTGCTTTCCCCTCTAGCCTTCTGTCACTTTACTTCTGTGCCTGTTTCCCTTCCCACACTTGGTTTGGTTTGTTTGGTTAACTGCAATTTCTTTGGGGATGGGGCTCTCTCACTATGGTTTGTAGACCAGCACCTAGCCCGCAGGCCCCCAAATTCACCTGGAGCAGTGAGGCGATACCAGAATATAGATTATAACTAGCCAGTACGTTTAAGGATACTTTAAGGGCGTCTCTTCAAGCAGGCAGCTGTTTAATGAAGGTGGCCTCGTCTACAGATTTCACTGGATAGGTTTGGAAGTTAGAAGGAAGACTTTCTGTATGAACTGTGGAATGTTTTCCACATAATTTGTGTTTATTCAAGGTCTGGCAGGACTGGGGACTTTTCTTCTGTCACTGGAAAAGAAGATGACTTGGGGTTGTGAATTGCCTAGCTTGGCAATAATTTTTCCATCTGCTGGGGTGTTTTTTATGAGTGGTTTCTAATCTCTCATTTCTGCCTGCATAGTCACCAGATTCTGGCTTTTCTCATACAGAAAAGGCCTCCCCGCTGCTCACTTCAAAGGAGTTAGTGGCAGTACAATAGTGACTCATTCTATATCTCACCAGGGTCAGAGCCGTTCCTCCACATACATTTTTACAATTGAAAACTCTCCAAAGGCAGCTGCATTTTCCAAATGTATTTTTTTCTTATTCTCCAACTCCCCTAAATGCTGATCTTGAGAAATCACTCTTGCCACTTCCCTAAAAAGGCCTTGGACAAGATGGGGGACCCATTTTGCCAGGTGCTTTACGTTCACATAATAGGAGACAGCCCCTGTCCTGAAAAGAGTCCATGTATCTTTAGCAGGAAAAAAAACCCTCAAAAACCATAGGGCTGGATTTGGATCTCAGTTACATCAGTGTCAATCAAAATAACTCCACTGCAGTCAGCAGTTCGCTGGGTCCTTTAGTAACTCATGTACAATAGGGCAGTCTTTCTAGCAGGCTTATTTCTTGGGTTTCGTCCTTGTGTTTTCAGACAGAGTTGTATCTATAAACAAAACCTTTTTATCACTCAGAAAGCGTAACTATCCACCGAGTCTCCCAGGAGTAAAAATGCATATTTAAGCTTACAGCAATAAGAACTGGATTCTCCAAACACTGATTCACACTAAAAGATTCACACCTTTGCTTGCTCACAGGTTCTCTTCACGAATATAGATTTGGTTCCTTTAGTAAGAGTGTTTCGGTGGCTTTGGCCCACTATTTATTACAAAGCCTAGGGCTAAAAACACCATCATAACCAAATTCAATCCCTTACTGGAGACAATTCCTATAATTTTCTCCTAGATTAGGGGTGTAAAATGTTCAGATGCCTTTCAGAAGCTTTTGAAGTATTGAAGGTGTTTTTCTTTTCAAATTAATGCTCACACACTGTATTTTAGGACTCCTGCTTTCTCAAGGCACTCCAACCCCAATCTCTCTGGGTAATACTTGCTGAGAGAGACAGGACTGGCAGTAACAATAAATGCAGTCGTGCCAGATGAAATTCTGGCAGTTATCGCTCTGCACAATCCAAGTTTTGGGCACAGGTAACCTACCATAGAAAAACATAAGCCATGCTCTCAGGACTCAGCAAACAATTATTAGACACGTCTACTCATGCATTCACCAAAGGGCACCTCCCTGAAAGCCGTAATCTGGCCCAAATCTCTCTCTTCTCTGAACCAAATGAAAATCCACTCATGTGCTTCTCCTTTAGGCCCAAAGACCTTCTCAGCAGCGATATGACGGGACTGATTCTGATCTCACGTAAACATATACAAATCAGGAAGAATGTCTTTGCAGTCAGGGGAGTTTAACTGGTCTAATGCAGCATGAGATGAGATCCTAGTAAACCCCCGGACAATAGCAAAATCCCTAGCATGTAGATCAGAACAAGTAGTTACACCAGTCGTTCACCTGTATGAGGTCTGGCTTTAGGCCATCTAGCACAACATCAAACAGTTTATTTGAAATTATAGTCTGGAGCAAAGCTGCAAGCAACGTGCTGGGTTCTCAGGGGCTGGTCCCACATGGCTCGCATTGAGTTCAGTGGGCCAAGATCGGGCCCTTTATTTGTTTTTGAAAATGAATTGAAACATTTGGTCTGCTCTTGGTTTGAATGATAAAGGATGAGTCATATACCATGACTTCTTGATGGGAGACCATAAGTGTTTAAAAAAACCCCAAACTTTCCTATGCATTTGATCGCTGTCAAACGTCGCAAGAATCTAATTGACTTGGTGCAGAATGCAACAGTGTACCTTTTCCAAGTAATAGTTATATATTTTGATGTTTTCTTGTAGCTTTCTTATGAGGCTGACCAGGGCTGGCCCAACCATACAGGTGAACTAGGCAGTTGCCTAGGGCAGTGGTTCTCAACCTTTTGTGGGTCGCAACACTCTTGGCAGCATATTGCGACTCTACAAGACACACTTGCCCACTCCCACTAGGCCAAATCCAGCCATCTCCCCGGCTCTCCATGACACACTCCCTGCTGCGTGGTGACACAGTAATGTGTCCTGACACAGTGGTTGAGAGCCACTGGCCTAGGGCACCAAATGAGATGAAAGGGAATTTTTTCTCTATTTAAAAAATATATATTAATATGTTATCTCCTATAACATATGGGGAAATGGCCGCCAAAATCATAGGTCACCTAGGGCACCAAAAACCCTAGGGTCAGCCTGAATAGTTGTGCAACAGCCCATCCTTTACGACATCCACTATGTGTGTCTATTTATGATCAACTCTTCCCACTCATCCATATATGAGCATATTGCATAATTCACAGGTAAACAGGACTTCTAATTGTATCTTAACAATACAATATGAATATTATTATTTATTAGTGTTACTGTAGCACATTGCGCTAGGTGCTGTGCAAAGACAATAAAAGGACATTCATGTCAGCAGTACATTCTGCACAGAACATAGCAATTGGAGTTGTTGTTAACCTGCAAGACATAGAAAAAAAGTGGCGTCAGGAATTGGTCCAAGCTGACTGGAGTCATCACAGACTAAAAGCATTGGTTGCAATGGGACTATTTCCATGAGTTAGGTGCGTGGGACCTGCCCCACATACAGGGTATGTCTACACTAGCAATTTAGGTCGACTTAAGGACCCTTAAGTCAACCTAAATTATTCCCTGTCTACACCAGACTTTCATTAAATCAACTTAAGAAATTCCTTAATTCGACTTAATGAAAGCTTAAGTCGACTTAATAAGAACCACCCATTAGGTCAACTTAAGCCTTAAGTTGACTTAAGGACGGTGTGGCCATGGAGTAACCCTTAAGTCGACTTTATTAAATCGACTTAAGGGTGGTTAGGTCGACTTAACAAAGTGGACTAAGTCAACTTAAAGTTAAGTCGACTTAATAAGGTTGGCTTTAAGTCAACTTAAAGTCGACCTTATTAAGTTGACTTAACAAAGTCGACTTAACTTTTTCTAGTGTAGACATAGCCACAGTGTGGTAAAGTGCCTCACCTCCATCGAACGCTCAGGATCCTTCCATTTGGTGTCTGTAAGAAGTAACACCCGAACATTGGCTAGCATGAAAATCCAGCCAGATCTTCACAGAGTGCTATGGAATATCTAACAAGCCAACATTGGTTTTCTTCTTCAGTGAAATATGCAACAGAGCTGAGATCCCGGCTTTGAGGATGAGACTGAAAATGCATGTAGTGTCATAGTAGAATTATAAAGAGCAGACAGTCTTACAGCCAACAGTGTGGGAAATAAAGACAGTCTAGCAGAAAATTACTGGATCAAAGGGCAGAGCTGTGTTCTCCAATAACAGCTAAGCCCAATCAGCCTGATGTATCATGATTTTTCTTTCTCCATTTAGGCTAAAGAGAATTCACAATTTAGGTCTGCTTCCTTGTTTGTGTTTTTCTTCTGCAGATTATTTGTCCCCTGAATGTTGGCGTTAGTTGGTGTATTTGTGAGCTGAAAGACTATCAACCACAATATACTTTACAAGTTTATTTTGACAAGCACCTTTGGTTTTTCAATCTTTGGGTTCCATTCTGCTGTGAGTTTATTTTTTAATAATAGTTTCATAAAATCCCAGACAAGTTTGAATCCCGGAGAAAACTTGTGTTTGCTGTGTCCTTCCCACTAGTCGTCTTGATCAGTTGTGTATGTGATCAGTTGCAAACAGGTTATTTCATTCAGCCAGACAAGAAAAATCAGTTGAAAAGATCACAGGCAGGACTGACCCATGTAGCTTTTGTAAGGAGTGTCCTTATTAGGGTCAAATAAACCAGACCACATTGCAGTACACCCTGCTCATAATAAAACAGTCGAACATAGGCAATAGCTCAGATAAACTGCAGCCCCCTGCCCAGAATACCTGTGTCAGTGGGGTAGGCTCTTGCATGAGCAGTGTCATGGACCCATGCATTCTGTGATCCAGATAGCGGAATTAACCATAGAGCAGACACCTTGCTGCACAATCGTGCTCCAAAATCTAAGCTTTCATTCTTTAAAAAAATAAAAGACTAGTTCTAGGTCTCATGATTGCAAATAAAACCTTAAAAATATGAAGTGAACTGAATGTAAACAAGTGCAGTGCTGCCATGTAATCTCCACACAACCTGAAATAATACCTCCAAGAGAAGTGATCTTCCTCAACTACATCAATTGACTGTTCACTCTGGAACTTAATGATTCACATTTAGATATCAACCCCTATTCAGCTGTTTTATTGCCAAATACTTTAATAAAGGTGCCCTACTCATCCTGTGTGCTTCACTCACTAGTCTAAGTCACCCCTCACATGTTCTTGGTAGCCAAAAGTCCTTGCCATCCCCAGAGGTGGCCTTAGGCAATCAGGGGCCCTAGGCAAAGGCCAATTGTGGGGCCCCCTATAGGCCCCCACGCCCCCCCTGGGACCCCAGCTCCCTGCCGCCGACCCGCCCGTACCCTCCCACGCGGCCCCGGCTCCTGCTGCCAGCTCCCCGCGAAGGCCCGGGTCTCCACCCCCATGGACCTGACTCCTGCCACCGCCAGCCCTGGCTCTCCCCTCCGAGGCCCCCCAACTCCCCACTGCTGGACCCAGGGCCAGCTCCTCCTCCTGCTGCCAACCGTGGCAGGTGCAGCTTTCGGGCGTAGATGAAGTAGGTAATGGAGCCCCTTACTGCTTGGGACCCTAGGCGTGTGCCTGTTTCACCTATCCCAGAAGCCATGTCTGGCCACCCGCTTGCCAGTGTGAAAACCTCTGTCTCAATACATTATCAGAACAAAAATCCATGGTGCACTCCAGCCTGGAAATGTATCAACAGTGTATATTAGTTTAAATTAATATAATACAAGTTCTGCTCACCCAATTTAGATGACATCTTAGAAATAATATATATTCCCCAATCTAAACTGTCAGTTTTCTCTTACCAGAATGCTAATTATACTTGTATAGTTACCTGCTTCCCCATTATGCATCATTAACAAAGAAGAATCAAACACACATTTTCAATGAGTCAAATAAAATGGCAATCTTAATTCTCCCAGTGGGACATGAAATGTATAATGGCATGACCTCGTGAATCGTTTATTGAGAACTACCCCAAAGGGTAGGAGTTAAGCATCCCAAAGTGGTTTTCATCCCACATCTTTTCTTCCCCACTTCTTCTCCCGGTACATTCATTGCATGCCAGATGCCTGGGGCTGTGGTTCTGTAGTCTTGTCTGGTTCCTGTTGCTGCAGATGGCCAGTCAGTCAACCCTGTTGAGTCAGAATACTGTTGGAGCTGTTTGAATGAGCTTCCACTGGTCAGTTAGGCAAACTTGTAACTGAGAATACGGCTAGAGAGCACATTAAAATCTGCTCGGAACCTCAGAAAAGACATGGAGGAAACTTTCATGCTAGGGAAATTTATTTAAATTTGATTTTGATCATCTGTTTCCAAGAAGACTTTCAGAGAAACTGCAGTAATTAAGTGGGATTTTCTCCCATGAAAGCTCATGTGATAAATAAATCTGTTAGTCTTTAAAAGTGCCACAGGACTCTGTTTTTCTGCAGTAATTGTGGGATTGGTATACATTATTTTTAAACAAGAGTGTTCCAAAATAGAACTCTCAGAGAACGGGGATCAATTCTGTATTGCTGTCTTGGGGCTATTTTAGAAAACCTTTGTTTAGCTCCATTGTCAGCTTCCTCTGTGACCATCTATAAATTGCTGAGCTGTGGGATTCATCTCCGGTGCTAACCGGTGGGCTAGAGAGAAAGTCTAGCACATTGCTTACTGCCTAGGTGCCTTTCTAATTTATCTGGTTGTCTTTCCTTTCCTTTTCTAGTCTTGTAGTTGAGAGACAGTTTCCCAAGCTCGGATAAAGACAACAGGATATAGTTACACCAGAAAACTTGTATTTCATATTTTAGTGTTGCTCCTTTTTGACCCAAGTGGTCAGTCAAAGTTTGGGATTCTCTTGGAGTTTCAGTTGGGAATAGAAATTGGTAATAGTCAGGTATTGCTTTGATGCTGTCTTGTTTATTTACAAAAAACAAACAAAATCCTGTGTGTCTGAATGCAGAAGGAACAAAGAAGACAGAAAGGGACAGTTTCATAATTTACCAACCTCTCAATGTCTTGTAAGTAAATACCAGACCCAAAATCTCTCCGTAGCTTTCTCCAGGGTTATATTGTGCTTACAAGGTCCTACTTGGCTTTTCTCACCTCTCTTTTCTCTCCCTCTCTCTCGTCTGTAACCTCAGTACTTGTCTGTGTGTTCTCTCAAACACGCACACACCCTGATCACAAAAGTCAAGCTAACCCACTGCTTTCACAGTACCAGTTGCTGGGCAAACTCTATTAGGGTTTTTTAGGTGTGGCCCCTCAACTGTCTCATACAACAATCTTAAATGAAGGATTCATTCATGCCTCAGCTTGAGTGAAGTTTTAACTTGATCCATAGCAAGGTTCTACCCAGCTCATAACAACAGTTGTCTACATGTGTCCCTGTTCACTAGAGAAAATTAGGAATAAGCACTTAAAACTTTGTGATAAAATCAATAAGAATGTCATTATATTTAAATAAATCATCCCTGTGAGGTATTTAACAATTGTCACCATTTTACAGACACGGAAACTGAGGCACAGGATGGTCAGCAAAGGGGAGCATGATGAATGGGCTAAGGAAATCTGTTGCTTTTTTCCTCGTGGTCAGGAGATAAGTCACCTGGGGGGAAAGGTTTTTCTGGTCACTGGAAGGTATGGTGTCTGGGGGGCTGTGGAAGATATATGGTGGTTGGCTGCAACTGGTAGGAAGCTATCTGGGACACATGAAGTGCTACAGCCTTAAGGTTTACTAACTAAATGCTTATAAAAACTGTATCTGAACTTGTAATACACAGGGTTAATTAGCAAACATGCACAGGGGACTAGCCTAGCACAGTAACAGAGCGGCTGGGGAATTTCTCGACAAATCATTTTCATCCAAAAATGCCGATCTTGTTGAAACTGATACTCTTTGTGAATCAAGGTCAGGTTCAATGAATTTCCTAACTCAAAACAAGTTAAGAAAAAAAAATGTCACAAATGTTGAAATGTTTTGTTTTACATTTCTGGGACAATTTTTTTTTTTTTTTTAAATCCTGGTTTTCCTATTCAAAATGACTTTTAGTTTTGAAGGTTAATGAGATTGACAAAAAAAACTTTAAAAAAAAAAGAGGTTGAAATTGAAACTGAAAAGCTTTGATTGATCTGAGATGAAAATCATCTTGGGTTTTTTGGTTTGAGAATGTTTTTGAGAGTTGGAGTCTTCATCCCAATTTGAGATGGAAAAAAAATTTCTCTCCCAAAAATATTTGCAGGATAGGAAAACTGCTTCCTGCCAAGCTTAACACAGCACTCCAGCGAACCCTAAAGGGATTGATGATTATAGCAGCTAATATTTGCGCCCATTTTACAGGCAGGGAAATAAAGCACAGAGTGCTTAAGGGACAAATTCTGGGAGGAGTTGAGTGTTTTCCAAAGAACACTTAGGCTATGTCTACACTGGCAAAGTTAAATTGACTTTGCTAAGTCGACTTAACAAGGTCGACTTTAAATCGACTTAAAGTCGACCTAAAATCAACTTTGTTAAGTCGACCTAACAGAGTGGCAATACTTTAAGTTGACTTAAGTCAACCTTATTAAGTTGACTTAATAAGGTCAATTTAGCACTAATCCCTGTCCACACTGGCTTTAAGTCGATTTAAGACGACCTCAGAGGTGGTGTTATTAAGTCAACTTATGTTCTTATTAAGTCAACTTAAGGAAGGGCTTAAGTTGACATAATAAAAGCCCAGTGTGGACGCGGCTTTGTTTAGGTCGACTTAAGCCTCCTTAAGTCGACCTAACTTGCCAGTGTAGACATACCCTTAGATTCCAACATTTCTATTGATGCAATTTGTATTGAGAATTGTGTTGAGAATATTCAGAACCTCACAAGAAGCACTCAGACGGATCTAACTGTGTGGGTTCATCTACCCCGCAGCTGGGAGCCAGCATCCAAGCCTGGGTCCATGGACCCTGGCATACTAGGTGCGTCTACACTTACAAATTAAGTCAATTTAAGGAGGCTCAAGTCGACTTAAACTACTCCACGACCACACTGGGCTTTCCTTAAGTCGACTTAAGCATTTCCTTAAGTTGACTTAAAGAAAAGTTAAGTTGACTTAATAACACCTCGTTTTAGGTCAACTTAATGCTTAAGTAGACCTTATTAGGTTGACTTAAGCCAGTTGGACAGGGATTAGCACCTAAATCCACTTTATTAAGTCGACTTAAAGTGTTAAGGTCGAAAAGGGGCTATGTCTACACTAGAAAAGTTAAGGCGACTTAACAAGGTCAACTTTAAGTCGACTTAAAGTGGACCTTACTAAGTCAACTTAATAAAGTCGACTTAACTTTTTTAGTGTAGACATAGCCACTAAAAATAGCTGTGTGGCCTATGCTTTGATTCAGCAGCTAAGACTGCAGCTTGAGCTCTGATGCCAGGAAGGCTGGAGACCATTTCTTAACAGAAACAATCCCGCAAGGCCACGAATATTGGCTAACCACTTGGGCCAAAGCCACAGCAGCACCATGGCCATGTGTAGTACTTAGTGGACCTTTAAGAATATGAATTCCAAGAGTTTATGTCTGCAGATGAGACAGGTAAAAAGAGAAACAGCATACAAGCAAAGAAATCAGGAGAACTGCATTTGGCCCAAGTCCTGTTAGTTCAGAGAATGGTTTATTTGCAAATAATTCCTCATTCATTCTCCAGGTGAAATGATTACACAAGTCATGAAAGACGGTAGATGTTATTGGCAGAAATCTCCCACTGAGCAGGGAGTTTTTAGAGGAGGGACTTGAGGGAAGAGAGTGGGGTGGCTAAACATCCTGGAAAAAGGGAGGCTATTCCTAGCATAGGGATTTTCCTGAAAAAAGGTGCAGAATCAGAGAAAGAGGCGAAGAGTGCAGCAAAGAGAGGCAGATCTACCATATCAGCAAGAGTGCAATAGAAATGAGGAGAGTATCCTGCAAACACTTATTATAAACATGCTTAAAGTTAAGCATAGGTGCCTACTGAAGTCAATAGGACAGTCCATGAAGTTACACACATGCTTCAGAGCTTTGTTGCAGAAGGATGGACAATCCCAAGCTTAAAATTGTATACTGTGTAAGTGCTTTGCTGATCTGGGAGCTAAGCAGACAGGGCAGTGTAGAGAGCCTCCAAATCGGGGACGAGAAGTTTGAATGTGAAGTGGAGTCACAAAGGAAGCTGGGGGAAGGGACTCAAGGAAGGAACAACTGACTGGAGAGGATCACTTGAAACGAATATGTTGTCACAGACTGTGTGTAATCAAGAAGGAAGCCGGAGCACCTCAGAAGCAAGTCTTTGATTAAGGCACGGAGTTTCAGATAATTAGCAACAGTAGCAGAACTGCCAAGTGGAAGGCAATGAATCACCATTTGTCCCATATGTGACACAGTTCCTGCTGTACAGAAAGCCTCTTTTGAAAAACGTGCGACTAAGGAACGGTGTATGTTCCACCTTGGAGACAGGCCTACATAACTGCACCTTACCTGGGAATAGAGAAGAGATTCTTCATGTTTGTAGCTGAAATCTGGATCTAACTAATTTAGCGTGCCATCACCCTAGATCTCCATGGCTGCTCCTTCAGAGAAATGAGGTACCTTAGAAGTACCAGCTCTATTGTGCCAATAGGAATGGTTCAAAGAATGCACGCAACCTGGCCATTGAAGATCTTTGTTCATGAACATGGCATTCTAACTCTGGATGAAACCTTTGTGGAGGCAAATAAATCCAAAAGAACTTAGACTAAACAGTTGTTTTTAGTTTGAGTACAACAGTTATCCACATTGAAAGGAAGAAAAGGTCTTTGAGGACAGATCCTGAGAGTACTTAACATCCATACAACACGCACGCTGTTGTCCTGCATTGTTCTCAAGGGACCTCCCAGCTGGCAGAAGCTCAAGCCGCATTTCTCCTTATTCTCATAACTAATATGAGCATGTCTTCCTTGGCCAAGGGCTGCAGCTGTATCCATGTATGTAGATCCCTGCCACATCTTGGAGACCCACTGACCTCTACTGAACACTGGGTGGGCACAGGTGCAGAATCAGGGCCATGTATCTCAGCTGAGTCACTATCAAGCGGCTTTAGGTGGCAAGTTAAAATTTTATTCCCTGCTTAATGCAGTTAGTTAGTTAGTTTTACTTGACAAATTTTAAGCAATTTTAAGTAAGCTGTTCTTAGGTAAATCATGTCTACACTAGGCATTTGTACTCAGGCAACTTCATAGACGAAACAGATGCAGAGGGGGGGAAAGGAAGGGTTATTATTCCTATTGCACCAGGGAGGAACAGAGCACAGTAAATTGCCCACACTCGCACAGGAAATTTGTGGCAGAGTCAGGAATTGTACCGGGATGGCCTGATTCCCAATTCAATGCCTTACTCAAAACACTGCATTTCCTTAAAAAAACCAAAAAACCCGATCTCTTGTCACTGATTGTACCCAGGGTATAGTTTTTACATATATCTATTTTTTGCCATGCATCTGGTTGTCATTTTTCTTAACCTGCACAAAGAAAAGAAAGTTAAAGCCATGGCCCCTGTCCTCAGCAAGTCCTACAATCTCACAGCAAAGCACAGGAGGCAGAGTGCAAAACTGACTTTTGATCTGGGTCTAGCTGTGTCCCCAGCCAGTCCCCTAGTGTAATTTAGAGCAGCTTGAAATTATACCAGCTGCCAATCCCCTCCGGGAGCTGCTGGCTAGTTGTTGAAAAAAAACCATCACACACCCCTTCACGTTCTCTACAGGGAGGGAAGTAATGTAGGAGCTGCTGTGCTGGCTCTGTGCCTGCTGCCAGAGGATCTTCCCGTTGCTGGCTATGCCTGGCTTAGATTCATTGCTCTGGAGGAGGAGAGCAAAGAGGCCAGAATGCAGGAGAAATAGAAATCAGGGGCCAGTCTTTCTCAGACAGGGAAAAATGGTATCCAGCCTGGCCTTTGATTCCTGGTGTTGATGTCCTGTAAAAGATGAGGCCAGTGAGAAAAATATTGTTCCATTGGATTCCTAGGCAACTGAGTTCCTCTAAAAGCAGATGAGGAAAAAATACTTTATGCTTCTCTAGTGCCTTCTGATCAAGGATCTCAGTGCAGTTTCCCAGAATTAATGAAGTCTCACAACCTGCATATGAAGTTGATAAATATCATCCTCATTTTGTCTATGGGAACAGTGCACGGATCTTCAGCCACTGGTACTATCACCTTTGCCTCTATACCTTTGTGCACCTAACTCTGCATGGAGAACAGTAATTTGGCATGATTAAATTCCTGATTGTGTGCACACACATCTTGCTGTCTAGAGATCTGTAGTCAGAGTGTGTGAACCTTGTGGCTGAAGATGAGGGTGGTAAGGGGTATTTTACCCAGGTTTAGGCAGCAGAGAATGAAGCAAGCACTATAAGAGTTTTGTTGACAAAAATCAGCTGAAATGCTCTTTCCCCCATTGTCACTCCACTCGTGTGCTGACATAATAAAACCATCTCAATGAGAGGTGTAGGGCTTACGTCTGTGTAGTCAGGGTGAGGAAATGTCAGCGTAGACACAACGTTCCTTACATCGGCTGTGGGGTGTCATTCTTGAACATTTCACGGCTCCACAAGAAAGCAGGCAGCTAGACCCCAGCTGCCCCCCTGTTCTACTAGGGTATGTCTACACTGGAGGCTCTTAAGTCGACTTATCAAGGTCGACCTTGTCAAGTCAACTTAGAGAGTCCACACTGAAAACTCCTGTCGACTACCTGTGTCCACACTGGCAGGTGCTAGGTCGACGGAGGAGTGGTGCATTGTGGGTAGCCCTGGGAGGGGGCCTGGAGGTCAATTAGATCGACTTAAAGGCTTTTCCTGGCCATATTGGCTTAAGTCGACATAATAAGTTCGACTTAAGCATTAAGTCGACCGTAAGAGATGGTGTTATTAAGTAGACTTAAGGAAACGCTTAAGTTGACTTAATAAAAACCCATTGGGGATGCAGTGGTCTTTAGGTTGACTTAACTTTCCTTAAGTTGACCTAAGGCTCCAATGTAGACATACTCCTGGAGACCTGAGTTGCTGGACCCTGCTCCCAGCAAGGAATGGGGAAGGGAGAACCCTGGATGGCTTCTCTGTATTCCCCACTAGGATCCAGGGAAGCCTTGTCAATTTCACAGCTGAGCAGAAATTGACAAGACTACCCTCTCCCACAGTGGGGGAGGGGTAAGATGCCAGGGCAGGTGGACCCTACTCCCCAGAAACCATGCATGGCTTCCCCTGAGACTAATTACATTGAATTCCTACTGGTTCAGCCAGGAAAGGCTCTCTTTTAATTCCTCTGAAACAGCTAAACAATGAGTCCTGTGGCACTTCTAAAGACTAACAAATGTATTTATCGCATGAGATTTCGTGGGAGAAAATACCACTTTGTCGGACGTGGGATTTTCTCCCATGCAAAAATCATGTGATAAATAAATTTGTTAGTCTTTAAAAGCGCCACAGGACTCCTTGTTTGTTTTGCTGAACTAGACCAACAGGATTACCCCTTTGGAACTCTGGAACAGCTGTTGCCTTTGCCCTATGGCAGTTCTCAGCTATGGTGAAGTGCATGCAAATAAGGGAGTGCATCTCCTTCATAGGTAGGGGACTCCGAGGATTGCTTCTCTCTGCTGATGGCGAGTTGAAAGGCACAACAGGAAGCAGTGTGCTTGATTTTAGCTTCTCCCTGTTTTAGAGAGAGCCTGATTCTCCTGACTCTGCAAATGACATAACATAAATCAGAAATAAATCTGGTGAAGCCAACTGAGCTACACTGGTATGAAGCCAACATGAGAATAGGATCAGGCCTGTAGTTTCTCATCCATAATGAAGCAGCTTTTTAAACATGGCAGGAATGGAGACAACAGACCTAAAGACTGATCCCAGACAATTGTTTGCAAGAGGGCTGGGGAGGCAATTAATAACATTTAAGCAAAGAACATAAAATAGCAGTACTGTAGCTAGAAAGTCTGTTGAGGATAGAGCCATGACAGAATGATGTATGTTTTAGCCTTTCTGTTCAAATAAATGACCCTCTGGAGAGAAGTATTTTTTGAAACTTTTTCTGCCCCGCTGGAGGTAATTTAAGAAATACATTACCACTAAAAATCACTATAATTTTAGCCAGTAGATGAGTTGCAACCATCATATTTTTCCTTCTGTGCTCTAAGGACAGTGAATGTGTTATTAGAGAACAAGAATGCAAGCAGGAGTTTCTGATTAGAAGGGAACAGCAGCAGCAACATTTCTCCAGTGAAGCATCAGCATGAAATTCCCCTGCATACAAATGGTTCGTTAGCAAACTTTTGTCTCCCTGCTGGTTACAGAAGTCTGAGAGATGCTTCAAGAAATTGTTGCCAGCATATTCAGTGTCTGGAAGGATATGTCTACACTTGGGGACGGGGGTATGATTGCCAGCTCAGGGAGACCTCCTGGCTTTACCTCTCATCCAAAGAGCTAGTAAGGAACATAAGGATGTAAGGAACGTTGTGTCTACGCTGACATTGCCTCACCCTGACTACACGGACATAAGCCGTATACCTCTCATTTTAACATGCTAAACGCAGAGTATAGCCAGGGCACACAAGCTGCAGGACAGGCTAACTGCTATTGGTATATGCCTAGGGTCTCTGATGAGGACACACTCAGGATAGCTAACCCATCCCACCACTCTCACACTGCTGTGAATGCATTCTATTCTTGGAGCATCACTTGGATGAAAGACAGTGTCTGTGTATCTCCACACCTCCAGCTCCAAGAGTAGGTATACCCTAAGTTTCTCTTTGAGGGCTAACTTACCAGCTCCTTCCTATGGACATGCTCCAACCTTGATGGGAAGGGAAAACCTCTGAGAATAAGAAGGCAGTTCATTTCTCTTGTGTTCACTCAGACCTTGGTCTCAGTGGTGCCAGTTTTTACAATGTGGACACCTGCCCAGTGGGAAATGTTCAAACCACCACATTCATTTCATGCAGACAACCAAATAGCCATCTGAAATCAATTACCCTGAGTCGTTACTCATCTTGGTCAAATTTGAACCAGTGACCTACAAGTGATAGCTACTATATTCATCTGCCAACAGTGTTAAGGTCCACTCATTGAGCTCTCTGCTAGTTATTTTTATTTATTTGAAATGCTATTTTAATATCTATTTGAATAATTGTTTCTGGTTGTTTATTATTTTAAACAACCCATTAATAATAAGCTAGAGAATGCAATTATGGCTTTATTTATTGAAGGTACTAAATATGTAACACTGAGGCAGTATTTATTGGACAGTGTATATTGAATGTTTACTCTTTAGTTGGAAATATTTAATAAATAAAAAAGATAGTCATATCAATCAAAGGAAAGCAACCTTAACTATAAGATTTGCTGCCCACAATGGTTATAATTACTTCACATTACTCAGTTCTTTCTTTAAATCTATAGGATCAACAATCCCCTATCTTTGAAATTTATGTTTCCAGGAATAACTATGTTGTTTTCTAGTAGCAGGGGTACAAGGTACAAGAGGAGATGTCATTAATCTAAGTTTGCAACCAGTTAAGGATGAGCAGAGTATATCAGCAGGCTTTAGAAAGAAGAGATGGAATGTTTAGAAAGTTTATAGTTGTATTTGTTAATGACTGTAGCAATATTTCTTACATATAACATCTAGTCCAGTCTGTTCTCTACTTCATATGCTCAGGTCAGGTGAGGTTTTCAAAATAGCTTAGGGGCAAGATTAAAAAAAAGGGATTTAGGTTCCTAACTGCTACTCCAGATGCATAAACCGAAAATTTAGATCCTCAAAGCCACTGCCGCCCAACTGTCACCTAAGCCGTTAGGCCCCTAAATTCTCTAGATGCTTAAGTTTCCACCAGTAAGTCCCCAAGATGCCTAAATTTCTGCCAGTTGGTGCCTCCTAAATTCTGATGCTCCTGAGCTGCTCAGTGCCTGAGCCCCAGTGGGCTCTCACCTGTGAGACCTGATCTAGTAGGTGTTCTCAGCTCAGAGGCTGCTCAAGACCATGGCCAATGGATCATTGGGCCCTGCAGGAAACACAACTACTGGACGAGGAGGCCCCGGTGCCCTCCTCCCACCCTATAGTCCAGTGGTGAACAGGCTTACCCGGGATATGCCACTTGAACCTAGCTCAGGTCTCCCTCCTCTCTTTGTGTGTTCTAACCACTGGGCTATAAGATATTTTGGGTCTTTGTCTCTCCTGTAGAAACTGTTCCATTTTATATGAAGTACTTAAATGTTCATTGGGCCAGAGAGAAAGAGTGAGACTCTGTAGCTTAGTGGTTAAGGCACTGATCTGTGAGACACAGATTTTAGTCCCTCCCCTAATGAAGATTTAAGTATTTCATAAAAAGTCACAAAGGAATCATTCTTGATGTTTTTAATCAGGACAATTCAGTACCAGATGATTACAGACTAAGGAAGCCTAGGCTAACCTGATGATCTAGTGACACATCTAATAACTGCATTATAGAAGCCTAAAGAGTTCTGCATCGGATTTTAGAAACCACTCACTTCAACACAAGCTGTGTTGACAGAATGAGAAGACTCTTGAAGTTGCCACAGCCTGGAAAATAGCTGGTCTGTTTTGAAAAGTCTGGAGTTACTTTTTCTGATCAAAACGATTTTTTTTCAAAATTTACTTTAAAATGCTTTTAATTTCCAAATAAGCAAATGCCCCTATGGAATTATTTAACTGGCACAAACTTATTCCAGCTAAAATAACGATAAGCCAACAAAATAATAGGAAATTGTTAATCCGTCATTGCATGACTGCCTCTAGTATATATTTCCGTAATCAAAATTCAACAAGATACCCATTCCAACGAAAACATTTCAAAGAGTTCATCAAACACCACATGCTTCCAAGAATATTTTTGAAAGCCGATAGAGAGCTGGAAATCTTTACACATTATAATTCACCTTCAGACACATGAATATATGTCCTGAATAGATCCCGTGTAAATTCAACAGCAACTCTGCAAGATCTGTTAACTGATGCTTTCCTTCAGTGGGTTAAGCAACCTTCTAAGGTGTTAGAGCAATGCTATATTTTTATATTCTTGGTGTTCCTGTTATTTGTTTGTTTTATTAAATCGGTCTTACAGGCCCTGATTCAGGACAGTACTGAAGCACATGTCCAAACCCCACTGAAGTCTATAGAACTTAAGCATATGCTTAAAGGCCCCTTGAGAGTACAGAAGCTCTCCTGAACCGAGGTCCTATTTATCCAGCACCATACATACAGTGGGATCTCCAAATAAGCCATTTAGAACATAATACTGACAATTTAAACACAACCCTTGTGTTGAACAACTATTTCTGTCCTTACAAGCTGGGATAACTTTAAAAGTTCTGCCTGCCAAGCCAGACCCTAGGGACTGGGACAGAGAAGGTCTTGCAGGAACAACCCCTGAGAATAAGCATGCCTGGGGAGAAAATTTAGGCTGTCGCTTATATGCTGTTGATGTTGAGGTTAGTAATAAAGCTATTCCTCCTGAAGAGGTTATGTTTAGACTATATGTAGAATGTGTGTATTCTGTTCAAAACAGGCTAGAAACATCATTTGGTTACAGACATCTTTCAGTACAACCACTAAGGCTTAAAATAGACTCTACCCCAATCAGATACTTTGCTTGTTCTATAGTGATGATCATTTTTCCTCATATGGTTGCCCAAACCAAACAAAATGCCAGCAAGAACTTGATGCAGCATGGGAATAATTCAGGACCACATTCTGAGGTAAGGCTGGTGGGTCCCTAGGAACGTAAATGAACTGGAGAAAACGATGCTGGGGTTTAGCCACAGAAATGTGTATTTTTTGTGAACAGTGAATCCAAAACTGCTTTCTCAGTAGTTCCATAGGTAGCTCTGTAGCTTAGCTGTGTAATTCAGCTAAAAAAAGAAACCCTAAGAAGAGATGTACTCTTACTGGGAGTTGAGATATAATCACAACAAGAGCAGAACTGCTGTGGAATATGTGGAAGAGTTTCTGAAAGGATCCTCGTCTTGGAGAAAAAGAGAACTGAACAGGATAGAATAGCATTTAATGCTATTTCATAACTCCAGGCCACTGTTGTGATGGCATAGCTTAAACTGTCCTGTCTGAGGGCAAAGACTGGGAGACTAGTTTTGTAATAACACTGCTTTTCTACTGACTCATTCTGTGACCTTGAGCAATGCACAACCTCTCTGTGCCTCAGTCTACCCATCTGTAAAACTCAGATAATCTTGACTTTACAGGATATTGTGACATTTCAGTAGTGTCTGTAAAACGCTTTGAGATCCTTGAACAAAACGTGTTAGGCAAATGCAAACAAGTATATTATTATTGGAGAAAATGAAGCTGGGCTATTTTTCTGATTGTGCAAGTGAAGATGGAAGTGCTGAATTTTGGTGTCCTTTAAACTAACTCTTTGCAGAATCATATGTTCCCTAGCTTCATATGTTTCTTTTACAAAGAAAAAGCATAATTCACTTTGTATCCTGTATTGCTGGCAGTATTTCTCAAGTTCAAAGGCAGTTGAAGGGAATGAAGTTTTGGAGAGCCATGTTTCCATCCCAAAGTCACTGTACACCTCTTGACTATTCCTCAAATTTTGCATTGCACATTTAATAGTTCAGGGCTCACTCTGTTTTTGTTACTTACCAAATATTGTAACAATAGCACTTTCCACAGAGAAAAGATATCCCGTGTATGGTTAAATAATACAACCCAGGGTGAATTACACAGCTTCGGACTTAAATTTGAGGATTTGCTTTTAAAACACTCTGTGATGTTTGCAAGAAATTGCATATGAAAGTCCATGTACCAGCAACAGTGCAGAAATTAGAAGTTTATAACACTGTCAAACAGGGTCTAAATATTGCACAGAGCTGCTTGTGTGGCTGCGTGGCTCAGAAACGGATGCCTAATGGGGTACATATCAATGTGTCATGACTGTTTAGTCCCTTAGCCACTCGGGATCTGGTTAGGTATCTACAAACAGCTCAGTAAAACCCAGCTTTTGAGTGACATTTTCATGGATGTGAGTGAGCTTTTCCTAATTCAACTTGTATCTCCTTCTGTTAATAAATATAATCACCATAAATGCCTGGCTACATCTTTCATTCAAGAATCATAAGGCACTTTCACCTACCTATGAAGGAGAAATGTAGGAGCCCCATTTTACAGCTAGGGAAACTGAGTCACAGAGCAGTGACATGACTTACCCAAGGTCCCACACTGAGGCTGTTACACAGACAGGGATCTTATTCAGATTGCCTGATTCCTGCTCTGTGAACTAGCCACACGAGTTACCGCCTGCAAGCTTTCCTTTATTTTAAACCTTTTTCTTTGTGTCTCATCCGCCCTCGGTCTTTTCCTTCACCTGCCTCTCTTGTCCCACTCACCTTCCACTCTCATTTTTCTACCCCCACGCTGCCCAATCCAGACCTGCTTTCTTCCCATAACATTTTTCTCAGTCAAGTGTAATGGTTCCCATCCATGTTGCTTCCTCATCATACTTTCCCAGAGGTGGGATGTGTTCCCAACGTTCAGGGCCAGAGCAAAGATGCTTAGGAGAGTCTGAAGCACTTGATTCTGACGTTTTCCTCCACCTTCCTACACTGAGCTCCATCATGTTGCACTGAGTGTGTCTACACAGCAATGGAGAGGCCCATTTGCACCCCACATAGATGCACCAAAACTAGCTGTGATTGAGCTAGCTTGCTAAAAATAGCAGGATAGCTGCAGTGACATGGGCTTCTCACCTGAGTACCGGACCCTTGGATGGCTAGGCGCTATTTTTATCAAGATATCTTGGTCACTGCTAGCTCAAGTATGCCTACACTGGCTATTTCAATTGCTGTGTAAACACACCCTGAGAGAGGCCCATTGAGTGGAGATGAGGAAAGACCATGTGGAATTCAAAGCTTTGAACAGCAGCAGCCCCTAGTAACCAAGAGCAGGACCTGTAGGAAGAACATTGCTCGTTTTCTGCAGCCCTGGTTAGGAGGGATATTCCGCTGGGAGGCCTGTTATAGGAATTGGATATTTGGGAATGATGCCTGGGGGAAGACAGTTGGAAGATGCAGGCTGAACAGATTAGTTAGGCATAACCTTGGGTTGGATTGCTATCGGATTTGGACAGCTGGAGATAAAAACATTTAGGAGCCATGGCCTGAAGTGAGCAATTGGGAAAGAAGGAGAAGTGAAGACAATGAAGAGAGGAGGAAATGCTAATAGAAAGGAGGGTGAAATGTCAGAGACCAGTGGCAGACAAGTGAGGTAAAAAAGGGATAAAAAGAAACCAAGAGAAGCATTAAAAGAAAGAAAAACAGATTGAGACATTCATCTAAAAATTATATGAATCAGCTGGTTTGCATTTTGGTGGGCATGTGAAAGGGCTGAGTTGCTGAATGGGGGCTTCTATGGAGCTCCCTGCCATTTGCCAGATATTCTCTAAAGATATTGGTGGTGTTAATAATGCTTTATTTAGACCGGTAAAAGGGCTCACAAGATAGTATATTTAGCACTTATGGTATTTTTGTAACTTGGTGTAGGAATCTGAAGTTTCAGCACTGATCAAAAGAGGTGACTGAGTCATCTAGTTTGAATTATATCTAGATGTTGTCAAGAGAGGTAGCAGTGTGCATTATGGACTGTAAATAATTCATAGACTGAAATAGACAGGCATTTTTCTAGTGAGGAAGAAACAGGTTTCCCCCATTTTCATGCATTCCCTGGGAATTGACTTCCTTGGGATACTAAACTTTTTCAAGTTCCAAAGAGGGAGCTGTGTTAGTCTGGTTCAGTAAAACAAAAAAGTTGTCTTGTGGCACTTTTAAAGACTAACACATTTATTTGTCACATGAGCTTTCATGGTTGAAGTCCCACTTTGTCTTCACCCATGAAAGCTCAAGCAACAAATAAATTTGTTACTCTTTAAAAATGCCACAAGTCTCCCTTTTAGTTTTGCTAAACTTTTTCAGGGACCTTCCTTTCCTACGGGAGAATAAACTCTAATGAGCAATACAACTAGCAGGAAGTTGCTAAAGAAAACCTGCTGAAAGTTCTGCCACCTGCTGTTAGAACTGCAATACTATATGTATGTAGCTTGACTATCTTTATGAGGATTGTACCTTTAAAGCTCTGATATCCAATCTTTAATAATAGCTCTTGTGACAGGATAGTGTTGTACAGAAATAGCCTCTTCTCCCAGGAACAAATTGTCTAGTCTCTCCCTCCTGACACTTCTCAGCATGCTTCCAAAGGGATAGCCGTGTGTGTCCCTTGCAGAAAAACAACTGAGTCCTGTGGCACTTTTAAAGACTAACAGATTTATTTATCGCATGAGCTTTTGTGGGAGAAAATCTCACTTCGTCAGACAAAGCGGGATTTTTCTCCCACGAAAGCTCATGTGATAAATGTTAGTCTTTAAAAGTGCTGCAGGACTCTGTTGTTTCTCAGCATACTGTTGCTCTTTTACAGGATTTTTTCTCCTAGCAAGCCCTTCTGGATGTTAGCCTTTATATCTGGGAGAGGAAAAGTAGCTGCAGCCCCAGTGTGGCTGTTTTGAACTTCTGTCTCAGTTAGCAAGTATTCTTCACACATGTTTTGTTTCCTGTTTAGACTCGTGGGGATAGTACATTCCCATAACTCTACAGTGTGGGTGTGACAGTGCTGTATTACCCAGAGGCAACATCTGAAGGCATTGTCCCTCCAGTAGGCACTGTGGTACCAGGAGCACCAAGACAGGCAGGAGATGCAGCAAATGCTCTTCTATGTGTCTGGTTGGAAGAGTTGGAGGAGCCTTTTTCCCACTATCTCAGAGTATTGCAATGAAGCAGCTCCTATATTTAGATATCAGAGGCTGAGATTGTGGCAGGGATGTCCAAAGGAGAACCATAATAGCATCTTACTACAGCATCTTACCTGCAGCTGAGTGCGTCGCTATCTCCTCCTCCTCTCCCCACATTGTGGTGCTGAGGTCTGGTGTCTTTGGAACCATTAGGAAATAGGAAAATACACAGAACTGCTCTCTGAGGGACAGATATTGAAAATACACTTTCTAATTTTGCAACTGCAATGTGTGGGAGCAAATGATTACGGGTACAGTTTTGGTTCTGTATTTATTTGTGGGCACAGATGGCACTTAGGCTTCCTCACTGATTATGCAGTGTTATTGTAGCTGTGTTGGTCTCAGGATATTAAAGAGACAAAGTGGGTGAGAAAATATCTTTTATTGGAGCTACTTCTGTTGGTGAGGGAGACAAGCTTAGACAGCTCTTCTTCAGGTCTGGAAAACTTACTCCAAGACAAGTCAACAGAGTCTTGTGGCACTTTTAAAGACTAACAGATTTATTAATCGCATGAGCTTTCGTGGGAGAAAATCCCACTTCGTCAGACGCTTTGAAGATAGGAAAGTTACAGAGTGGGAGGAAATTAAATGCAGGGGAGTGTATGACATAGCATCAAGTCAGGCTGTAACAGCAAATCAAAGTAGGTGTTACGATTCAAAACACTGGGGAACAGCGCCACTGCTCAGTACAAGGTTTGAACAGATTGTTAGCACAAGTAGTTAACACATATTTCAAATTCCGAAGGGGTAGCCCTGTTAGTCTTGGTCAGTAAAACAAACAAGGGGTCCTGGGGCACTTTTAAAGACTAACACATTTATTTATCGCATGAGCTTTCATGGGAGAAAATTCCACTTCTTGGATGCTTTGAAGATGGGGAACTTGCAGAATGGGAGGAAGTTAAATTTCAAAGGATCATTCAAGATGAAGTGGCTCATTAACACCCCTCCAGTCATAAGTAGGAAAGGAACTGTAGAGGGTGTTGTTAGTGGGTTACAGACTGTTGTAATAAACCATAAATGCAGTCTCTGTTCAGTTCATGATTTTTAGTGTCTAGAAATGTTTAAGATCTCCGGTTCATCTTTTGAAAGCAGTGTGCAGGTTTCCCTTGAGGGTGAGGACAGAAAGGTCACACATAGAAAGTGATCGCTTTGTGAAAAGTGTTCATCCTCAGGTGATATGGTGGTTTTGTCTTTTCTCATTTTCTTGTGCATGTTCACAGGACAATAATAAAAACTGTTTTCCTTTTCTTCAATGCGTGAATTTTTGATGGCAAGGCACACTGAGCCCTGGCCTACGTTTGCCACCATTTTTGGCAGCAGTAGATGGGAGATAGTTACTTAAAATAACTTGAGTATCTCTCTTCAGCTCCCTAACATCCCCTTATCTCGGCGGCTCCACAGTGCTGAGTCGAAGGGAAATGCCCTCCCTTTGACTCAGCGCTACTCCACTTGACAAGGTGGACTTCAGCGTTCGACTTCCTGATCGACTGAGTGGGTCTTCACAAGGAAGTTTGAACTGATGGCGACGAAATTGCTGCCATCAGTAGAGGCATGCCCTGAGTTACTTCTCATGAGACAGATTCAGGAGAGATTCTACTAGAACTGAGGAAGAGTATGTATGTTGTATGACACTGGGACTTTGTAGATTTTAATGTCTTCTATAAAGACAATATTTCTCTTTAGAAAAGTTTTATCATTTATTAATGGGAGGGGTCTCATTTTGCATTGGAGTTGCATTACTCTTTCCTCCCAGAACTTTCACATGCTTTTTCTCAGCAATTGAAGTTCTTTGTTCAAGAGCTAGAATCTCTGATGAAACCAGATCCAACTTTGATTCACATGAATCAAATTTAGATTGTAGGGTTTAAATAGTCATTGGAATTCTTTCTAGTGAAATTTTTGAAGTCCCCCCAGTTTCAATTTGTTTATAGTGTCAGTTTCTAGCATAACTGGACTTTCCCAAAAGGTCAATAGAGACCAGCAAGGCAACTGAGGAGTGAGGGGGACAACACCTCTTCTTTTATTATTTATCTCTTATAGTGCTGTAGTACTGACAGTTGATAGAATTTTTCTATCCTTCCTCCCTTCCTTTAGGAAACATAATCTTGGAGGGGGGAGCTAAGCACAAAAATGTAGATTAGAGGTTATAATACTAAGGGAAGAAAAAAAAAATCAAGATATAATAGGAAAATTGTATGGTATGGTGTCCTGGGGAAGCTGCCTTTGGACATAAGTGAACAAAAGGAGAATATTGTCAGTACATGATTAGACCTTGATCTGGCAATCAGATCTGCATGGGTGAACTCTTGCACTACCCCAAAGCCACACTGAAGTTAAGGAGAACTTTGTGCTGGTTCAAGGCTTTGCCCACTTGGATCCAGTTCCAGGTTTGGGACCATAGTAATTTACATTCAGTAAAGAAAACCAACTGCAGCAGAGAAATAAATCAAGAATAAACTTACTACTATCCCCCACTTGCTTGAAATCACTTCCCAATCTCAAAGGATAAAATCAGTGAGAACAAACGAACAGCACTATATTAAAATAAGAGGAAAGGCCTCTCCAGTGCAGGCAGTACATACCCAAGAAATGAGCTTTTGTTTGCTCTTTCAGTGCTGAGGATAAGTCAGGTGGAGCTAAAGAACCTCCATGCTAGCAGAAGTATTAATCTATATACAGTTTGTAAAATGTGCAGTAAAGATTGCAAAAGGTATATACTACCTTGGGTCAGTGTTCTGTGAGTTTGCTTGTAATGTAATGTAATGTAATGAAGAAGATCATTTACAAAGTGTGGTGGACTTGGATTCAAGAAGTCTTCGTTCAGTTCCCGACTTCGCTACAGGCTTTCTTTGTGAGTCTGAACAAATCTTCTCTCTCTGTGCCTTCAGTTCCCCGGCTATAAAATGGAGATAATGCTTTCTTTCTCTGAATGTGCAGTTAGACTGTAAACTTTTTGGTACAGGGAACTCTCTCTTCCTATGTGTTAATTTAGCTTTTAGCACAATGGAGCTTTGCTCTTACTTGGGGCATCTTGAAGCTACCATAATACAAATAATAAATACTAGTAATAGATTGATGTTAGGAAGTAAGTTGATTGTGTGGTCTTGTAGGTTAATGGAAGTGTATGTCGGCATTGCAAGGTTTCATTTTTAATAACTTTGCATGTAACCGTTTTTTATCGCACGAGACAATATTATAAGTTAGCGTTATGTAGACTCTCCCAAAGTAATAATTGGATCTATTGTTGTCTGAGCTTCTTGCTGATTACACCATAAATCAGGTGAAGCGATGGTGACAGAGAGAGGGGATTATACAGGAGTAGGAAAACATTAATTTCCACACATTCATGATGATCCCTCCAAAGCCAACTCAGATGTTAACCTCCTACTGAGGCTAATGGGAGTGGTGTTTTTAAATCCCCTATTCAGCTTTGGAAATCTGTCTCACCCATTTTGTATTTTTAAAAGGTGTAAAATTTCAAACCCCCATCATCTGCAAACTCATTTCTGTTTTTTGCCAAACTTCCCAGAAAAATACCTTAGGCAGAGATGCAACATTTGGATTTTTAGGAAGAATACAACAGCTCTTCATTTTTGGATTCTCGAGAGACTTTTAGAAGGAGTTGACACGAATAATCTCTTCAGAATTTGAAAACTCATGCTCGCAAAGCCATAACAGTGCATTACCTGTATTAAAGAATGTCACTTGTAACCTTTTAATTAACGAATTATTGAATATAGCATTAATGAAGAAATGCTATGCCACACAAAATACTCTCTGTATTGTTTTCCTTTGCATATACTGCAGTAGAAGCCATATGTGGCTGTCATATATCATAGATTCTAGAACCTCCAGATCGGTATCTTGCTCAGCCTCCAAACAATAAATTATGTGAAGATAAAAACTTCTTGAAAATGATAAAAGATGTGTTTTTATGGACTGTGTAAACATGACTGTTTTTATTCTACAGTCCAATAAATTATCATTGAAGAATTATTTGAAGGCACACAAGCTGGAACTGTACTGTATAGCTAAAATGTTTTATTTCTGTACATGCGAGAAGATTGTAGTTTTTCCTCTTCATAGTTATTTGCCTCATGCTGTCCCCTACTGCAGTCATCACACTATCCAACACGATAGAAAGGGGTGTGTTTGCACACGCTGTCACTGTGAGAACACTGTTGCTTCCTGTCTCAACTTGAGAACTAGTAAATAGTGACCGCACACAGTCCATAATCTGTGGGATTTATTCGGATATCACAGTGGTATGAATTCAGAGGAACTTACTAGTTTAAAATTTGGAGCAACGATAGCTAACATTAATACCAGGGCTGTTTTATGAGTTTAAACGTAAGAGATCAGAAACAGTACTTATCTGTCAATTTTCATTATAACTTTCACTCTCCCCTGCCATCTTAGCTTAAGACTCTGAAAGTAGCGTGTCACTCCAAATGTCTGACTCACATATCCTGGACTTGAAAATGCTCTCTTCTTGTCATGCAAAAGTAGAGAGGAGAGATTTTAGGACCTGATACTGTGATCTATACACACAACCTCTTTCTCTCTCCTCCCTCTCAGATGTTGGCCACAAGTTTAGTTTGGATCAACAAAGTCAAAGCACAGAATATTTTTAGAGTCATATTAACGATATACAGATATTAACAGAGCAGTGGAAGAGACATAAGATAAACACAAATATAAAATAACTAAATAGAAGTGTTGTTACATTTAGATCTAACTAGTATAGGAATCTCAAAGCTGAGACTTGAAATTGCAGAAACTATATTTAGCTTCTTCTCGGCATATTTAGAGAAAGCAGACTTGCCTGCTGCAGGGCCTATGTAGCTGGCAGACTACCCAGCCCTGATGAAATGTGGACCTTCTGCTGTCCTGGAACCAGTCCAGCTGTCTAAATTTATGGCAGCCCACTGACCACCCTTTTCCTGGCAAGACAGGATCTATGGTTTCTCCCCCTCACTGATGACTTTTGAAATACCTCAAAACTGTCAATTCCAGTAGGGTTAAGATAGAATAACTGCTGTTTCTAAGCTATGTTGTATTCAGGGTGATATTTTCTCAAGAGGACTGCAATGATGGGATATTTAATTACATTCATTAGGTTTGACTCTCTAGTTTGACACCACTCTGACTCAAGTAATTGAAATGGGAGTTAATCCTGTTTTACGTAGGTGTGTGTGAGATCAGAATCCAGCCCACCATCATTACAGAGAATGGATCTAGTGGCCTTGATACCCAGGTCCAAGCAAACTGCTTGGTTCAGGACCTACACCCTCATTCTGAGCCTGGCCAGGAGTTGTTCCAGTCCCATTCCCAGCTCAAACTTGTTCTGGCTGGTAGTAGACTGGAAGGGACAGTTACATCAGCTAGGAATTGCTGGAGCACAGAAATACTCTGACCACATTTCAGGCAGTCCTGGTTATGCCAGCTTCATGCCACCCACAGATTCCTCCATGCTGAGTGAGTCCTCAGTTCCCTGGTTTACAGATCCTCTGCACTGTCAGGATATCATAAAGAGGCTATACTAGGACAGAGGATCTGGTCCATTTTTCTCACTGCTTGGAGGTCTTTATTTTTAAAGTCATTATGTAGTTCAGAAGTAGGCTCTGTGGGCAGTTTCTGATTTGCATGGCACTTTTATGCTTTGTACATTAGACATAATAGATACGTTAGTATTTTAGGCAGTTAACATTTCTCTTTCCGAGTACATGAATAGATGCTTAGTGATTCTTAGTACCAGAGCACCCCAAACAAAGAAAATAAATAAATATTATTATTAACAACAATAACAAGGACAAGATTATTGCAATTTTTCTAAACCTTGATTTTTTTATGTTTGCAGATGTCTGAAAGTATGTCTTTTGCCAAATTAAAAAATTCTCGTGTGTTTTAAAACAAGTTTGAATGTTCTTCGTTTTCCCAGTTTCTTGCTAATCTTTAAAAGAGAAAGCTTTTTCAATAGGTAGCTCACATGGTTTCACTGTCTAACCATACATAAATGGTGTAGAATCATGCAAATTGGTATCTGTTTACTTATCCATGTTTCTAATAATGAATAGGTATAAAACAGTCAAGTAGTCCTGTGGGAAATACTGTTTAATTCTTTAATTGTATAATTCAGTCCACAGTGCATCATCAGATGAATAATTGGTTCTGATGTTCTGAAATCTGCATTCCATGTTGGTTTCTAGAAAAATGTCTACATTCCCTTTGCTAATTGAAAGAATCTGAACATACTTCCAACTTATTATGATGGGGTGTTTTCCTCTGGTATTCCCTAGTTCAGGGCCCCTCTTTGTGGTATCACAAACTCAATACTACTGAATATCAAAATGTAGCTTTTTATGCCTGTGATGTCCTTAACATTTTAATCATACAAAAATGTCAGGGTTTATTAAAATAATAACACCACCTCTTTCTCTATAACACTTTCCATCTTATGGTGCTTTACAAAGGAGAGTGATATCCTTATAGCCATTTTACAGATGGAGAAACTGAGGCACAGGGAGGGAAATAACTTACCCACAGTATACAGCAAGCTAGGGGCAGAGTACAACGCAGGTCTCCTATGTCCAAGTCCAGTGCTTGGTCCAGTAGGAAACAATGCCTCCCATTCAGCTGTAACAGACTATGCAGACTATGATTTGGTGAGAAAGCTGGTGCACATACATTTTAAAACAAAAATCACTTTTTCTTTACAGAGCAATCACTTTGACTCATTAGATACATATATTCTAGCAGGCTGAAATTCACTCTGGAACAGAGGGCTAGAAAAAGGCACTCTGTACCACTTAAGACTCCCATTAGGATTATGTAGGGGTCTTGGACCACAGGGTGGATTTGGCTAATGCAGGACTGGCACAGAAGGTCACTTTGGAGATGGGCTGGAATCAGTGCTTAACTTGTGCCAGGCTTGGCAGTTCACAGTTCTGGCACCTCTGGCACTGCTTGCTGCATCACTTATGAACGTAAAAAAAAAAATTGTTTGAGCTCTGGCATCTCTTTTATTACAAATGAAGCACTGGCTGGGATGGTTTGGGGGAAGTCACAGGGAACGGTTTTTATGGAGTCACTGGACCTATGTTCCCTATATCCAATGGTGTGTGAAGAGGCTAGAGGTATTATTCCAGTCTGGAAAACAAGCTGTATGGGTACAGAAATCCAGGCTGTCTTGGAGGTGAATTCATTTCCTCAACCTCCCTGAGTTCCACTTGCATAGAACCTGAATACTGGGGCTTTATGTGAATGGACTGAATTTCACACTTAGTGCACATAATTATACCCTGCAAATAGTCTATTATATTAATTGAACACTGATTGGCTTCTATATTACATACCACCAGTACATGATTATGTTCCAAATGCCACACATCAATGGTTTAGTGTACACAGTCATCTTTCTGATTAATTTGCACAATATATAGTCTAGATAAAAAAGGGCACCACACCTGTACCATGCACTTTCAAATAATGCTCATCGGTAAGTGCAACCTAAGGAATAAAGGTGTTCTTTGTGGAAGAGAACTTAGTAACCACAGCACATACACAACCTCTAATTTGAATAAAATTCCCTTCCTCAAAAATAACCTGTCTGTAAATATTAAAGTGCCATCATACTTCAAGTTATTCATATACCTTAAAAATGTATGAAAGTTATTTTGAAAAGCAGTTCTGCTCTGAAAACTGACTGTAAAAGCAACATATTTATTGACATTCAATTATTGCTATTTTCTCAATGCAGACTCAACTACAGCTCCTACAGGCTGGCTAAATTCTTCTCTTGTGAATCCAAACCAAAAGGATTTGCAGTTCAAATTAAGCCCTCAGGGATACCTTTGTAGCCCCGTAGTCTTCAAAAGGTTGGCACAGGTACCACTGAGAGGAACTTATTAAGCAATTGTATTAGATAGGCACAAGGCACCAAATCTAGCCCATTCTTTGCTGTGATGGCTCTACGGTTTCCAAAAGTGAAAAACATAGTTTTATCACTGTGAAGAGTCACTCTGCTTTTATACAGAGGCACAAGACTGTAGAGTAAGAAGGTATCATTTTTCAGCATAGAAGCACATTTTAAAATATCAGCTCAGCTTAAAGAAAAAGATGGACAGAATAATACATTATTTTGTGCCAGTGCTGCCCAGCCAGTCGTTCTCAGGAGACATTCCTGCCCTGTGTGTAAGAGTATTAAGAATAATGGAGACAACAAACAGGAGGCAGTGTTTTGTTTTGTTGTGAGTTTTATAATAATATTACTGCCTAGATTTATTTGGATGAAAATCTAAAGAAGCCAAGTGAAGTGTAAAAGGTGGTGGAGAAGAAATCAAACTTAGCTTATCCCTTGCCTCCAAATAAAATCTGGAAAAATATATGCCAAGATGAAAATAGCAAATTGTTAGGTGATTATAAACTCCCATTTCTTATGCAAGGGTTTCACATCCAGTAATCTAATTTGGTGTGACTTGGCACATATTTTTGGAAACTTTATTCAGAGGCAATGTTAAGTTAAGTTTGGGAGAGGGACGTAAAAGAAGGTGGTGAAAGATTACTGGCAATCAGGAAGCAGCTGGATTGCTACTGTAAATAATTGGCAGTTCTCTTGTGAGGCCACCCTGTTAGCAGGTGGCGTTGATCCTGGTGGGAGATAAGTATGTTAACTTTTTTTTTTTAATCCTTTAACTATATTTTGCCTCCTCATAAATTCACTTACTTTAAGAAAGTACTAATTTGAGCATAACTATTATCATCATTTTAATATTACTTCAGTCAAAATATAGTTTCTCTTTACTTTGACCATAACTAGAAGAAATAATATTTGTCAATTACCTTGATGTTTGCAGAGTTATAGCTGTGTAGGTCCCAGGATATGAGAGAAAGTGGGTGAGCTACTACCTTTTATTAGACCAGTGCTCTTCTTTATATCTGGAGAAGATAACTAGAGGGTACAAGCTGAAAGGTATTTTACAGGGTATACCTTATTTTTCATTTGGACACTTTGATTACTTTCTCCAGGCCTGAGGAAGAGCATCGTGAAGCTCAAAAACTTGACCCTCCTCCAACAGAAGTTAGTCCAATTATTTTGTTGTCATATGATCTTTACACACAGACATAGAAAATTATTATACCAAAAGGTACATTCATATTCAAATTTAAAAATTAATAAAAAGGTTAATTACTAGTAAAGTTGAAAGTGTGTAGAAGTGGGAAATGTAAACTTTCAATAGAATAATTCTTTTATTGCAAACCCCTGCCCCGAAACCCTAAAGTCTAGGGAAAGTCTAGAAATAAACCATCTGCTCCTTTTTAATTTACAAGGACTGCATGCAAATCATGACTCTCATCCAGCCTTAACTTTGCCCTCTTTTAATTTGCATGAGTACATGTAAAGTTAAGAACATATTACTAGGAGACTATAAAACCTCATTTCCTTACCAAGGGATCTATATATGTAATATGCTATACTAGACTCGGAAGCATTAGGTTTTTATTGGTAAATGTCGGCAAATGTTAATTTCAGCATATACACACAAACTGACAAATATTTCCATTGACAATAATTTAAATGTACAGGTAGGCAAAGTAAGAAAAAAGTCACTTAAGAAATGAGTTTGATGTAAGGCTATTTACCTTGTATATTTTGACATGTCATGTTCACAATTTGTGTTTTAACAGTTATAAAGTTTTAACTTTACAAATCTTAATGTGTACAGTCCTTGAATAATTATAGTCTGACCTCCTTTCCCCCCCCCCCCCCCATGTTCTACAATAGTGAAAAGGTAAATTGATAAAAACTGGAAAAAATACTTACAGAAACATCAATATTATACAAAAATAAAACCTGAGTTCTGCTAATTCTACCTGTAACTTTAACAGAAAGGCTGCTACAATAGAAATGTTCAAATGTCAGTTGGTAAATGTACCCATCAGGAATGTCTATATATTCTTACATTTATGTAAGACCCTGTGGATGGGATCCACCAGGGATGTATGCATTGCAACACTGAGCGTCGTGTCACCTAGAAATCACAGGCATCACATTGTGAACCACAAAGCCATGTTAGGTGCTGAGGCACCCTAATGAATGCAGAGAAAGAGGCATCACAGAGTGCAATTCCCCAGCATGCTAAGTGAGGAGCTGCCTAAGCTAACCACTGGGAGACGCTGAGAAGAAGGATGTATGCTAAGCCCTGCCCCTCTCTCAGAAATAGGGTGTCTAAATGATGGCTTCAGAGAGAGGCATCTAGATCTGTTTAGTGATCCACAAATGGGACCCCACCTCTTGGAGTTAGGTGGCTTAGATGCTTAAGCCGTTTCTTATAGGACTGAATTGGGCCCTCAGCACAAAATGGGGTGGAGGTACCACTGGCCATCTTCTAATATTTTGCCTACTGCTTAAAGCACTTGCCTGGGATATGAGTGATGCAGGTTCAATTTCCCTTTCTCTGCCTGGAAGAGAGAACATTGGGAGAAGCCCGTTCAAATGCTGTCAGGAGAACACTCTAGTCTATGGGATAGTCTGATGTGTAGCTCCCTCAAACCTCTGCTGTTGCACTGTGGCCTAATAACTGTTCAAGAATTTAGAGTGGAACAGTCATTGAGCCAAAGAGAGAGAGTGTTTCAGTGTTACGGCACCCACTTGGGCCCCATCTCTATACTCCAATCACACTGTCATTTATCTACAGTGGAACAGGAGATAGAGTCCCATGCCAGAATCTCACACAGCTTAATGCTACAAGCACACTCTTAGCATGGTAGGGGACCCTTGTTCAAAGCAAAGGGGGACTAAGCCTCGATCTTCCACAGCTCACCGAGTGCTCTAACACTGAGGATAAAATTATAAGGTAGATAGTGACATCTCCTGTCTAGATTTTGAATGGGACTTGATCCAGTAGGTGTCTTCCAAGGCTGCCCACTGGATTGGGCCCTGCATGTGACTTCAGTGGCCAATGGCTCTTTCCCTGGGTTGTGAAGTATTCTGGGGCTCAAGAGGGAGTTAAGTGTCCAGATGCCTAGAATGGGGGCAGCAGAGCACATGCCCAGAGGCATAAACAGAATTCAGTAGTTTTGTGGATCGCAGTGGAGGGAAAACTGGGTCTTGCACACCTAAGTACCTTTGTGCTGAATTTATGGGATGGAATCCACAATCAGAAACCGCAAAGATAGCATTTCTCTTTAATTTGCAAAAAAATCTTAGAACTCATTCCAACTTTTTCACTAGGAAAGACAGGGAGTTCTGCCACACTCTCTCATGCACCCTTTGATCAAACTATGGCCTGACTGTGAAAATACATGCAATAATAAGTAATAGCCCAGGGTTCCAGGCTCATTATTTAGTAATTTACTTTGAACAAAAGCTGATTCAGACATTAACAGTCAGTTTCAATACTCTATTAAACTTAGATGCCCCAGCTTTTGAGTGGCAAATTTGAGACACCTTGGACCTGATTTTCAAAGGCAGTGAGTAGCTGCACCTCCAGCTGACTTTAACTGAAGTGCTTGGTTGGCCCTTCTGCAAATTGACCTATGGTGTCTCATGTTGGGCATCCAAAGCGAGTGATGACTCTTGAAACTTTTGGCTAAAGCTGGCTTTGCGAGCATCGCCTCAACTAGATGAAAGTTGCTGACCAATGCAGATTGAAAGCGGTTTTACCTTTGGCTCTTGAAATAAGGGCAATAGGGGCAGTAAGTGATTGGCTTCCAAGATCATTGTTTTGGCTAAGGCCACAGTCAATTTAACAATTGCTCTTGCTGGTTTGTTTTGGTCACACCAGCTGTTTTCTCTGGAGGAGAGGGAAGAGACTGGTGCATCCCTGTGCTGGGCACCACCGTTTCCCCTGCACGGTCTTCCCCGCCAGAGCCAAACAGCTCCCAGAGAAAGGAAAGGGACTACACACTCCGGCACTGCAGAGGACTCTGGGGCAGGTGCACTGCCTGAGTCTCTCCCACTTTGCTCCTTAGAGCCTGGCAGCCCCCTGGGCAAAGCACTTAAGACAGAGCTGTGGGCGCAGTCGACCCCCCCCAGAGAGCGCTGACCCCAGCCCCACCTCACCCCGCTTCCCTCCCACCTCCGGGGAGCGCGGAGCCCGATCCCCGCGTTCCATGGGCACTTACTCGCCCCAGGAGCGCGCGCGCGTCACCCACAGGGGCGGGGGGAATCTCGGGAGGCCTCCCCCGTCCCGCTGCATGGGGGGAGGGGGGACTCGACTCAGCCGGAAGCAGCCGAGACGAGCTGAGGAGGGGGGGGGGACTCCCCGCTCTCCCTGCCTGGCCACGCTGGGGGCGGTGACTCAGCCCAGCCCCTGGCAGGGAGGGGCGGCAGCGCGAGGCCCCCCCCCCCCGCCCCGGCTCCTCGGCCCGCGCATGCGCAGCAGCTTCAGCCCGGAGTTGTGAATGGTGCGGCTGTTTGGCCGGAGTTTACAAGCCGGGAGGAAGTCGCGAGGGGAGGGGGCGGCCGGGAGGGAGACGCGCGGCGGCGCGAGCGCTGGCGGTTCTAGGGCGCGAGGCGGCGGCCGGGGCAGGGGGCGCGGGAGCCGTCGGGCCGGGCGGGGGGTGCGGACGGAGGGCAGCTCGGGGGAGGCGGCGGCGACCCCACCATGCCGCGGGTTGTCCCCGACCAGCGCAGCAAGTTCGAGAACGAGGAGTTCTTCAGGAAGCTGAGCCGCGAGTGCGAGGTGAGGGGACCCCGGCCCGGCCCGCTCCCCGCCTGCCCTTATCCCTGGCCGCCGGCCCCTGGCGGGCTGGACTCTCCTCTGATTTGCCTCCTGTCCCTCGCAGATAAAGTACACCGGCTTCAGGGACAGACCGCACGAGGAGCGGCAGGCCCGCTTCCAGAACGCCTGCAGGGACGGCCGCTCCGAGATCGTAAGTGCCGCGCCGCGCCGCCGGCCCCGGCCTCTCACCTGGGCCCCCCGCGCCGTCCATCCCCTTCGCCCGACCCGGAACTGCGCGAGCCCAGGCTGCCCCGCTCGCTGCCCGCCTGGCGGCGGCTGCGGAACAAAGCTGCCGATGCAGCCCCAGACCTTTCCGCGGCAGCCACTTCCTCATTGTCTGTCCCGGGTGTCGCTGGGCGAGCTGCGGGGCGCTTCATTTCAAAACTCCGCAGAGCCCGACGGCCCCCGCTCCACAGGTCGGGTCAACAACTGCTGCTTCCAGCAAAAGAGTTCGGGCCACCATGTTTTCGCTTGATGGGGAGGGAAAAAGGGAAACTAAAAACCGATCAGTCTAACCCATCCACCCATCTCCTTTAACACAGACAGAGTGTGTCTTTCTGTCCAGCAGCTTAACTAATGTGTGGCAACACTGGAAAAATAAGGAAGAGGAAAACTTGAAGTCATTGATTTAAAACTCGCATGAATGGGTGGGGCAGAGGGGATGATGTTCGAGGGATGGTTTTCAGAAATACTGTCAGTTGCAGGATGTAGGATTCATGGTATGGTATGTCTTCTGAGGCTTTTTTACAAAATATCCCTTGGATTATTTAAAAAATATTTACTAGAATAAGAAAGCACGAAATGTTGATGTAAACAATTATTTGCCAGGGAGAGGGCCTTGCATTGAAACATGCAGTGGTTGTGCTTCTAAAGCATAGCAGCCAGTTGAGGAAAGTTTTAGTTCTGTAAATCTGTTTTAGAAAAGAAGGGGAAGGTAAACTTTCATTAACAATTTAATATTTTTCATACAACCAGTATTTGTTTCTGTAAAAATTAATTTTAGAAAACTTCACTTTTGCTTAATTGTAAAAGAGCTAATTTTACTGTTCCTAGAAGAATAAAAATATATGTCTGGTACATTAGGATTAAAAATAGTACTATGCATGTGAAAAAAAGACTTTATAACCAACTAAATGATCTGTGAGGGTATGTTGGCAGCACTTCCTTCACCATTGCGTATATTGAAATTATAAGCTACATGTTTCAACTTTAAATTCCTTTGTCTTGGAAATAGTGATTTCCAGGAATAAATAAGACTGATAGGAATTGTTCTGAACTCTAGGTAGCCTATGATTTGGTTAAAATATATTAGTAAATAACTGTGGTATTATACTAAAATGGAAAAAAATGTGTTCACTGAAAGCTTTTTAAAGTGGAGTAAAAATCTTTTCTGAACCAAATTAGGCATATTTCAAACTAAACTTTAAAATTTAAAAAACAGGATTTTTTTCTTAGGGACAGTAACAATAGATCACTCTGATGCATGAAGTAAAATAGAAGAGTCCTATGGCTTCATGTAATCAAAAAGTGATTAGAACGTATTTCTTGATTAATGTCTGCTAATGCTTCTAAGACACAATCTGTATCTCACAGCATACTTGTTAGTGATGTGGTTATTTGTATAGTTTCTTAAAACATGCATATTCAAAAGTCACCAATTTTCTATCTAAAACCATGAAAATATGGCAGAGTTTTCCTCTAAGGGTTTGTTTCAAGAGAGATGAGGATATACATATTTTTTTTATTTTCATAAGAATTCTTTCATTTCTTATGACATATATTTGGCCTAATAAAACACTTCTATATACTTATCATAAACCTACATTACTACATAGTAAAACTAGCGATTTTTTTTAACGCAGAATGTACATATTGGAATATACCTTTACACAAATTATTAAAATAAGTTACTACATTTACTCTAATTTGTGAATAGAAGAGAGGAGTATATACTAGTTATAATCAGTTTTCAATAGTTGTTTAATAGAGCTAGAAGGTGTGTTGTATATTGTAAGTGAGCAAAGTTTGTAGAGAATTTATAGTAAAAGGAAGATATTACTCAACCACCTGTATAGGAAATTTCTTGGGTTTGTTTAACTTGTCCTCGAGCATGATTTTTTTCTTTAATTTTAAAAAGTTTACTTTTGGAAGTCAATTTATGGATGGAGAGAGACACAAAGTTTTGCTAGCTTTTTAAGTTCCCAGACAGGTGGCAGTGCACAGTCTGCCTCTATAAATGAGCATTTGGCTGAAAACTTTAGATCAAGGCTTATAAGTAGTTACAGCTAATACAGTTTGTGAAGAGTTATTTTTGTAAAATGGTAAAGTTAGAGTGATTTCCCATTGGATTTCTGTGCCTGACATCTTTCCCTAGCAATACTCTCCCCTTAAAATCACCAGTGATGGCTGTTATACACAACAAAAAAGGAGCCTTTAAAAGTGCCACAGTACTCCTTTGTTTTGGTTTTGCTGTTATACATAATTTTTCTGTCTATTATAACCATAAGAAATGGCTTCTCATTTTCTTGACCTAAAACATCTGGTTTGATCAGTAAGACAGATTGTTCTTTACACATCCATTTAAAAAGTAAGGGTACAGTGTGATCAAAGTTTTGAAAGCTAATTCAGTTAAAACAAAATACATAGACTGTTTGTGACAGATAAAAGGATTTATTCTCATCTCTGCACAGGGAGGTTTGTGCCTTGTGCTGACAGTATGTCCAGAAGCCTAAAGTAAATAAAGATGGGGTTTGGACATGAATGCATTATACAAAGGTCTGAATTTTCTAACTTCAGACCAAAGTGATCGTGTCATGAACAGTTTTTCTAAATCAAATAAATCCTTTGTTGAGATGTAGTCTTAAATTATCAGTGGTATATTGTTTTGGGTATTTCATGGAAAGGGCCATTTGTGGCCATAATAATCTTCCAAAACTGGTGATTGTGCATGTATAATATTGATGCTTATTTTTAATATATATTATACACCGTGGACCCAAATAGAAGAGCTTGTTTAGAACCAGTCTAGTAGGTAACAAAAAGCCCTTTGGAAAAGAAAAATTCATGTAAACAATAACCTTTACAATCTATTGAGCCATTAAACTTCTTTTGAAACGTAAAACCCCTCCAAACCCATGTAAAGCATATTTTCTGGATAGATTTCAATAGTCTTGGTCTCTTGCGTATGCTTATTTTATAATCACCCATAAACCTTTTATGGTAAATCTTTAACTTCAAATGGATTTAATTTTTTTATCATCGAACATCGTGACAAAAAGCCAAGAGCTTTAAAGGGCTATATCCAACATAAAACAACTGCTGGGTGCCTGACTTGCAGAAAGTCTGTCCTATTTTGAAGTCACTCTGTAACCTTGGTACCGATGTGATGGCCTATTCTTTTTTGTCGTGATTGCATACTATTGGTTTAGATGTTACATGACCATCAGGTTTCCATTCACTCTGTCATTTCTGACAGTCAGACTCATGGGAATGATACTTGACAAGGATTGAAGACAGGTGTTCCTTCCATGGCTGATATCTAATCATCAACTTGAAAAGCTCTGGATTGAAACATCTCTCTCCTTTATGGAGCTCAACCAGCATGTCAGAAATAGGGTTAACAGGACTGTAGATGTCTTACCAGCTCCCTACAAATGATGCTGGATGGTCAATACATCACTGATTTTTGCATATGTATGGATAGTAGTCAAACATATTTTTCCTGTGATTGGCAGGGTAGGAGAGGCATCTCCCAACCTACAAACAAAAGGTTCATGTGTGTAGGTGTGGGGGTTAGGGAAACATGGCGATAACAGCCACCTTAACATGATATATTAAATGGACTATTGGATTTTGTATGTAAACTCTAGACCTATTGGTTTGGGGGGGAAACACTATGCTTCTAAAAAGCCACACAATAAATCCTTCAGTTTTTTTCGATAGCCTCTATTTGGCCTGTTAGACTAAGGCTGCACCATTCCAGGAGGTTGGGGAATTGGTGTGCATTCACATTTTCTGTCATCTTCTCTATTCTCCTATTCCCTGTCTCCAAGCTTTTCTATAGTTTGCTGAACACGTAAGGATTTCTTCTCTTGATTCTTCTCACTAGTTTGACTTTCCCCTAAATAGAATATACTGCTATATAGTAGAGTTAGCATCCATGGGTCTTCAGAATCTTGTGCAGTTTGGAAAATTGCAAATGTCAGCTGGGTCAGACCTTTTAATATTTTGTTAGTGCCCAGTTTTTAAAGGCTAAAAAAATCATGAGAGGATGGCAGTGAAGCTGTTTGGTGTTACTGCATTGTTGATTCAGAACATTCTTTAAAAGATTGTTGTTTAAAATGTTGAATTTACATATGGAGCAAAAAACAAACTATAAATGATGTAATGCAAGGAAACTCCAACTGTGTTCTGATGATGATGGTTCTAGGTCAGTTCTCATGGTTTACATATTACCTGAACCTGTTGATGGAGTATATCCTGTGTTACACGACTGCCTACCTTTTTATGACACACTTAAAGTATCTAAAAGTTTTTCTTTGTATCTTCTATATTCTAAACAAATATTAATATACTGGTGCAATATCATTTTGATATTAACGATTGCTCTCATGTCAATTTTCATGACTGTCTCTGTTGGCTTAATGGGAATGCTCAAAAACTGCTTATAAGAGAAAGCCAACAGATGAACCGTAATCATGGGATATTAGTCTCCTGCTACAAAAATATCAGGATGAAGCAGGTTTCATTTTCAGTGAGAGATATTGATCCTGTGATACGGTTGTATTGCAATGACTTTTACAAAATGACACAGCACGACTTGTATTTTAAGTGATAGTACAGTAGAGCGATATTTTTTATTACCACTAACTTGCTGAATTCGGAGTTGCTTAGAGGAAAGATCTATTTTATGCCTCACTCAGTAAATCATCTCTATGAAGTCAGATTATTTTGAGCTACGTTTTTATATACTTATTATGAGTAAACTCTTTTCTGGTTTAGTTTCCTTTTAAATTTAAGTGAATAATGGCAATCAGTCCAGAAATTTGATTGCAACATATTCTATTAGACATAACCTTAAAATATGGTTATGTTCTGATACAAGTTTGTGTCCATGTATGCATATTTACACAGTGCACTCTCACGTAACTGAAATAGTGAATCAGAATTCTACTTCTAAATACCCACGTTGTATTCCCCTTCCCAACTGTGCACGGTAGAGCTCTGTTTCCCTGTTTCAAGTGCTGTGCTATGTGTGAGTCTAAACCGTTCATCAACTGAAAACAAAAAAGTTTCATTTTCATTCAAGTTGGAGGTTATGGTTTACTTGAACACAAGGGTACTCATTTCTGATAAGGTTAAGTCAAGGTCCATTCCATGTTTTTGAGAAAGAATACAACTGATTTCTCATACATAGAACATCTACTAATCTGGATTTCACTGAAGGGTTTGCCCACTCACGCAATAGTTATGGTGGCAACAAGATATCACAGCATGACAGTGTAATACTACTAGATGGTATATCGAGGGGTGCATTGATGGTGTGTATACTCAGCTGCATGTCAGCATGCAAAACAAGGGTAAATAAATATTTTCCTTCCATTTTGTGCTTTAGATTTCAGGTAAAATACCTCCTGAATTTATAAACCTAAAAAGCAGATAGGATTCTTTTTGTTCAGAATCAGTGCTCCCAGTAACAAGTTTCCGTAGCTCACTTTCTTCTGAAAGTGCTTCTAACCGGAGGGGGCGGGGGTTGCAACTTCAAAAACATATAAGCACTTTTTAGTAGGTTTTGAGTACTGAGTGCTACTAGATTTCCAGACAGAACTCTGAAATAACAGATTCTAATGTCAGCAAAAACTGATTTGAAAGAAAGTATTGATTCCATGTTGTATTTTATATCTGAAGCAGCCAGTGGCAAATGTTGTCAAAATGGAATCAGATGTTTGTAACTTAATACTTAAGAAAAATGATGAGTGCATGTTTTTGACTTTAAGTATTCTCTGTGCTGCCTGGCTTAAGACATAAACTGATGTAAAAATAAATGACTGCCTGCATAATTTATGTAATGTCTTGCTCCCTGATCCTGTTTGTATTGATTTTTCTAAAAGGCTTTTGTGGCCACAGGAACCAATCTGTCTCTCCAGTTTTTTCCGGCCAGCTGGCAGGGGGAGCAGCGACAGACACCGACCCGAGAGTATGTCGACTTTGAAAGAGAGGGAGGCAAGGTAAGAAGGAAATTGTTGCAATTCAAAGATGTTTATATGCAGTGTAAGTGGGCTTTTTATATAGACTTCATGTTATGATGTGAAATTCTTAATGTACCATAGTTCAGTGCATATAGTTAGTTATATAAATACTAATACTAATGAAAGTTATTAGAATGAAGTCTGCTAAATCACTTTAAGGATTATTACAAATAAATGTAATTGTAACTTACTTTAAAATGTTTTTTAATATTTCTTGGGGAAAGATGTTTAGGCAATATGTGCTTTTTCCTTCTGTTAACTTTTATTTATTTTGAAGGGCAGAAGCCTGCTTCATGCATAATAAAATGATTAGGAGCAACTGAAATTTGTTAGTTTATAACATACTGTAGACACACCTTTGGGACTGCATTAAAATTACAAACCTTCACCCGCAAATTATCCTTGAGACTAATGAAAATTTGCATTCTGAGCACGTTACCATGAAAAGGCTCAGGCTGGGAATTCATATTAAGTGCAGGAATTGCTTGCTTTTGTTCTTTCACCATACCAAATTATAGAGAACAAATATTACTTTAAATAAATTGCTAACTTTGCTGTTCTGAAATGGTTGATCTACAGACTAAAATGCCTTAATGGTACATTAGTACTTTATTAGTATTTAGGTTATATCTTTCATCTCCGAAAACTTGTTTAAGAGGTCAGTATGATAAACTTACTGAATGTGTTTCTTTGTTCTTATATATGTGGTTTCACTGTATGGAAAAACACTTTTTAAAACAATACTTAATGGTTATGTCTTCTCTGTGCTGTGTAGGCTCTATCAGCCTGATCCTTAGCCATTGTATTTAGTGGACTTTTCCATTGACTTCAGTGGGTTTTGGATCAGACTTCGAATATTCTTGAACTGTCTTCCCCTCATAACTGTTTTCTAATAATTTTTTATAAAGAGGGACTTTGTCTGTTAGTCTTTAAAAGTATCACAGGACTCTGTTGTTTCTCTGCAATAGACTAACACGACTACCCCTTTGAAATTTGTCAACTTACACTTACATTTCGTTCTCAGTGGTTTGAGCCTACTTTTGTTATAAGTAGCAGTTAATTTTTTTTCTTAAATTGAAAGACAAGATGTAATATTTCTTTGTTTATAGCCTATTGGGTTTTCCCACATTGGTATTAATGGGAAAAACTGATTATAAAGCACAAAAATTCTCAAAGGACTTGCTCGGGGTCAAATGTGGTACCTGAAGTTTCTTTTAACTCATATTTTGCAGTTAACTGGAATGCAAGTTGGTGATATCAGGTTTGTGTTTTGTAAACCTATTCTACTGCTCTGCACTGTGGAAGCCTGAAAAACACATTTTTGGCAGAGGGAGGTGGAATAAGCTGGGTACTGGATTCCGTGGTGAAGCAGATGAATTGAATTTGGCTCTCACTGAAAAATATTGATTCAGGCTCATAATTGAATGAGGAGTTTTTCTTGTGACGTAGCAAGCTGAAGTCTTTTTTTGTCTATTCCAAAATAAACAATTTTATTTACTTCCATGATTTTGTTTTAACTTTGTTTTCCTCGGTATGAATTCTTTAGGGCAGAATTAAGAACATAAGAGTGGCCATACTAGATCAGACCAATGGTTCATCTAGCTCAGTGACCAGAGACAGATGCTTTGGAGAAAATATACCAAACAGGGCAGTTTATAAGATGATCCATCCCCATTATTCAGTCCCAGCTGCTAGCAGTCAAAGGTTTAGGGAGACCCAGAGTGTGGAGTTTCATCCCTGACCATCTTGGCTAATACCTATTGATAGACCTATCCACTAAGATATTACCGAATTCTCTTTTGAACTCGGTTATACTTTTTGACCCTTGCAACATCCCCTGGCAATGAGTTCCACAGATTGACTGCATTGTGTGGGAAAAAAAATACTTCCTTCAGCTTGTTTTAAGTCTGCTGCCTACTAAATACATTGGGTGACTCCTGGTTCTTGTGTTATGTGAAGGGGTAAATAACACTTCCTTATTCATGTTCTCCGCACCATTAACAATTTTATCGATCTCTATCAATTCCCCACCCAGTAGTCTCTTTTCTAAACTGAACAGTCCCAGTCTTCTTAATCTGCCATCATGGAAAAGCTGTTCCATATCCCCAATCATTTTTGTTGCCCTTCATTGTATTTTTTCCAATTCTGATGTATCTTTTGCAGTATTCCAGATATGGGTCTCCTGTGGATATATATCTTGGCATTGTATTTCTTGTCTTATCTATCTCTTTCCTAATGGCTCCTAACATTCTGGGTGGCGCTTTTTTTTTTTTTTTTTTTTTTTTTTGACTGCCCGCTGCACATTGAGCAGATGTTTTCAGAAAACTACTCACAGTGACTCCAAGATCTGTCTTGAGTGCTAACAGCTAATTTAGACCCCATCATTTTATGTGGATTGTTGGGATTATGTTTTCCAAATTCATTACTTTGGATTTATCAACACTGAATTTCATCTGCCATTTTGCTATCCAGTCACCTAGTTTAGTGAGATCCCTTTCTAACTCTTGGCAGTTAGTTTTGGATTTAACTGTCTTGAGTAATTTTGTACTGTCTGCAAAGTTAGCCACCAAATTTGCAGGAATTTAGCATATACTATTGCAAAGTCAAATAGTATTAATTTTATCACTGTATGCTATTGCTTGCTTTTTACATGTTCATTTAGTAAACTTTGAGAATATTTGGCTAAATGTTAAGTCGTCATCCATATTTTTTCATTTAAGGACAATTAGAAGAAGGTCATCTGATAAAACATGAATGGAATTGTACTTTGAACAAAACGTGAATTCATGGGTGTTTATAAATCATATGTGACATCAAGCTTGTAATATACAGAATTTGTTTGTGCACAAAGCTGGTCCCATAGCATGTTAAGAAGAGAAGCAAACAGGGTGGAAAACACTGCGTTATGATATCAAAAGAAAGTACCTGATGGTATTATAATAGTGTAGGTTAGTTGTCTGTCACTTATTCTTTATATAACCTCATAAGTTAGTTTTATTAAGAATTTTTTGCATATACTTCAACTGTCTCACCTCAAGAACGTGTGATTTCTGTAGCTCCATGTAACAATTTTTATGAGCTTTAATTTTTGAGGCAGTGGCATAATGTGTGTTTGTTCATCACTGGGGTTGTGCCAGGAAGGCATGTTTTTAATTATATGAATATAAAATAGACTATTGAGAGAGCTGTCATTTAATTATTATTTTAGGCATAACTCTGAGATCCTGAATGTAGATAAAGTTAAACTTCCAAATACTGGAATCTTTTTATTGTAGAATTCTTTACCGTTTGAGTGTTTTGGTTAACCAACAATGTCCCAGAAATAGTTTATTCAGAATTTGTAAGTGCATTACTGCCAACTATAAACAGTTTTTGTCCATAATTATGTAATTTTATTCTCCAGATGAACAGCTTTCTAAGGAGGCTTGAAAAAAATTTTGTTTGAGTCCAGTTTGTTGTCCAGGGATAATGAATTAGCATCCTGTTTACCCAGAGAATAGGCATCTGGCATATGAGGCCTTTTGAGGATGATAAATCACTTAAGAGTTAGTGGGACTTTAGGAGATAGATTTTCACAGAAAATTAAGTGCAACTTGAAGGTTTTTTGCGTTTTTTCTTTTTCTTTTCTTTGTTTGGGTCCCCCCATCCCACAAGGATATATGCATTCTTGAAAACTTGCCTGTAGAACCTAAAGATTGTAAGACAGAATCTTTCAACAATCTTCTAAAAAGAAAAATTTCTAAAGAAGTGTAGGAGTTGCACACTGGATCAGATTTGTGGTTCACCAGACCATTGTCCTGTCTGACAATGTTCATTACCAGATGTTTCACAGGAAGGTTCAAGAAACTCCACAATAGACAGATGTGGGGTAATCTGCCCACATGAACTTCTCATCCTCATTCCTATGAGTTAAAGATAGGTTTAAACATGAGGTATTTATTTCCTTTCAGATTCTCTTTACTACCTTAATGATTGTAACTCTGGTTAGGTTTGTTATCTTCATGTTCTTTGTTTTTGACATTAGTGCCATGGCAGTGCAGTCTGTATTATGAGAAAGTATTTCCTTTTTATCAATTTTGAATTTACCTTTTAATTTTATTGTGTCCTTTTTTTGTCTGTGTTATTAAAGGGGGAACAAAAACTCCTGGTATATCGTCTTGACACCATTATTTTAAATGCTTTCAGTCTCTCTCCTTGTGAGATTTTCTATGCCCCCAATTACTTTTGTCATGTTTCTTGGAACCTCTTACAATTTGCAATACTGTTTTTGATGTATGGCAACCAAATACTGCACATAGTATTCCAGAGGAAGCTTTTGCCATTGATTTATATAACTTTATATTATTCCCCCATATTAATCTCCATTTCATTCCTTATGCAGCTTAACTTTTTGTTTGGTTTTCTTTGGACTATGGCAGCACATTGACCAGAGGTTCTCCACACAGCCATCATCAAAGATTCCTGTGTCGTCTTGAGTTCATATCGTCAATTTTAGAACCTTGTAAAGTGCATGAGTAATCGAAATCTATTCCTCCATTTTACATTACTTTGCATTTATTAGCATTGCCATTGTCTGTCATTCACATAGTTTAAGTCCCTTTGATGTTCATCAGTCTTCCGCAAATTGTACCACATTTGAGATTAATACATTAAACACCAGACTGAGTATGGAACATTGAGGCTCCCTGCTATTTCTGTTTGTGGACTTCCCTAGAATTATAGTTCTTCCAAAATTTGGACACTTTTTGTTTGAATAATCTCACAAACCTTGTTATTTAGCCATATTAGTTGACTCCTTGCTTTCCTGGTTCCCTTTTTTGTTCGAAATGCCTTCTGAGGTACTGTTATTGTTTCTTTAAGTAGCCTCTATACATTTAAGACTTCATTAACTTTTGATTTTAGGACCTTCATTACTAGCCTCCTCGTTTTATTAAAATCTCCCTTTTGAAAGTCTGGTATCATGCTTTCAGGGTTTTTTTTTAACTTGGGTCCCCTGAGAGATTAAACCTGATTAAATTTTGGTCGTTATTATTGAGGAATTAAATCAAGAATAACAGTAGGAGTACAGCTATATATTATCTGAGGGTATGTCTATGATGGTGACAGATTCACCACCACCAGATCGTTTTTTCTCAATCGACTTAGCGGTCAGTAAAGGCACACTCAGTTGATCCAGAAATTGACTTACTAAAACCATCTCTTCAAGTGGCATAGTGCTATGTTGACAGGAAAGCATTTCCCAGCAGCGCAGCCCAGTGAAGACAGCACACTAAAAGGCGAGTTACAAAATCGACTGGAGTTACACAGGTTATTGTGTGTAGCTTGCCGAACTCCCATCAACTGCCAACTAATTTTGCCAGCAGTGTAGATTGGGCCTTGGACTAAGTAGAATAGCCTCTTCCATGCTCTAGCTTTTCCAAGAGCCAGTCACTTAGTGTTAAGAAATTGCTTCTCTAGGCTTTGCCCTGTTGTGCCATTTGAACAGTTTTTATGAAGCTAATTTAATCAACTGATGGCATTATTGTATCGAATAAGGTATTTGAAAACTGGTGATACACTGGTTATGAATATCATTGCATGATGTATGTACTGATCGTGTGTAAATAGGTGTGTTTTTGAGTATGTTGGAAATGTGTTCCTAAAATATGATTTGGCGGCAGATTTGGCAAACAAGCTTGCTTAGAGAAAGGAATGTGGATTAAGCTGAGCTAAGTTTTGTAAACTATAGATAATGTAAATATGTATTCTATTGTTTACAAATACAATAAACAAAGCAGTTAAAATAATAAATGGTGGAAGAAACAGCATGGCGAACAGACTGGGGAACATGCAATCCCCTGCTCCCCTGGAGGTCTTCCTGGCTTCTGAGGCAAGGGCAATAGATTCTGGGTAACACAAGGGGAGCAAAAAGAAATTGTAGTTACCCATCCCTTAAGGGACAAAAGGATGGAACAATCTAGTTCTTTGAACCTTGGATCCTCTTACCTGGAGATGCTGGTAACTTAATGTGAGAAACTTAGTTGAGTAGGGACATAGCTTGCTAGAATTAAGTTTTAAGTACTAGAAAGCCTGTTATTTTATGTTTTGTCTGTGACCTTTTTCTTTTCCTTTTTCAATTCTTGCCTGGTATTTCTTAAATCTGTTCTTTATAAATGAACGTATTCCTGAGATTAAAGCCATCTCAGTGTTGTATATTAAGATAAAGTGTGTTCTCAGCATGCCAACAGGCTGGTGTGTGCACTGTCTTTTTGGAGGCCACAGATTTTGTAATTCTGTGAGTGTCCAGTGAGTGGTAAGTGGATGCTGCAGAGAGGCATCTCTGGGGAACTCTGGAACTGGGATTCAATGAATGTTACCTGCAATGCAAGGTTAAGAATGTCAGCATCTGAGTTTTTAGTGAGGTGGGTGGGCTGGTGTGACAGGGAGCTGATGCACAGTCTAAACTCCGGCAAAACTCTTCCTTGCTGAAGCAGGGAGAGAAAACGTAGTGGTTTATGGTTCTGGGGGCCTTGAGCAGAGCATTATAGCATTCCTGGCACTGTTATACTTCAGTGGCTGAAAGAAAAGAGATGTTGGAGCCAGAGAGGTTCATCAGTGACCATGTTACCATCACGTGCCTCTTCACACGGAGATCTTTAGGTTGGTGTGGTCATAACATTATCACTGCACCTGAGTAGCTCACAGGGCATCTAATATGCTCTAGTTTGGTGGAAGTCCAGGGATGAACTCTGATTAGTATATAGGGTTTTCAAATTCCTTTAACCCAGATTTGTAGCAACTGTGTGCATCTGGCATCACATCTGGAGTTTGCTTAAAACATTTCTGTGCTTAAGGCACTTTGGTCCCTCTAGACACAAGCCTGCTCATAAGATTTCTCTGATAAAATGATCTTATTGATCCACTGACTTAGAATTCAGGAAATCCAGGTTCAGTTCCCAGCATTGCAGACATCTTTTTGTGGCATTTGGGCAAGTCCATTGAATTCAGTGGTATCCAGTCTCCAGCTTGGTGGGCCCCGACCTTTTTGAAATAATATCCTGTGCCCTCATTAATACTTCGGTACAGATTTTATTCTGTTTTTCTCCATTGCTGCCAGTCAGGGACTGCCACTCCCTCCTCCAAGCTATTTTAACCTGTGCCAAGCCTATGGCAGACAATCAGGGAGAAGTAACTGTCTTATTCTTGGTTTCATTGCTTCCCCCTTTTCCCCTTTCTTGGGTTGTTCTAGGTGCCTGTGGTACAGGGGAGCTACCCTTTGATACTCGCTTTCTGTTGACTCAGACAGAAATTGTCACTCTCCTATCCTGCTTTCCCTGGAGTCCCACAGACCAGAAGGGACCCAGGCAATGGAGGAGCCAGAGTCTTCTTCCCTTCTTTGTGATGCAGCTAGTAGTCAGTAGGGTTTCTGTTAAGTAGCTGAAACAGTGAAGAGACAGCAGTTTCTCTTTTATACCTCCAAATTATCAGGTTCATGTGTTATGTACATTTTCACCTCATTCCAAAGTTAGATGACCATGATGAAAATTCCTTTTTAACCACTTGAAATCTGTTAGTTCAGGTATACTAAATGAGAGGTAACTTTCCACTAGGTACTTCCAATTCAACAATTAAACTAATCCATTAACTAATCTTTCCCTTACTCTTGATATGGTATCATTTTCCAAAAAAGAAATGTTGAAATTTCACCTGAATAAATCCTACATCACTTTTTTCCATTCCGCTGTGCCCATATCTGAGGATCTTCTCTATAAGCTGAGCATGAGAAGGTCACTGAAGTATTTGTTTTAATCATAGATCAATAGATTATGTACTGTAGCAACATGAAGCCTGTCTGAATAGTTTGGTGACCAAATCGCCCTCCTTAGGATGTTTGTGGCTATGGTTGTGTTAAGGCAGGTTGGGTGTGAAGACTGCTGCATTATTTGGCCCTTCTCCTTTTGGAGATTTGGAGGGGCAGGAATATGGGCTAGAAGATAGATTGTTTGTAGTCAGTATACAAGCCGTGATTCCAGAGTTGACTTCTTACCAGTGTTTAGAAACACTTCTGCTCAGTTCTCCCATTTCTTCTCCTACGCCCCTCACCCATCTTTATTTATTTATTTATTGGTGAAAGTGGGTAGTAATAGGGACATGTGGTCTTTGTTGTGCACCTATGTTTTTGTTAGGATGAAGCATCTTATTCTTCAAATTATAGAAATTTTTTTTCTTCTTTGGAGAAGACTGAAGCTTACCTTGCAGTTGCTGAGGATCTAATGTTTTGTCTGGATACCTACAGAGTTGACATGTTATGGCAGACCTGACTGAAATTCTTGTTCTGAAGGTAGCTAGTCAGCAGTCTTCATTCACCTCCCTACTACATTGGGTTATTACATTATAATACAACCATTTTTACATCTTTTAGCTACCAGAAGTAACTAATCATTGAGGGAACTTTAGTCTTCAGGGCTGCTAGCTGGAGTAGGCATATGTTGTTTTATGCGAGCTAGCAGACAGAAAGCTTTGACTTGGACAGCATTATGGTTAGGTATATATGCAGTAATGCTGTCATTGCAGATTGACCTGCTTTCGGAACAAAAATTTTAGGTAAGCAACTTCTACAGCATCTCCATACTTACTGGGGTTCACATGATTCCTATCAATCATTTTTATGTGCCTGTAGTACTTCATATCTGCAATTGATAAAATGGCTTTTGCCTCAAATTGAACTTCTATATATTGTAAAATCATTGCTTTGGTCAGTAGCATTTTATGTTTCTTCTTTTCCTAGTAGTCTGAACTTGGTCACCCATGCTGTAAAGGCAAGGCTTCAAATTTCCGAATACCAGCCTCTAGCCTCCTAATGGTTTTCAAAGTGAGAATGAAAATAGAACAGTTGTATGAACTAACTTCCATAGGGTGGCACCAGCAATAAGATTGGTGTGTGGCATGGGTAACTATAGTTGCTCAAGTCTTTGCAGCATACATTTTAGGAAAAATCTAGTCTTTGGTTTTCTTGAGATTCTCCTTTCTTCACACTTTGGCCTCTGTTTACTAAGAATTGCTGCAATTTATAGAACTTTTTTTTTTTAAATGCAGGCACGAACTAAAAACTTCATCTAATTAAAGTTGTGATCAAGTCTAGCTCTTCATGAGATTCAAAACCTAAATGAGATACAAACCTATGACTTATCTAGACATGTATTACTAAAAATCTTGGTAACTTAAAATTATTTTTCTGTAAATTATCAGAGAGCATCTTAAGTTATTCATCATCCAGATTGACTATTGGAATACACTAGTAGCTGGGAGAATTATAATTTGACCCTGAGAACTGGACTGATTTACCAGATACACCTTAATTAGTATATGGTCATTTAGTTTGGTTGAGATTTTTAAAGGAGCTTAGGAGACTTAGTCACCCAATTCCCAATGACTGTCAGTAGAGCGCTTTGATGTCTGCTTTGCGGATATCCATGGACTGTTTTTTGCGGATGGTAGATCAGACGCAGACCTCAAAGGCAGGAAAGTAGCTGTCTGCAGTCCATAGCCTTTGAGGCTGCTTCAGTGCAAACTGGATACCTCACTCTTGTTTGGTTCTTCAGAAGTCTTCTTTTTTGTGCTCTCTGCTGGTAAAAACTATTGAATATTAGCAAAGCTGGCAGCAAGGATACGCCACGTATGTGGAGAGTAAAAGGACTTTGATGAGGATACACAGTTTTAAAGGAAAGATTCTTAAGGCCTTGTCTACACTTAAAAAAATAAGTCAATCTAACATAGGTTGACTTATACTCGCCACTGTAATTACAACAGTGAATGATGTCCAAACTGCCCTTCTTGTGTTGGTGGAGTGCATTCTCACCAGGAGCACTCACTCTGCCCCTTTGTTCAGTGGAAGGAGCTGAGACACTGGGCTCCTGTGGGCTGCCACCCACCCACCCTTCCCCATTCTCAGCTGAGAGCCTGGGGAAGCCCCTGGAGATTTCAAGGCCCCCCCCCACCCCTTTTTCCCTGCCAGGAGAAAGGGGAAGCTGCCTGGATCATCTCCATTCTGGGCAACCATGTCAATTTCATGACTCAGCCCATGTAAATGACAAGCTGTTCCAAAAAGGAGCAGGTGGAGAAGCATTGGAACTTCTCACCCCAGCTCCCAGTCAGGAGTGGGAACCAGCTGCCTGGGCTTGCAACACTCTGGGCTTGGGCTTTCTTGTCCATTGGGCTAGAGCAATGAAAAAAATTAACAAGAATAGCCCCACTACCCATGTAAGGGGACACAGTGTCTCCCCCCCTCCCCCCAAAAAAACCTGACACCACAAAACCAGGGCACTTTTGTCAGTGGGGGTTATTGCAGTGTGTACACCATCTGTTTTTTTCAGCCAAAGCTGACTTTGGCTGACAAAACTTTCTAGTGTGGACCAGATGTAAGGCTGTGTCTACACGTACAAGATTGAGGTTCTGTAACTGTAGTATAGACACTCACCTCAGGGATGGGGGTGAGTTCTGTCACTACTGTAGTTAATCCACCTCCCACAGAGGTGTTAGCTAGGTTGATGGAAGAATTCTTTCCCTGTTCTAATGCTGTCTACACTGGGATTTAAAGGTTAACATAGTTACATCTCTTGGGTTTGGGGTTTTTTACAGCTCTGAGAGATGTAGTTTTGCTGATGTAAGTTTTCAGTGTAGCCCAGCCCTTAGTACATAAAGTTCTCTTGCATGAAATAAACAATGAAATTCTTAGTAGATATTAAGCTAAAAAGATGACCGGGCATAATGGCCTCTACTGCAACATACTCTGTGCCTGATAAATATGAACAGAATAAGACTTTTCTCATGCAGAGGGGTAGTATGCCAAAAAATGTTTGCCAGTGTAGGGGTTACCATATCTCCTGTTTGCTGGCTATTATATCTTCAGATGTTTGGTCTAAGTAAAAAATCCTCCTTTTCCCCAACATCCAGGCTTGTAGAGAAGATCATACTAGACAAGAACTAGTGTTTGTTTGCTTTGACTGGTCTTAAATACACAGGCTCAGAAGATACAACAGATGATATACAGACAGATCATTTGCTTCCTTTGTGGAAGAATCTGGATAAATGTCCCATTCTCAATCTTTCATCATGCGTCTGGAACTCAAGATCCAATTATTTAGTGCATTTAATTTACACAGGTTTCTCGGGTAATATAGTTTGTGTCAGGTTGGGTTTTTTTAATGTCAAGAAGTGAGCAGTTGGGGGAGAGGTCAGGAAGTGGTAAGTGCTGCATGGGAGTTTAAGAAATCAGTCCACCCCAAAAAATTGTTGATGGTATCTGACTGTTTGGGAAATTCTCCTCAGACCACCTCATATCTATATAAAACTGAAACTAATCCTACTTATTATTTTGACTTTAGTAAATTTTCCAGGAAGCTGAGGTATGAAAAGCTTCGTATCTAAGGCAGTTTTGTTCTTAGGACTTCTGTTCTTTTTAATAAAAATTTGAACAATCCAGAATAATTGGATTGAAAAAGAGAGAAATAACTAACCCATGCACTCAAACAAGTTGAACTTGCTTTGTAAGTAAAGCAAGGTTTTCTGTGCTGTTTTGTAGGAGTGGATGTGTAAGGGTTCTCTTCTCTTCCCTTCTGCTTATGTAGGCGAACACAACTCTAGTAGAAAGCTCATGCGATAAATATATTTGTTAGTCTTTAAAAGTGCCACTCAACTCCTTGTTTGTTCTGATAGAGCTCTTCGCATGGTGTATAGTATCATGTCCTGCCCTTCAGATCTTCCAAATCTACCTATGTCCAGTTCAGAAGTGGAAATTAAAAAGTTGCTCAGGGATTGGGGAAGGATTTAAGGGATAGAGAATGGGAATTGCTGTTCTTTGCCCCTCTCCTTACTCCTGTTGGGTCTTAGCAGCATCCATAGTTGCAGCTTTGCTTTTCTTTCAAACATTGGGTGCTTCCTAGAGGGTGAACCCCTGCTACGCGCTTCTGAGTTCACCTTACCAGTTGGGAAATGATAGTCTCACAGACTAACAATATGTAATAGTTTGCTTTTAAATCTTCACATCCCATGTTCTTGATGGAAAAGCCAAGCTGCATCAGTTTGGGGATAACTCTTGTTCACTTACCTCAGTTTTCCTTAATCTTTTGTTTATCTCTTCATGCTGTGTTTCCGAGATGTCCACCTTACTCCTCCCCACCCATACTGCCTTCTTGATAGTAAATGCTACAAACTAAAATGCCATTATCGGTTTTATTCCTAGTAGCCAAAGCACTGTTGTTCTTTAGTACCTTATTTCAGAGTAGTGCAGAGCACTGATTATTCCTCACCAGTCTGTTGCCCAGATGTGTGGCAGAATTCCAACTGGCAAGCATGGTGGCCTTGCCATGTAAAAGTGCTTCAAGGGAAACACTGCAATTTATTTGTAAAAATTTCCCTCCTCCACTGCTACTATTTAGATTACATTTTACCATGTATTGTCTACATTTATATTAAAGGAAGCGTTTTTGTATTTGTCATTCTGTAGTCTCATGCCATCTTAGAATATTGAAAATAAATTTCCTCACCAGTTTTGTAATTTTCTTATTTGAAAAACATATAACATGTCTAAACATCAGAGAAAACAGTGCAACTGTTAGTTAAATAGTTGAGAGTATCATTTGTCAGTGACATGTAGTTGTAGTTAGTCCTAGAAATATTAGAGTTTTATAAGTAAAAACTGATTTAACCATGTGTTCAGAAACCAACAAAAAATATTTCCGTTTCACAGATAGGTGAAATAAGAAAAATGCTGCGTGAGAACCAATTTGATTTAAGGATACTTACTTTCACGTGAAGTTAAGCGTTTAGTGATTGTAAATCTCTAAATTTTTTAATTTCAGCATCTGTTGTTGACTCCCATAATTTCCTGTAACTGTGAAAATTTAAATAGATAAAAATAATCATCAATATAGCCGTTGAAATTGTAAAAAATAAAAATAAAATTCTGCCAAGCTTAATTTTAATAGAAGTGTAGAAGCATTTGTCTTTTAATATTACGTCAAAATGGCAACATTATTCTTTTAAAAACATATGCATTTTGTCCAGTTATACTTAAAGAATTGCACTTTTTTGAAACCTGCCATTTGGATAATGGAGGAGTACGGTTTAAGTTCAAAAGCCTTTTCCTTGTAGAGTCTAGCTGTTGGGTCTGGATGACCTTCAGAAGACTGATTTAAAAAAATAATTATTATTATAACCCCCTAAGCGTCTCTGCTAATCTGAATCTATTCAGACATTTTAATCCTTGCTTTCTCAGTCGCTATCTTATTTTGCTGCTGTTCTGGAGATGGGGTGGGTTTTTGTGTTTTTTTTTATTTTGGAGGTTTGAGGCTCCTACTTGTTGAGGTTGCAAAGAGAATGAGCCCTTAGTATATACCTTTTTTATTTGCTTTAGCTTCTGTTTGCTGGTTTGTTCCTGTATAATATATGCCCCATTCTCAGTCCAACAGTTTGGAATTCTTGAATGTGGGAATTACCTCCTGGCTTGCATGGTAGTGTGTGTGTTCCAGAATCCTAATGTGTCAAGGTTGCTTCTCTTTAGAAAATAATCATGATTAAGCAGCTACCTCTCATGTAAGAATACAGTTATGGTACAATTAAATTTTAATTTTTTCTCTAAAGACTTCTAAACGCAGGCTAACTATTTTAATCAAAGAATTAAACTTGTAGTGCTGCAAAATGTTTTTAATCATGTCTGTTCTGCCATTTTTAGCATTTCTCTTCAGACTGACCGTGTGGTTCATTAAAACTGCCAATTAGTTTGTTTATTTTATTTTAACCAAACATTTAACAGTCCTGGAAAAGGTATCATGGTTACATAGTCACTGTAGCGGCAAAAGATAAAATTACACTAATGGTAATATGACACTCACTTTTTTAAAAGCTACATTAGAAAATTCTGTGCTATTCACTATAACAGTAAAAATGTTTTTCTGCTGTTTCCTTAATTCTTAATTCTTGGAAATATTGGAAGCAGTATCGAAAGAGGTCTGTCACTGTTTTGAACTCAGAATCAAGTGTTTGTTTAACTGGAGTTTGCCCATGAATCTGTCTTCATGATTGTAAAAAGGAATGGCACTCCATTAATTTTGTGACATGTGCATACTTTTAAAAATTATTTCTTGAAAAATGATTTTTTTTTTTTTTTAAATAATAAAAAGCAGGTAGTATGCAAATGTCACTGAGAACATGCATTTGGGAGATACTCTGGTTTGGAATAAATATCAACTTCATAAGACTTGGTTTATCCAAATCTGAATCACTTTTTCATAATGAGTGGGCACACTGAATTGGAGAACTAAAACATAGATACAGTTAGTCAGTGTTGGCATTTTTGCATAGAACTTACTGGAGCATTTTTCGTTATTCATTTTAGCAGCAAAATGCTCCAAAGAGTTAGTGATTTGAGCCTGGTATTCAAAAGTAGTTCAGCATTTATCCCTTTTAAATGGACAGCTATGAATCTATTCATTTGTGTTTGAAAATATCCCCCTGACACACCTAAAATTCCTGAAAATTAGTGGTGTTCCTCCTCGTTCTTGAGTGTTGAATATGATAGGCAAGTCTAAATAACACACATTTCTAGAATGTAGAGGGTGAAGATAAGGCAACATTTGCACTATTGTCTGTCACTTAGGGATCTGAATAAACCACTTCTTTGGGTTACATAAGTTACACTGACATCAGTGTTGGTGTGGATACCTACCACTGATCATTCGGGGTTGATTTATTATTTCAATAAGAGAGCTCTCTCCCACTGATGTAGAACAGCTACACTAGAGACCTTACAGTGGTACAGCTGCGTTGCTATAAACTCTTTAGTGTAGACATATCCTCATTCACTGTATTTCTTTCCTGGAAACAATTTGTTTCTTAATTTAACTGTAAGAAGTTCCAAGGTACAAAAACAGAATGAGCAAAGGAGGATTTGCTCTATTGTAGGAGTGGGAAGATGTTTATAAATGTATAAATTTATAAACTCACAGATGTTTATAAATGTGAAATAACACTTTGGTGTTATAAAAAGCTAGCTAAATAATTAACAGGTTAATTATTTTACAATAAGCTCCATTTTTAATACTTTACCATCCCAGATTTTAGCAACTCATAAGGACTTCATGAAAGTTTGTGGTCCAGTTGAGTATTTTAGCCTTTATTGATTCAGCAAGACTCATAACTGACTGTCCAGTTTTTCTAACCCTGAAATATTTAATTATGAAGAGCTGTTTTTTTAAAAGTACCTATTTTCCTCATTTTATACAAAATGCTAGAATAACTTCATCTAGACAGTCCAGAATGTAAATGTTAAGAGCTAATGTTCTCTAATGTTCATTTCCATACATTTCTTCAGGTTTTCTTTTGTACCCAAAGTTAATAGCATATAATAAAATATAAGCCTTCATTCTGAGTTTTGAACTCTTTCCAAAAATTGTGATACAGGGTTTACATAATTAATAGTGTTTTGGATATGATATGTAGGTGACAAAATGCAAAGTGGTAGAGTTCAAATCAGATTTTACAAAGGAGGAGGCACTGTATTCTGAGATAATGGAAGATGTTTAAGAAACAACTAAAAGACTTTTTAGCTTACTGTGGCTCAAGGAAAAGGGGAAAATATCCATGGTAAAATGATTACTATTTTGTCTACAAAGACTGCTGTCATTTACTGAGTAGGGAAAAAGTCAGACTTTTTGGAGATAGGTCTTAGTTTGTCAAGCATTGAGTAGTTTCCACTGCAGCTTTACAAGATTGTTTTAAAGATGAAATTTAAGTCACTAATTTGGCTAAAGGTTAATATAAGAGAAGCAATTAAAAAGACACAACTTTCAAAAAGATGACTTTTGTTTTAAGAGTTTTCTCTAGCTGGTTAAAAGAAAAAAATAATATAGTTTAACTCTCATAAACAGACATCTTTCCAAAGAATGAACTTGTTAATGTAATGTATATTCAGAGAGTATCCATGATGTAAAGGTTTATAAAGGTCTAGGTAAGCAAACCACAATTTAGAATATTTTTATGGCAATCTCTTGAAGAAGTATCACCAGCTAATATACACATCTACGAATCTGAGTTCAGAGAGATTACTTGCAGTCTTTAGACCAGGAATGCCAAATTAAGTTATAAAAATAAGACTTTTTTAAAAAAAGAATTTACCTTGCACATGAACATAATTTTGTAGTTTGGGAGTTCACTTGGTATAATGATAGTGAAGAACTAATAGCACTGTATTGAGCTGGGTGTATTTGTGTAGTGGCAAGTCAACTACATGGTCACACTGGACTTAAATCGGTACTTGGCATATTGTATGTTAGTCCAATATTCCTTCCATTTTCGTATTTTTCTCACCATGATCTGTAATACTGATAACCAGAATTGCTCTTTCCCGAATGATAATTTCAGGATTGACTACAAATATTCATTAGTTAAAATTTATGTACTTTACTTAAAACTATTTTGTAAAAATAATAAATTGTGGTTAGCTCTAACATTCAAAAATGCTCTACCCCCTCACATGTAGTTAAAAAATTGTTGGATATTTGTCTCATCTATTCGTAGTGAGGTGATGAGAACTTGATTCTAGTGTCTTGTTAATAGTAATGATATAAAAGCCTACGTCTTTTAGTGGTTGCCGTAATATACAGTTTTCTTATTGGAGAAAATTAGTTAGTACAAGTTTCTGTTTGCACGATGAAACTAACAGACTATTGCTACAAGCATCACCGTTGTAACTGAGGGATTTGTTTTTCTGTAGTCTCTTTGAGCAGATTTGTGTGAATGATCAGTATGTAAAAGTATTGTCTAAAACAGGAGTTTTAGGTTGCCTTCTCTTGAACTATAATCTTGTTTTAAATTTTGCTAATTAATCTCCATGTCACAATTACTGCTGTGGCCCATCCTGTTTTACCAAAGGGATTTCATTTTTAATTATATGCAAGTGCTACTTTTTAAATAAAAACCAGCAAGCTAAAAGGCATTTTTCTAATTTACATTTTTAATATAAATTCATCTTAAGACTGTGAAAATCTTGGAGAGAAACCCTCCATCTTCTCATTTTAGTGCTATAAATGCTATCACGGCATGTTCACATGTTTTTGCCTCAGAAACAGCCTGTATCTTCCCCAACTTGTGAAGTAAGAAGCTTTGTGACTTTAATGATGTTGCCACTTGTTGTTTTTAGGCACTTTAAAAGAAATTGATCAAGTGCTGATGATGATGTGTACATAATTTCCTAAATGAATATTTTACTTGATTCTCTCGAATAGATTTTGTACCTTTTAACTAGGGGACAGTGTACCAAAACCAGGATTTGAATAAAGTTGGGCTCAACCATTTGAAATTTCTCACTTGCAGCAAATTTTTTATAAATATTTATAATGCAGTGGACAATGTTCAGTAAACTAAGTAATTGGAGAGAGGTGACTCTTTTTAAATAGCTAGGGTTGAGTGTGATTCAGAGACAGATGGGGTCAACATTAGAATTTAATTACTGTGACCAACCAGCAAACAGGCAGTTGACTGAACACTTATATATGAAGAGATGTATGTGATAGGACTGGGCAATGTGTCAGCGGTGAGTGTTTTTTAAAAGAATGCATTTAAATCCTATAGTTGGTATATGATAGAAAACAAAAGAGGAGGGGGATTACCGCTTCGTTGGAGACTATTATTGCCTGGGGGATTAAGTTTGTCACAGTGGTGGCTGTGGCTGTTGTTGCTGTGCTGATTCATTAGTCGGTGGGTGGTGAGAACTGTGTGCAATCTGCGGGGGAGGAAATGGCTCAGTTGCTTTAGGTAGACGGAATGCTTCTGTTTGTAACTGCAGGATGTGTGGATAAAGTGTATGGATAACAGCTGAATCACATCAATAAGGCACTCTGGTATCGTGTGAAAAGGATTTACCAGAGGGCTAAAATACGACATGAAACTAAGAACTGGGTTATACCAGAAGAAATATAGTCTTTAAAAGTGCCACAGGACTCTGTTGTTTTTCTGCAATAGACTAACACGGTTACCCCTTTGGAACCAGAAGAAATATGTTAGTCTTTAAGGTGCCACAGGACTCTCGGTGTTTTTGTGAGAACTAGGTCTAGTGTCTTGAGTACAAATAAATTAAACTTTTTTATATCTTTCAGAACAATTGAGCTCTCCTCTTGTCTAGTTAATAAGTTCAAAGGACTCGATCATATTTTAGTTCTTAAAAATGCACATCACACTGCATCTTTTAAAATAGATCAGTCCCTGGCTGTTTCATAGAATGAATTGCTCATTATGGGGCAGTGGAATATATGTGCTCTAATTCGGAGGGAAAACACTTACAGTGTAAACTATAAGGGGAGCAATAATTATGCTTAAAGTGGTTAATATTTTCAGTGTAAAAAATTTGTAATCCACAGCAGGATTTTGAAATGTGGCACAGAGACAGTCCGAGGGTGAATAAAATGGTGTTTGCTGGCCTCCAGAAGTTATGTTCCAGAGTTGTCTAAATTACAAGCTGTTGAAAATCGCCATTGCATGTCTTTGTTTCACACGGCACAGCTTCATTTCTGGCTTGCTGCCAGAAACTCTCAAGATTTCATTAGTGTTGTGTGTAATGCCATCCTGTTTCCTCACTTAAGCAGGAATTCTAGATAGGTGCAAACAAATGGGTTATGACATTGCTTTCCCCTATCAGAATATGTCTTGGCTTAGATGAAGAAGTGCTGTGCTGGGAACAAGAAGACCATGGATTTTGAATTTGGTTTTCCATGAAGATGAGTTCTGTGCCCTTCACAGCTCTTGCTGTTGAACAAGGCCTTACAAGCTGGTAAAAAACTAACTACTGTAGTCTTTGATTGCCTTACTGTGATGCAGCAATTTCTGAGTAAATGACTTTGGAGTGCTAATGTGAGCTCTTAAAAGATGCTATGCCTTTGGATTTTGAAGTGCATTGGTGATAACTGCTCTATAAAATAATCTATTAATATTGGTCAAACTTTGGAAATTGAAAGGGAACCAGCAGAGTTTTATCTTTAAAAAAAAAGGAAATATGTGGTTAAACGGTTTAGGCTACAGTGGTAGACTGTTTGCCTCCCTCCAGAAAGAGGAGAGAGAGAGGCCTTTACATTTTTCTCTGAAATAAGCATTATGCTTGACTGGATGTTTTGATAGGAGAATATTTTTCAGGTTAGGGGGCTAAGAGGTGTCATAAATACACACAGCTTCCAATGAAAATTTTAAAACAGGTTTTATTTATTATACAAGTAACTTGAAAATTTATCAGTGTGCTTGTATGCAGTTCCAAAGGGGTAGCCGTGTTAGTCTAGTTCAGCAAAACAAACAAGGAGTCCGGTGGGACTTTTAAAGACCAACAAATTTATTGCATAAGCTTTCGTAGGAGAAAATCCCACTTCATCAGACACTTTGAAGAATGTATGCAGTGGTGATGTAGCTGTGTTGGCCCCAGGATATTAGTGGTGGGTGAGGCAATACCTTTTATTGGGCCAGCTTCTTCTTAAATGGACTCTTTGAACATCTGTTAACTACTTATGCTAAACAGTGTGTTCCACCTTGTGTTTAGTTGTGACACTGAGCAGGTTTCCCATACCTAAGGAAGAGCTATGTTTAGCATGAAAAGCCTGTGTCTCTGCAAAAGAAGTTGATCCAATAAAAGCTACTACTTCACCTACCTTTTCTTTCTAAGGTAGCTAGTTCATTCACCAGTTCCCCCTTTCCGTTAAGAAGTAGTTATCATTGAGTACCACCAAGGTGTTAAAAGATACAATCCCAGAGCTTCATGAGTTACTCTAGTTACCTGATGTAGTTTAAGGTGTTGGTTTTGCCTTGGAAAGCCCTAAATTGTTTGCATCCCAGCTATTTGGCTGCCTGTTTGCAGCTGCACAGCATCACACAGGGAATCATTTGAGGTACTCTGCACAGCTTACTTCTAGAGTCAATGGGATGGAGTTGGCAGGAAGGTGTTACTAGAGAGGGGTCCTTGGTCCTGGAAGTCACTCCCTGAGTCACCAAATCTGGTCTTTTAACAGACAAAGGAAGTGCTATACAACCTTCAACCCATACTTTTTGCAGCTGATCAGTGCAGTTGTTGGAAGGATTGGTGTGGCTTGATGAAAGATGGTCCTTTTGAGGTTGGGAAAGCTTGTTGGCTTTGTCATGTTTTTGTTTAAAAGAATTGATGTTTTATATTTTTAATTAGCCTAAAATATGCACAACTGGTATCACTTAAGCTCTCGTTTCCTTTTAGTTCCTATCTTCAAAAGCTGACTTGTGATTCTGCCAGTCTTTCAGAAAGCTGATTTTTGATATTGCCACCCTCTTCAACTCTCCTTTATTTCCTCACCTCTGTGCTTATTGAAAGGGCTGTTTTACAACTGCTGCTTTGTTCTGTATAGATACTTTGGACACGATTACACAGTAATTGAATTACAGTATTTAAAACCTGAAACATTATCTTTCTTTCCTACCTGAGCATGTAGGAGAAATCATATTAATTTATACTTTGGCACTCTGTGTGTTAAGTTTGCTGAGGGAAAGATAAGTTGTATTTTAAAAATAAGTTAATAGCCTGTTTTCATTCTTGGAGCAAGTTACATAGTCTAGACTAGGTCCTGCTCAGACTTGTGCACTCAAAATGCTCTTGTTAGTCAGCTGTTCAGTTGTTTAAGTGAAATGCAGCTCTTGAGAGAAAACTGTCAAGGAGGGAGAAGTCAGTATCTTAGGGCTTGTACACACTACAGCCTTATCGCGCAGTAAGGAGCTTTACCACGCGGTAAGGCTGTGAGCGTACACACTACAATCTTTCTTGTTGCGTGGCAACAGGTAAACGACCTAAACGAGAGTGGTTTGGCTTACTGCGGAACAGCTGTTCCGCAGTAGAGCCTGTGTGTACGCTTGTTTTGCTTTTGATAGCCTCCGGAAATGTCCCAGAGTGCCACTCGAGGCCACTCTGGGACACAGGAGCTCTCATACTTGTCAATTTCACTGCTTTAAGCCTCCAAACCCGGGTGGCTTCAGCCGGGCCTCCGCTGCTGCCCAGAAGCTGGCGGCTGGAGCCCCACTGCCCTGGGAGTTCCCGGGGCCGAGGCTTGCCAGTTCCGGGGGGCAGCTACAGCCTTGTTTCTGTATTCAGTTCCATCTACTTTGTGCTGTCCCAGTTTTCACTGCGCTGCAACTTTCATATTGAATACTGTTGTAGAATTTGTCTGAGATGAAATGGGAGATTTTGCTAGCTGGGTAGGGAATAGTTGATGGTCGTGATACTTAGGCCTGGTCTACACTGCAGGGCTAAGTCAACAGGCGATACGCAATCTGCATGCCATATAATGTGCATATCCTGTTGACTTGGTTACTTTGACTTACCGCATTGTCTTTATTCGTCGACCAGCAGTGCTCTCTCTTCAACACAGTGTTAATCCATTTGGAGAGGTGGAGTTACTATGGCGACAGGAGAGCGCTTCCGGGATCCATTGAATGGGTCTACACTGGCCGCTCAATTGATTCCCGCTGCATTGATCCGTGGGGATAGAGAGAGACTTTTCAGTTTGTACGTGGCCTTAGGAAAGGGTGGGAGACAGTTAAGAAGTGTGGAATAAGTACTTTAATTTATTTGTTTCTTCCAAAATAGGCAACACTGAAATACTTAGAGCTTATAGTTATGTTGTCAGTAGGTGTCAGAGTTCACTTCCTGTCTGAGTTATATCAGGATAGCTCATGCCTTGCTTAGAATAAGCTTTTGAAGATTAAACTATTCTGGAATATAGGGTTCTCCTTTGAGTGGCTCTGCATGTGCCCACTTGTGGATACTATGCCACCTTGTGGTCCCTTACAGTCAAACCTTCCTCTAGCAGTGTCAGCTAGTTTCAGAGCAGTGATTTTCAAACTTTTTTCTCAGGATCCATTTGGGAAAAAAAAAATCATTTATGCCCACAATCAACAATTACATTGTTGAGCAGTGTATATCAGTTTTTCTGTGGGAGCAGCAGGGGGCACCACAACCCAGTACCTGAAGGTCTACAACCCAGCACTGGGTCCCAACTCATGATTTAAAAACCACTGAGCTAGAGCAGTGGTTCTCAAACTGGAGTGCAAGGGTTTTCCAGGGGTACATCAACTCATCTAGATGTTTGCCTAGTTTTACAACATAAAAAAGCACTAGGAAGACAGCACAAACTAAAATGTCGTACATTCAGTGACTTGTTCATACTGCTCTATGTATTGTACTTTGAAATGTAAGTACAATATTTATTTCCCAGTTGATTTATTTTATGATTCTGTGGTAAAAATGAGAAAGTAAGCAATTTTTCAGTAATAGTGTGCTGTGACGCTTGCAAACTCAGACATAAAGATGCAAGTAGTTTTTTAAGTGAGATAAAACTTGGGAGTACACAAGACACGCTCCTGAAAGAGTAAATTAGTCTGGAAAGGTATAAAGCCACTGAACTAGAGTTCTTCCAGCCCACTCCTCCCTTCGGCATCGTTATGCACTGAGGGCAAAGCTGTATGGGGACAGAGCAGCCTCGCCACTTCATTTCCTTCCAGCCATGTGCATGGATGAACATGAACGTCTCCAGTCCCTTCGGAAGCACAGCCTTTTCCTCGTGAGGTAATTAGTGCTAGTTTGCTAGTAGGATTGTAAAACTACAGTGTCCCTCCATCATGAAAGGCCTTTTTGTTTTGTTTTGTTTTTTGTTAAATGCAAAGCTGTCTGCATAAAACTTCCGTTGGAACAGAGAATACTCAAGAAGGACTTTAAAAATCTGGGCAGTCCTGCCCAAAATCCTGAATTTAGAGTTCTTGACTTGGTTTTCATTTAAAAAGGTGAGAATTGCATGTCTCAAGATGTCCTCAGACTTCTGCTGAAATTGGAGCTTATGGTGGATAGATCAAACAGCTAACTGCCCTAGTTCATTTGCTTTCCTTCTAAGTAATTAGCCACGTTTAAACTTTTACTTTGGGTATGTTCTCTGTACAGAGCAGGGCAATGTTATATAGTAACTATTGATAATTGCCCAACATTGCCATGATTTACACCACATGCCTCTGTTTGACTTTATAAAAAAAAAAAAAATCTGAAGTCAGCAAATGTAAGCTGTCAAACCCCTTTAACACAGTATCAATTTCTTTTTAAATTTCCTGTAGGGAGATTCATCTCTGTTCTCTGGAGGGGGAAATACTACAGCCTTAAATCACAATATCATGTACCACTATGTAGACTATAGGTTCTTAGTAGCATTTACAATTTATCTTATTAATGGTACCATGCAAAGCGTGGTGCAGTAGAAATATTTATCCCTTTCCACTTTTCAATTTGTCTTTAACAGATATTAGAAAATAACATGGGAAAATAGGCTTCCTCCGTTGTCTATAAATTAAGACATTACTTCATGCCCACACTAAGTGTTTGTGGTTTGGTTAGTGCATTATATTAAGCTCTGCCTTTTTTTTTTTTTTTTTTTTTTAAGTCTTCATTTATTTATTTTAGCCTTGAGAAGGAAGAGAAATTGGTGTTGATTCTTTTAATAATAAGAAAAAGACATTTGTGGCAAAAGCAAAATAAAACTCCCTTTTTGAGAGTAGAAAAGCATTTTATCTCACATTTGTTTTAACACTTTAAAACAAATTGTGATAGATTTTACATTACTGATAATGTCATTTGTGTGCATGTGAGACAAAATATATGATCTGGCAAAAAACAAGTGACTTCAAGTGTAAGTAGTAACAGAATTATGGTGCATACTGGTTTATAAACTGGGGAAATAAATGAATTTCAGTGTGTGTATATATAGTATACAAAATACTGTATCTAGATTATTAATTATATTATTTTACAGGTCTTTGATTAAAATATAGTTGCTGGAGAAAACAGTCCAGTGGCATGTCAAATTACCAATTGGTTAACATGTTTGTATATAGTACAGGTTTGTATCAGAGTAATAGTTATATAAAAATGTATTTTAAAAATGCAGTAACCAGGTGTAGATACAAACACTTTAGAACTCAGATGCATGTGTTTGCCTATATTTCAGGTGTATTTAAAGGCCCCTATGATTCTGAACGGAGTCTGTGTTATTTGGAAAGGCTGGATCGATCTACAGAGATTGGATGGTATGGGCTGCCTGGAATTTGATGAAGAAAGAGCACAGGTAAGGCAGTCTCAAACATTGTGAATCAGTAATAATTACTAGTTGTGGGCTACCATTAGTAACTGCTCCTTCTCTTCAAACAAATGAATTTTCTTACAGGAGAGAGAATACCGGTATTCAGGAGGCGCCAGATTTGATTAGGCATCAAAGTAACCAGACTCTCATTTGTGTCTCTTCTGCCTTCAACTATGTATAAAAATATCACTGAAAACTTCCAGTGTGGAAATCCATTGACTTAAAAATCTGTAGCTGCAGTTAAATCCTCCATTAAATTAAATTGAGTTCTTTTAGGCATCGATTTTGTACCATATACATATGCTAATAGGCACACTGCACAAATTTGGGTACTGTAAAACAATAATTCCTTGAGTGATGTCCCCGTTGTGCTCCACATCAGGTGTTGGTGCGTCTCCATGCCGTGGATCATAGAATCATAGTGTTGGAAGGGACCTCACAAGGTCATCTAGTCCAACCCCCTGCTAAAAAGCAGGACCACTCCCCCTAAATCACCCCAGCCAGGGTTTTGTCTAACCAAGCCTTAAAAATCTCCAAAGATGGAGATTCTACCACCTCCCTAGATAGCCCATTCCAATGCTTCACCACCCTCCTAGTGAGAAAGTTTTTCCTAATATCCAACCTTGACCTCCCCAGCTGTAATTTGAAACCATTGCTCCTTGTTCTGTCCTCTGTTACCCTCGAGAACAGCCTAGCTCCCTCCTCTTTGGAGCAACCCTTCAAGTAGTTGAAGGTTGCTATCAAATCTCCCCTCAGTCTTCTCTTCTGTAGACTAAATAAGCCTAGTTCCTTCAGTCTCTCCTCGTAAGTCATGTGCCCCAGCTCCCTAATCATTTTTGTTGCCCTCCGCTGGACTCTTTCTAATTTGTCCACATCCTTTCTGTAGTGGGGAGCCCAAAACTGGACACAATATTCCAGATGCGGCCTGACCAGTGTTGAATAGAAGGGAATTATCACATCCCTCGATCTGCTGGCAACATTCCTACTGATGCAGCCCAACATGCCATTGGCCTTTTTGGCAACCAGGGCACACTGTTGGCTCATATTCATCTTCCCATCCACCATAACCCCCAGGTCCTTTTCTACAGCGCTGCTACTTAGCCGATCGGTCCCCAGCCTGTAGCAGTGCATGGGATTTTTCCGTCCTAAGTGCAGGACTTTGCACTTGTCTTTGTTGAACCTCATGAGGTTTCTTTTGGCCCAGTGTTCCAATTTGTCCAAGTCTCCCTGGCTCCTGTCCCTGTCCTCCAGAGTATCTATCATTCCCCCCAACTTGGTGTCATCCACAAACTTACTAAGCACGCAGTCTATTCCATCATCAAGATCATTAATGAAGATGTTGAATAGAACCGGCCCCAGGACCGACCCCTGGGGCACTCCACTCGTTACCGGTTGCCAACCAGACATCGAGCCATTGATTCCTACCCGCTGAGCCCGTTGATCTAACCAGTTTTCGATCCACCTTACGGTCCACTCGTCCAACCCATACTTCCTTAACTTGCCAACGAGAATGCTGTGGGAAACCGTATCAAAAGCCTTGCTAAAGTCAAGGTATATCACGTCAACGGCTCTTCCCGCATCCACAAATCCAGTCATCTCATCATAGAAGGAAATCAGGTTGGTCAGGCACGATTTGCCCTTGGTGAATCCATGTTGACTGTTCCTGATCACTCTATTTTCCTCCAAGTGTTTCAGGATGGATTCCTTGAGGACCTGCTCCATGATTTTCCCAGGGATTGAGGTGAGGCTGACCGGTCTGTAGTTCCCCGGATCCTCCTTTTTCCCTTTCTTAAAGATAGGTACTATATTTGCCTTTTTCCAATCCTCCGGGACCACCCCCGTTCGCCACGAGTTCTCAAAGATAATGGCCAGCGGCTCTGCAATCACTTCCCCCAACTCCCTCAGCACCCTCGGATGCAGTTCATCCGGCCCCATGGACTTGTGCACATCCAATTTCATTAAGTGTTCCCTAACCTGACTTTCCATCACCGAGGGCCACTCTTCTCTCCAGTCCGTGTTACCCCGTATAGTAGCTTGGGAGCTGGCCCTCCCTGTGAAGACTGAAGTAAAAAAAGCATTGAGTACTTCAGCCTTTTCCGCATCATCCTCCACGAGGATGCCTGCCCCATTCAGTAAGGGACCTACACCACCTCTGATCCTTTTCTTGTTGCTGATATACTTATAGAACCCCTTTCTGTTATCCTTCACATCTCTTGCTAGCTGCAACTCCAGTTGTCCCTTGGCCTTTCTGATTTTATCCCTGCAGTCCCGAGCAAAATCTTTACACGCCTCCCTTGTCATCTGTCCAAGCTTCCACTTCTTGTAAGCTTCCCTTTTATGTTTCAGCTCCCCGCAGAGTTCCCTGCTAAGCCACGCTGGTCGCGTCCACATTTGCTGTTCTTTCTGCACATCGGAATGTTATCTTCCTGTGCCTTTAACAGGGTTTCTTTAAAATACAGCCAGCTGTCTTGGACACCTTTCCCCTTCAGATCAGCCTCCCATGGGACCCTGCCCATCAGCTCCCTAAGGGATCCAAAATCTGCTTTTCTGAAGTCCAGGGTGTGTGTTCTGCTTCTTTCCTTCCTTCCACTGATCAAGATCCTGAACTCTACCATCTCATGGTCTCTGCTGCCCAGGTTGCCATTTACTTCTACTTCCCCGATCAATTCTTCTCTGTTTGTGAGCAATAGGTCTAGAGGTGCAAGGCCCTTAGTTGGTTCCTCCAGCATTTGTACTAGGAAGTTGTCCTCAATATTCTCCAAAAACTTCCTGGATTGCCTGTGCACTGCTGTATTATCTTCCCAACAGACATCAGGATAATTGAAGTCCCCCATAAGAACCAGGGCCTGCGACGATCTGGAAACTTCTGTTAGTTGTCCATAGAATGCCTCATCCACCTCCTCTTTCTGGTCTGGCGGTCTGTAGCAGACACCCACCACAACATCCCCCTTGTTGCATTCTCCCCTAAACTTAACCCACAGACTTTCAACCATCTTGTTTCCACTTTCATAGTGGAGCTCCGAGCAGTCATACAGCTCTTTTACATATAGCGCTACTCCTCCCCCCCTTCTTCCCTGCCTGTCCTTCCTGAACAATTTATATCCATCCATGGCAGTGCTCCAGTCATGCAAGTTATCCCACCACGTTTCTGTTATTCCAATTATATCATAGTTCCTTGTCTGTGCCAGTACTACCAATTCTTCCTGCTTGTTTCCCAGGCTCCTCGCATTTGTGTACAGGCACCTAAGATTCCGGGCCCATTGCCCTACTTTGCCCTGTCGATTCTCCCTCCTGTCACATCTTCCTCCTTGCAATTTCTCCCGGTGTCCTCCTTCCCCACTCGCCTGAGGTATTATGACTTCATCAGGAAATAAAAAACAACTATTTGATTTCCTCCCCCCCCCCCAGTTCCAACTACCCTCTCTTTTATTCCTGCTGTTACAGCCCCAGCACCCCCCAAGTTCCATCCCTTCCCCCAGGTCTCCCTCAGTTTCACTTACCTGTGGGCCTTGGTCACCTTCCCCCTTCGAACCTAGTTTAAAGCCCTCCTCACTAGGTTAGCCAGTCTGCTTCCAAATATGCTCTTCCCCTTCCTGGATAGGTGGAGTCCATCTCTGCCTAGTAGTCCTTCTTCCTGAAACAGCACCCCATGGTCGAGGAAGCCAAAGCCCTCCCGGTAACACCATCTCCGCAGCCAGGCATTCACCTCCAGGATGCATCTGTCTCTGCTCAGGCCCCTACCCTTGACTGGAAGGATCGAGGAGAACACCACCT